>VZTA01004769.1:423539-466211 GCA_013398855.1 Mohoua ochrocephala
GCCCCCGCGCCTGCGCGCACCGACCCCCGCCGGGCGGGGCCCTCGCGCCTGCGCGCGCCTCTAGGGGTGGGCGGGGCCGCCATGGCCGAGTGCCCTCAGCGCCTCCGTCGGCCTCATCGCTGAGAGGCATTGAGCTGCAGCGTCGTCTGGGGTGTGAAAGCCCTCCAGGATCCACTGTAACCATCGCCCGGCACTGCCGAGGCCGCCACTAAGCTGTGCCCTCACATCCACGCGGCTTTGAAATCCCTCCAGTGTGGGGACTCCACCACTGCCACGGGCAGCCTGTGCCAATGTTCAACACCCTCTTCTGGGAAGAAATTTTCGCTAATATCCAAACTAAACCTCTCCAGGCACAACTTAAGGCTGTTTCCCTTGTCCTGTGGCCTGTTACCTGGTGGAAGAGACTGACCCCATCTCAGCCATGACAGGAGAAGCTGATAAGAATTTAGAAAATACCTGTCCTAAAGCCGTGAGGCCCAACCTGTTAAAACTCTTACACTCATTACTATGTGCCCCAGGACCTTCTGCTGGCCAAGCACCGGCACAGGTTGTCCCGGGGGAGCTGTGTCTGCCTCATCCCTGGAAGTGGCCAAGGCCAGGTTGGATGGGGCTTGGAGCAACCTGATTTAGGTGGCCCTGCCTATGGTTGGAACTGGATGAGCTTTAAGGTCTGTTCCAACCCACACTATTCCATGATTCTATAATAATAAGGCTAAGAAAAGATAGCATTGACTTCAGGGTTGTTGCCAAAAAGGCCACTCCTCACTCCCTCAGCATTTTACACAAGGGTGCCTCGCCCACGGCCATCCTCATTCCAACAGCAAATCCATCCTCCCTCCAACCCATCTTGGCACGACCTCTCTCTCCCAGCCTCAGGGTTTTCCATGGGAATCTCTGGTGTGGAGACACCAGGTCCATGCCCCAGCCTGCCCCTGGATGGAGGATTCCCAACCTCTGCCAGCCCCTGGTGCTGTGAAGCTACCACAGAAGGTCGGGTGAGCTGTAGCAATGGTTCCCAGGAGGCTTTATTTCAAAACACAAACCCCACACGGACCCTTTGGGGAAGCGTGTGGGGAAAACCGGCCCTCAGGTCACAGTGTGACCCGGAGCCTCCACCCGCAAGTGCATTTAGGAGGGAGCACCTGCAGAAAAGTTATTTTTTCTGGCTTCTAGGGGGGTCAAAAAAGATTTTCCTTTGAAAAAAGAGACTGTGCTTTGCAAAAGGAAATTCAGGGGTATAGAAACATTTGGCTGGGGGCACACAGCTCTGGAGCCTGGGGGTGTTTTGGGGGTTCACTGCACTGGAGCCTGGGTGTGCCCTGGGTTTGACACTCATTATGGCAGCTGGGAATTTCTTTCCGCTGTGGGAAGCATATCGGTGTGGAGGTGGTAGCAGTTTTTGGGGAGGAAAAAAAAGCGGTTTTTGAAACTGCAAGGTCCTTTTGCACTGAGGGGTTGCATGACCTGACCCCCGTGCATGGTGTAGTGTGTGCGTTTGTCCCAGTCCCTGTGCAAGGGGTCCCTGTGTCCCGTGTCCCGGTCCCGGTCCCGGTGCCCGGGTGGGTGTCTCACCCTCGCCGTCGGTCCTCCCGGCCGGCAGGCGGCGCCCTCGCCGGTACGGCGCGGTGCCCGTGGCCACTCCTGGAAGCGGAAGCGGAAGCGGCAGCAGCGGCCCGGCGGGGCGGTTCGGCAGCAGCGCCGCCGCGGAGCGCCGTGAGTACCGGGGGAGCGCCGGGGGCCGGGCAGGGGGCTCTCCTCCTGGGAGGACCCCTGGGGGCCTTGGGACTCCTGAGGTGGGCTGGAGGAGGGGGCTTGACCCGGGGCGGCCGGGTCTTCCGCCCCCGGCCAGGCCTGGCCGCCGCCCCGGCCGTGGAGGGACCCTCGGGATCTGCCTGCCGCCACCCCGGGATCTGTCCCTGGCCTTGGGGGCGCCCCGGCATCTCCCCCTGGCCGTGGAGGCTCCCCCGGGATCTGCCCCTGGCCGTGGAGGCTCCCCCGCGATCTGCCCCTGGCCGAGGAGAGCCCATCGCGATCTGCTCTCGGCCGTCGAGGGACCCCCCGAGCTCCTCTTCCGGCTGTGGAGGGTCCCCCGAGATCTGTCCCCGGTCGTGGAGGAACCCCCGAGATCTGACCGGCCGTGGAGGAATCCCGGGAGCATCACCCTGGGCTGACATTCCCGTGCCGGGTGGCCGTTCCCACTGCTATTGGCTCGTTAACGTCTGCTGCTCTTCGGTTTTTATCCCTTTTCCTGCGAGAAGTAGGTCGGGTTAAGAAATAGCAGCATCTGGGGGTAGGTGGGGAGAGGAGGTTTTTTCTTTGTTGGAATTCTGCAGATTGAACGAGATTTGCGGTTTAGGTTTGAAGGTTCATTGTCAGTTCCTGACGCTGTCTCGAGCACAGCACTGCTTCGGTGCATGCCTTGGACCCTTCTTCCAGTTGGACAGGGCTCTTTTGTTCTGGATTTTTGTGCCGTAAATAGCGTGGGCAGAAGAAAGACCTGTGTTTATTGGGTTTGTGTTGCCAAAGGTGAAACTAAACTGTTTCTGTTAAGATGGGTTTGTGTCAAGGTGCAGATCATCTCTTTTTCACTCCTCTGGGGAGATGTCTCAGCTGCTCCGTAGAGCCGTGGGAAAGCCAGTCCATCAGAGAGCTCTGCCAGCTGCCCAAGCCTGTGCCTTGAGCTCCAGTGATCCTACAGTGCCTGTTTGCTCAAGGGAAATGCTTTATTTAGGCTGTATTAGTGTTTTGTCAGGCTCAGGCCAACATGCTCTGCCCCAGCAGTGTGCACAACACTTGTGCAGTCTTTCCATGCTATATATAGACACCCCCTCCCTCCCTCTGAGGACTGACAGTCCTACACCTTGGGCTCTTCAGGAATGAACTATGTGACAGGAGTTTATAGCTTGGATCCTTCTGGAGCTGCCCTCAGCTCTGGGATTTACAGTGGGAGGACTTGGTTTCCTCTTGCCAGACGTCTGGGCTGATAATTTCAGCTCAGATACACTTTGTAAAGCACAGCTGACTGCAGGAAGAGATTTCTGCTGAATTAACAACCTGTTGGGCAGATAAGACTTGTGTTGCAGATAAATCTGTTTGGGAAATACTTTTTTCACTGTGTCCCCTTCTGGTACTTGTAATTGGGACGATATGATAGCATTGATCACTGCTGGACCCTTCTGGGCTTAGTTTGAAAGGAGATACAAACAAACCCAAGAAGTTATGGGAGAATGATGGGAATAAGGACGTGAGCTGCCTAAGCCTGTTGTGTGGCCTGATGGTTCCAGATCAGCTACCAGCGTTATTTCTTCTGAGCAGTTGTTTGTCCCGGCTCTTCCTCCACTCCTAATTGTCCCCTGTTCTGATATCAGTGTAGTGAGGTGATGTTTGTGCAGGTCTTGTGGGCAAAGAAGCAGATAGGAGCTTAAAGTGGAAGAATTTATTGCCTTCATGAACTAAAATGAGTGGTTGGTATGTGTGGGCATGGGAAACACAACAATAAATCTGTGGCTCCAGTCTTTAGTCCCATTCTGAAAGGCTGAGTGGTGCCAGCCTGTTTTCCAGAGCAGAAATATCTTTCCTAGTCCTCTTCCTTCTGCTGTGGGTTTTATTCCCCACATGACATGATGGTTTTCTTAGAACAGTTTTGCTGTGGGGTGTGTTCGGAGTGTGCAGTGAGGGTGTGCTGGAGCTGAAGCTCTGCTGTTCTGTTTTTTCCAGAAACATGCAACATGGCAGCAGCCATGGAAACTGAACAGCCGGGCCTGGAAATCTTTGAGACTGCAGGTCGTGAGGAGCAGGTCCCGAGAGAGGAGCAGCCAAAACTGGAACCGTTCTATGTAGAGAGGCATTCCTGGAGCCAGCTTCGGAAACTGCTCACAGATACACGGAAGTATCATGGATACATGATGGCAAAAGCCCCTCATGACTTCACGTTTGTGAAGAAAAATGATCCCGAAGGGCCTCATTCCGATAGGATCTACTATCTGGGTAAGCTGGCTGTGACAGAGTCACTGCAGGGCTGTTTGGGATTGACTGTTCCTGACAGCTGGGTGTTCCTGGCAGTTAAATCAAAAGGGATTCCAGGCCACACTGGCTGGTCAAAAGTCATGATTGTGATCGTAATATCTCATTAAAATTTGTGATGTAATCTCCCATGGGAGTGGCATGATTGGAGGTGACCCATTAGGCCTGAGAAAGAACTGGGAAGTGTCCTTTGGGGCATGTTCCCAAGCTGGAAGTCTCTTCAGTCCCTTTTCTCTCACCCCAAGTATATACTCTCTCCCAAAGCTCTGCAGGTTTATCTCCTTTCTCTTATTACAGCTGTTGGGTGGAACCTTGTTCTCCTTCAAAGTTTCCTTCCAAAGCAGAGATTTTAAGTGTAATTTTGAAAGTTCTTCGTGCCTCAGCTACCAACGGAGCATGTTTTCCAGGAATCCTGTGGGGAATAAATAGCGTAGGTCAGGGGCAGCTTAGAGAGTAAATACTTTTCTTAACATTTTTGGTCTTAATAATAAAAAACTTTATGTAGTTTGTTGTTCTTGGATTCAGTGCCTCACTTGTGCATTGTTTCACTAATTAATGTTCACTTGATAGAAGTGATTTGGCACCATAAGTGATACTGTGAGCAACCCTCTGAGTGGCTTTTTGGAGCAGGCCTTGTGGTAGAGGAATGCTTTTGTCGAGAGCTGCAGTAGCTGAACATAAATCCATGAAAACCTGGATTAGGGAGAGAAGCAGTGGCTGAAGCAGAGGCCTAGGAGCCAGAGCCATGTTATAGCCCCACTGCTTGCCACTTAGGCTACTTGCTTAAGCTCGGGTTTGTGATTCTTTTTCCCATTTTCAGAGGATGGGGGTCATAATCCTTGGATGATGCTGAGTTCAAGCACATCATGGGTGGGTTGAGGCTGATTCCCCTGGGATGAGCTCTGGTTTCCCCAGTGCCAATACCTGAGCTATAGATCAGGCTTGGCCTTCCCTGGAGCACACCTGGCTCCCTCTGGGCTGATCCCCATGTGCCTGGGCAGGAGCCTTCAGAAACCTGAAGGAGGTTTCATTGACTGAGGAGAGACTTTCAATGACTGAGAGAGAGGAGCAGGAAAGGGGTGTTCAAACCTCCCTAAAGGTCCGTCACCTTTGAAACACAGGCAGTGTATCCCAGGCGGTGTATCAAAGCCCTCCTTGATTTATAAAGCTTATGGAATAAAAGGGCAGTAAGGAAACACAGAGTGCTTCAGGCAGCATGGGGTAAGCCTGGGTGTCATTGTTCTCTGCCTTCCCTGTGACTTGCATTTCTGTGAAGCAGGGAACTCCCAGAGGGAGGCTGCAGTGCAGAGACCATCAGTACTTCCTCTGGTAGGAGGGGCCTGGGAAACTGTTCCTGGGCATCCTTTGAGAGTGTTTGGATTATTAACAGAAAGCTAATATATATTTTTTTTTGTCCTCACTTTCACAACAGCAATGTCTGGGGAGAACAGGGAGAACACGCTCTTCTATTCTGAAATTCCCAAAACCATAAACAAAGCTGCCGTCTTGCTGCTTTCCTGGAAGCCTCTTCTGGATCTTTTTCCGGTGGGTCCTGATTTTTTTTTTCTAACTTCGAGCACATGGGATTTGGGGTTTTCATCCTGAACATTTGAAGTTTATTGTCTTAAAAAATTTAAGATTCTTCTTGTACATGCCAGCCCTGTAGGCATCCCAAAATGAAGCACAGCTTTCTCCTCGGTGTTTGGAGTTCCATCCTCTCTGTGTGCTGGATGATTCCTTTGCTGGCAGAGATAGCAAGTGCTAATTTGCATCAAGTTCTGTGCTGTGAGATCCTGGGGATTGCTGAAGGAGCCTGGAGTCTCCAATCACTTCCCTGCTGTCTTGCAGGGGAAGTGATGATTCCTCCGAGGATCAGTCAGTGGCTCTGTGACTCATGCTGGAGCAGAGGATCCCTTTCCCACTCACTGGGATGTGGATTCCCTTTTCCCCGCTGCACATAGCAAGCCCGCACCATCCCAATCCATGCACCACGGCAGGCTGGAGGAGGTGGGACAAACCCCACATGGAATGAGGTGTATCTTTCCCCGTGTTGTTTCCCAGGGCTGTCAGCCAGACATAAAACTGCGGCTGTGCTCTCCTCCCACCAGACCAGTCACTGCATGTCTGGGAAAGTGAGCAAAGCCTCTCCTGCTCGTTCTAGAAATAACAGACCCTCAGTCTGAGCTTTCTTATGCCAGGGAATACTGGGAATAATGCTGGCCGTGCTATGGGAGGAGTGGCTGTCAGTTTACAGTTGTGTGGGATCTGATCGTGGCCTGCACCTACGAGTGCTGATGGCAGAGGCAAAGCAGGAGCGGGCTTCCAGCCGGCAGCAGGATTCCGGAGGAGGAGGATGTCTGCTCAGCCATCTGCTCCTGGAAGCAGGGTAAGGCGTGCAGAGCAGAGGTATTGATTGGGCTTCTCTGCCTGTTTTCAGGCCATCCTGGACTATGGGATGTACTCCCGGGAAGAGGAGTTGCTACGGGAGAGGAAGCGGATCGGCACCGTTGGGATCGCCTCCTATGATTACCACCGAGAGAGCGGCACCTTCTTGTTCCAGGCGGGGAGTGGGATTTATCATGTGAAGGATGGAGGCCCCCATGGATTCACCGTGAGTTTACTCATCTCTTGTCTCTCTGCAGGACTTTGCTCTGACAAGAACCTCCTTTGGCTTGGAGTGAGAGCAAAGGGCTGATTATCAGTAGTTATCGCACTGGCACAGGAAGTGACCTCGATAACACTGGAAACAGGGTTATCCACGGGGGTGCGTTGCCATGAGCGTAGAAACTCAGATGCAGGGCTACAAGAAATGGTAAAATGGTGGCAGCAAGGCAAGGACACCAGATTTGTTTGATTTTTCATGACTAGCAGTGTCCATAAAAAGCAACAAAAGGCTCCATGCTCTTCCACAGAGTCAGGCGTCACATCAGAGACAACTTTTATCCCCAGGCTGCAGTTTCCAGGTCACTGTTCCGTGGTCAGTGCTGGATGTGTTGCACCATTTTTACACCATTTGACTGTACAACTTGCAGAACAAGCAGCCTTCGCTCTGCTGGTGCTGAAGCTGGCCTTCATAGCTGAAAAAATTTACTATTATTATTATTATTAGAATAGATGCCTGGTGTTTGTTTAACCCTGTTTAATTTACTGTATCTTGAGTTGCTTTTGGAGGACAAGGTTGCATGTTCTGCCAGCCCCTTTTAGGGTGCTGCTTTTAAAGAGTGTGCCAGGCTTCTCTACACAAGCTGCCCTTTGATTTGGGGCTGATCCTCAGCTCTGGGGAAAGAGGCCTGGTGGGACCTTGGTAGAGGCACAGTTTTCCCTATAAAATATCTGCGTGGTATTTTTCTGTGTGTAAAGTGGATAGATTCCTCTCCAAGCATGTATTTGAAGTCAGTGTCCACACTGCTGGGGTCTTCTGAAAATCCAGGTTACTCAGTGGATGTGTTCCTGTGTTATATCTTACTGTGCTTCTTTTTTTTTTTTTTTAATTGCAAACAGCAACAGCCTTTAAGACCCATTCTGGTAGAGACCAGTTGTCCAAATATCCGGATGGATCCCAAGCTTTGTCCAGCTGATCCAAATTGGATTGCATTTATCCATTGCAATGACATCTGGATATCTAATATAGAATCCAGGGAAGAAAGGAGGCTGACGTTTGTGCACAATGGTAATGCATCCTGAATTAAATCCCTGTACCTCCTCTGCACTCCTTCTTGCTAGACTGCATTAAGCAATGGCACTAAAGGTTCTCCTGGCATGGGGATAATGGCCACTGTTTGTTCCACCTTGTTTGTCACATTCTGTCTACGTCCTGTAGTGCAGACATGGGATGATTCCTTTCCCTGCACTGTGCAATCTGGCAGAATGCGTTGTTTGTTGGATACATATGGAAGGGCTCTTCTGAAACACAGCACATTGCTTTTCTACAGAACAGCCTTTTTTTGCGTGGAGGAGCTGTGGGTGGAATAGAGCTGGAGGAAAGTTTCTGACAGTGAAATCAGGCTGCAGAGACTTTTAGAAACAATTTAGGCAGTTTCTGAATAGCACTGGGGCTTCTGCTGGCCCCTTATACTCAATAACCTAGGTTCTCACTTCTTACCCTCGCCAACTCTTTTTAGGCCTTTATCCTGGAAGAAAGAAAATGGGAAATTGCTGATAAAACACTTTAAAAATCAATTGCATTTTGTATTTAAATGATATAATCTAAATTTTAGTCAATTGAAATTTCTGACACTTTATAATAATGCTTTAGACTATTTAAATGCTAAATATTAAAATATTATGTAAGTACAGTAAAAATAAACTGTAGCAATGACTCCTTCTCAGATGATAATTATTTATGGAGCGCTGCTAAGTTACCTCCAGGGTAACAGGAAAAATATTGAAGCCCTATGGATATGTCATCATGTTGAGATGTTATGTAAGTCTGTTCCTTTTGGTTCGTACAGTGAATGAAATACTGATGCTTTAATTTTTCTGAATGTTCATGTTTTCAGTTTCAGTTGTTCAGAAAGGTTTGGGGTTTTGATTTTCTTAAAAGTTGTAGTTCCAATTCACTGAACTCAGGCAGAGAGAACATTTTCTTTCTTTGGCTAATTGAGAGCCTGATTAGGTACAAGTAAGAAGAGAGAATGGCTTTCCTTTCCTAAGAGAAGTTGCCATGTCAGAGAGGATTAAATCCTCCCTAAATATATGAACAGAGAAGGCTGGAAGCAGAAAACAAATCTGCTGAGAAGTCAGATTTATTATCGTGTAATTGTTCCCTGGGGGTGAACTTGGGCTGTGTTTGGGATAATGCAGAACTGGTTTGGTTCTGCAGTACATCATGAACTAATTCTTTGGTGTCTTTTTTTAGAACTGGCCAACGTTGAGGAGGATCCAAAATCTGCTGGCGTGGCTACTTTTGTGCTGCAGGAGGAGTTTGACAGATACACTGGCTACTGGTGGTGCCCAAAGGCACAGCCGAGTAAGTGTGGGGATCCAGCGTGTCTGACAGGCCCCGGCCAGTGCAGAGCTCTTTCTTCCTCCTACTTATCTTTATGCAAGTTGGGAATGGCCTCCTTTGGAGCTGTCTGCAGCAGGGGGCAGGTTACAGGGGCCTTGTGAGCACCGGGGGGAGAGATTTCCCTTCTCACAACAGTGGTGGGAGTTGTAAGAGTATCAGTGTTTTGCTTAATGAAAGATGAATCACAGGCTTTGTTGGATTTTTCTTCATCTTTCCAGTCTGCTTGTGCTCCTGAGAGAATATTGATGCCTGCAATAACTGATAATTCTGTTCTGTAATTTTGTAATGTTAATTCGTTTACAGCACTGGATGGGGGTAAAGTTCTTCAAATTCTTTATGAAGAAAACGATGAGTCAGAGGTAGAAATTATCCATGTCACGTCACCCATGCTGGAGACAAGAAGAACAGACTCCTTCCGGTACCCCAAAACTGGTGAGACCCTGAAACCTTACATCCCTGTTTCTGGAAGACACCTATTTTATTCCATGTGCCCGGCAGCAGTGACTCTCCAAGCTTAGAGCAGAGAGGTGTTGAGTAGTCTTTGAATTGGTGTCCAGGTGGTGCAGATGTGTTTGAGGAAGCTGCTCTGGAGGCCGGATGAGTCACTGGTGACTGTGCTTATACTGCAGCCATGTGGTTACTGAGGGCTCTGGGGTCAGGAGCTGGCAGAAACCCTCTCTCACTGTCATTGTTTGAGCCACTCTCTGGGTTCCTGGCAGACCTGAGTTGTTGAGGAGTTGATTCTCATTACAGCCCTGTGTTTCTGAGGGAACAGCTCCAGAATTACAGCCTTTTGGGGTTTTGGGAGGGTTTCTGTTTAGCTGCTGGCACTGCCCTGGCAGTTCAAGTTCTGGAGGACTCTGATCTCCAGGATTGCTCTTGGACTTTGAACAGCAAACCTGTCCTGCTGCAGCCTGCCAGGAAAACCACCTGTGGTCACATTTGCAAACAGTGGATGGTCTGGAGGCTTCAGCAGTGAAGGGCTGAGGGCAGGCTTGAAATGGAGTGCCACTGGAAGCAGGGAAGCGGGATTTAAGCCGACCCGCTGAGGGCTGATTCACTGTCAGCTGTGGGGCAAGGTTGAGCGGTTCAGCCCTTCTGAGATGTCCCTGCTGTCACAGCAGGACACATTGCTCCAGTAACAGTGGTTTGCTCTCTTTCCTCACTCCTGAAATCTTCATTTTTTGGAGAAATATCTTCTGTTTGGCTGATGTTCTCCAGCTGCAGAATTCATTCAGATCTTGTAGATTCTCCAATTCACTGGAAAAGCTTTCTGCTTTTCCTGATTTACTACTTGTATCTAGGAGAGAGGAGGGCTGAGTGTGAGGCTGGGAAGAAAGAGGTGACACCTCGTGGTTTTTTGGTGCTTGTGAACACTCAGGTTTCTGAGAGTATTTTGCCATGGCTCTATTCAATGCAAAGAAAACAAGCTAACAAAAGCCCAAATCCCTTAAACAATATGTAGCTTTATTATCATGATGGCACTAGTGATGGCAGTAGGTTTTTAGGTGTTTAATTTTCACAGATGCTCTTTAGCACTGGATCATTTTCTGTGTACCACCTTGGAATAACAGCCAAACAGTGAACCAAAGCTTGCTTTGCTATTCCATTCACTCCTGAGCATTTACTTCCACCCTGTAAATGCATCCACTGATTGTGGGAGAGAAGGCTGACTGTTACAGTAGCATGGCTCTTGATCTGTTTGCAGGATTACATCCTCTGAATCTCCTCACGTTTGCAGTTTCTTTTTTCCCTGCCTGGTTCTGTGCTGTCTCTCACCCATGCAGGGAGGCTATTTGATCAAAGAGCATTCTGCTGTTTGCCTTTTCCAGTCCTGTATGAATAACACCACAATAATGCACAGCAAACAATTGGTGCCTGACTGCTAACATCTGTTTTTATAGGTACAGCAAATCCAAAGGTCACTTTCAAGATCTCTGAAGTGACAATCAATGCAGAAGGCAGAGTAAGTCTATGTTCTCTTTGTTTGCCAAATACACATAATTGCTATGATTTTTTTTTTTTTTTTTTGTAAAATTCATTTTCCAGTTCTGTACAAAGAAACTTTCCTGGTTGTGATGGCTTCCTGGCTTCTCTGGAGGCAGTGCCCTTGGCTCATTCCTGTGCAGATACTCAGTATGCAGCAGTATTTCTCAAGGCTGTGCTTTCCTTCGCTACCACTGGTGTGTGAACTCAGCTGCAGAGCAGAGTATTGTAGGTGTGGATGGTTAGACCTTCTTATGTGACTGATCTCTTGATTGGCTGCAGGTATTGGGAAAATTGGATTGCAAATACAGTATATCACCTTACAAAAGCATGAACATATGGAAAGAGATGAACTTTGCTTTTGCCCTGGGATTTTTTAAACAGATGGAGAAATTTCCACAGCCCAGTCCAAGATCTTTGGACAGATGGGAAATTAATCTTATCAAACAGATACATTAACAGCCGTAAATTATTGGAATTCTCCCAACTCTTGAGCTACTTCAGCCATCAGCAGTCACCTGCTGGGATAGCGATGCTGGTGTCAGCCAGCAGAGGCAGGGAGAGCCTTCAGGATGCTTTGGGTACCACTGGGACTTGTTCCCGGTCCCAGCAGGGACAGACTGCAGCGCTGCATGTCGTGAATTAGAACCACATTGATAACTGGGTGTCGTGCAGGATGTTCAGCACCTATCCATGAAAATCCTACAAAACAGCTCGGTACAAATCGCCTCCCCTTTGCAGGGGGGAACCGAGAGTTCAAATGAGTTGTGCAAGATGAATGATGGGTTTGTGAGCAGCATCCAGATTTCTCTGGTCCCAGCCCTGGCTGTACTGACAGTGTGCAGCTCTCCTGCTGTGCTGGGCTCTGGCTGCAGACGGGGTTCAGTCCCCTGTGTTGCAGAGGCTGAACAATCTAAATTGCATGAGCTGCGCAGAAAAAGTCTTCTGTGTCCAGGCTCTCATCGTGCATGAAAAACTGGTTCTGGGGGTTCATCTCAGTGTCACTGAATTGCTGCTTTGTCAACAGATTGCAGATGTTGTGGATAAAGAGCTAGTTCAGCCCTTCGAGATCCTCTTTGAAGGAGTAGAGTACATTGCTAGAGCTGGGTGGACGCCAGAAGGAAAATAGTGCGTATGTTAATCCTGTCTCTGCTCAGAGGGTTTGGGGTCATACAGTCAGAAGCAGATTGTAGTGGTCTCTGTCTTCTTCCAGCTTAAGCCTGCTTTCACTTTTACATTGCTACCAACTTGTTTGTGCAAAGGGGACCATTTTTCCAAAAGCCAAACCAGAGCCCTCCTTGTGTCTTTCTCTGCTCCCTGGCCCTACTGCTTTGGGTTTGGGCACTCGCAGCCTTTGATGTGTGTGTCCTCTCAGCATCCCTGTGAGAGAGAGTGCAGTGCTATTATCCCCATTTTACAGATGGGGAACTGAAGCCCAGAGAGGTTAAGTGCCTTGCCATGGTCACGCAGGAAGTCTGTGGCTGAGGAGAGAAATGAGCCCAGGTCCCCCAGGCCCTAGGCTAGCGCCCTAACCACTGGACCATCCTTGCTGACCAGACTTACTGATCAGAAAACCTGCTGTAAGTGCTACTTACATTTGCATGTCATTTTAACCCTGTAGATGATGTAGTACAGTGTTTCTAACTCACCAGAAGCTTCTCCGAAAGGGTATTTCACTGAAAGGGTTGTCCAGCCCTGGCACAGGCTGCCCGGGGCAGTGGTGGAATCACCATCCCTGGAGGGACTTGAAAGCTGTGTAGATGTGGCACCTGGGGACATGGTTAGTGGTGGGCTTGGCAGTGCTGGAGGAATGGTTGGACTCGATGATCTTAAGGGTCTTTTCCAACCCAAATGATTCCATGGTTTTCCAGAATTGCACTCCTCCAGTTTTTGAATCTGAAGATGGCTTTCACCTTTTTAATTTCTTTCCCATCCAAATGTGGAAGAAATCCAGGGACACATTTGCTACTTTATCCTGCTTTTTTGCAGAATTATTGTTGGAGCTACATGTAAAGCCATCAGAATATGGCAGGGGCTGCTGCTGGTCCCTTTAGGTGCCAGTGTTATTCTCTGGCAGGTGTAGATCTAAAAATAGTATTTTCACAAGCATCCTGAAATTTCAATTGAAATTTTTCTGCTTCATTATTCCCTCTGATTTTTCTCTTCTCTTTCTCCCTTGAAGCACGATTCAAATCGGGGAGAATAGAATGAGTTAAACTTTTGAACTTGCAGTGCTTATGCAATATTAAAATGAAGCGAAAGAGGTTCTTGTGTTATGGAAGAAATTTGTTTATGTGGGTGAAATTTTGCACGTGACTTAATCTGCAGTTGAATATTCTTGACTCCCTCAAAATGCCTAGTGCTACTGGGTGTCTGCTGAGATTTTCAGACTTGTGTCATACTCATGGTTGCATGTTATTTTCTCTAATATCTGTGTCCTCAACAGCATCTGGTCCATCTTGCTGGATCGCTCCCAAACTAGGCTTCAGATAGTCCTGATCCCTCCTGCATTATTCATCCCCACAGAAGATGATGCAATGGAAAGACAGAAACTTATTGATGCCGTACCAGATTCTGTTACACCTTTCATTATTTATGAAGAAACAACAGACATCTGGATAAATGTAAGAATTTGAATTTCAGCCTTCTCTGACGGTTTATAGCACTCGAGCAACGTTGGTGTTCCTGCGCTGTCAAGGTGATCCCATTGTCCACGTTCTGTGCATGTTCGGTGCTTCCTGCTGTACAAAACAGGATGTAGAGAACAGATGTGAGATGTGAAAACAGAGCTGCTTTGCTTGAGTCTATGCAGTGCTCAGAGCCAGGAGCAGAGACCAGGGCTCTGGTGTTCCCAGGCAGCCCCTCGCCCACAGTGTCACTGACACTCTCCAGCTTCTTGGTGCCGATTGTTAGCACCAGCAGTGCCACCCGATGAAATATTCTCCAGGCAACAAAGATGTATCAAGATGACAGTGGGTGAACAAGTCCTGGGAGTCAGCTAACAGGCACTGAACCCGTCCTGAACTACATCTGGTCTGGTGAAACAGATTAAGGGTGTGATGTTCTGGGAGGTGAACTGCAGGGCCTGTGCTGAGAGCAGTCATGGGTGTGCCTGGTCACTGCAGTAAACTGTGCCTCCCCTCACACTGCTGCACGTAAAGATCCGTATCTCTGCCGTGACATCCCGTTGGAGGTGTGCCTGAGAGCATCAATCACTGGCGCATAGTTGGATCTTTCATCAGAGAGCATTTGCACAAAAACTTCCAGTGAATGGTCCCTATACAGCAAGTGCTCTCTATGATACCAAATTCCTTAGTAAGTGTTTGGTTTCAGGATGGTGCAGTGAGTTTCCCTTTCTCTATTACTTTTACTGGCTGAAGTGGTTTTTGACTGGCAGCTCATACTGTGAAGATAAATGCTCCCAAGTGCTCCAAAGATTGTCCCTTGAAGCAAGAGCTGGTGTGTTGATGAATGGGAAGATGGTGTCAGCTCATCCTTCTTTAAATAATCGTTCACTTGAGGGCAGCACAGGACAGAGGTCTGCAGAGCTGAACCCACCTCTGTGTCTAAGCTAGAAGAGCAGGTGCAGAAAAACTTACTCAGTTTGGTGACCAGGTTATAGAGTCAGACTGGCAGAAAGCTGGAGCTGTGGGGATGTGGCACTGGCTGCAGACCCCCTTGGCTCCAAGTGTAACCGGTTCTCCCAGTAAGGGACAGTGCTGCACCCAGTTAGCCTGGACTGTGTGGTCTGTGTTAAGCAGCCAGAAGAGGAACGTATTTTGTGTGACTGCAGTGCCAGAGTCCTGCTGATAACAGTAATCCACTGCTCTGTCTCCTCAGATCCATGATATCTTCCATGTCTTCCCTCAAACCCATGAAGATGCGATAGAGTTCATTTTTGCCTCCGAATGCAAAACAGGCTTCCGGCACCTGTACAAGGTCACCTCAGTTCTGAAGGAGAGCAAGTACAAACGGTCCTGTGGAGGCCTCCCTGCTCCGAGTAAGGGCAATTATTCTTGTGCTTTAATTGGGCATTTGTTGCTGACCAGTGAGGAGATAAATGTCCTTCCAGCTGGCAGGAGTTATTGTCTTATTGGAAACTTCTGCTGTTGTTCAGGAAAGCACTTCAGTGTACAGCCATTCCTCTGGAAATTGTACAGGGGTTATTCTGTTTTCAGCATGCCTTAGTTTTAACCTCGATCCTTCCTTATGGACTAGAGGGAATAGTTTCCAAAAACCAGATGGGAAACAAGCTCCCTGTGATACTGTGAGACATACTTGGCTTTTCCTTTTCACTGCTGGAACTTGGTCTTGCTCAGATGCAGGAAATTACTGTGTGCAAATCTCCCAGAGTGCTTTTCTCCACAGCATGTGTTCTTTAATTCACAATTTCATGCTGTGATACTTAATTTACTTAGTGCGTGTTGAAGGCACCTACCGAACTCTGTATGCACAAAAAATACACCTAATTTTACTAGAGGTCCTAGTTCATTGCAACTGTTGCGGGTCTTTTTTCCACATAGCATTATATCTGGGGTTGATTCGATTTCTCTGATGCATCTGACTTCTTTTTCTTGCTAAATCTCCCTCATTCTAAAGGAAATGAAATCGTCTTATAAAAGCAGAGTTCTTGTAAAATATTCCATTTCTGACACCTCATATTTCCGTTGCCTGACTTTTGTTCAGTATAAAACCTTTATTTCTATGCAAGTGACAAAATATTTTTAGAAATAAAAATCTCTGTATGTTGGCTATTTGCAGGTGACTTCAAGTGCCTCATCAAAGAGGAGATAGCAATTACCAGTGGGGAATGGGAAGTGCTTGGCAGACATGGATCCAATGTAAGTCTTGCTCTTGCTTCGTGGATGTCCTGCCACACACACAAGGAGATGGTCCCTTGGGAGGGATCAGCATAAACCTATTAATCCAGTATGGTTTTATCCAAAATACACAGTATTTCTGTTCCGTGTAACTTGTGAGCTTGCACAAGGAGGGAAGGAATGGTCCCCAAACTGCTGCTCTTCTAGCTCTGAGCTGGATGAATTCTCTGATCATTTGAATTAAACTGACAGAGTTGTGGACAGTAAGAAGAGTTGTTTGGTTTACCCCTTGCAGATTGCCGGGCTCCAACTCAGCATTATGGAAGTGGGGCAGGAGGGATGCGGGGGAGACTTTGGGGCGGTAGAACCGGATATTGAGGGATACGCTGTTTGTTTTGTTCCTGACAGATCTATGTGGATGAAGCTAAAAAACTGGTGTACTTTCAAGGCACAAAAGACTCACCTCTGGAGCATCACTTGTACGTTGTTAGCTACGAGAACCCCGGGGAAGTGAAGCGTCTGACGGAGCGCGGTTACTCTCACGCCTGCTGTGTCAGCCAGGTACCTGTGCCTGCCAGGGCTGCCTGGGCTGCTCTGCCTTAGCCCAGGCTTATCCTGTCACTCAGCAGACAGGGCAGTATTTACATATAACAAAAGCAGATTTTAGGCTGTGTTGTGCCCTCCCGTATGTTGTACAGTCAGCGTGTAAAACCGCCCTGGAAATCAGACTTGACGTCCCGGTTCCGTTGCTCTCCAGCTCACTTCAGGCAAAAGGAGCTGGGATGAATTGTTTGAAGCTCTTTGAGCCTGACTCTCTGCCTGCAGTGGACTAGAGAGCAATCACCAGAGGAGATGAGCCTGGGCAGCATTGGGTGGAGTTCCAGGAATCCGTCTGGGAATTCATGACCCAGAAGAAGGTGTGTGACAAGCTCCCTCCTCATGCCACTCTTGGATTTGCAGGTGTATCTTTGGGTTTGGAGTGTTAAGGACTGGAGTGTTTCAGAAGCAAAAGTGCTCAGATTTCTGGTTTCGTTTGGTCCATAAGCATCTTCTGAAAGATCTAAATGCAAAAAGAAATGATCACTTGCTTGTGCCTCTGCACTGAGGAGTTCAAGGCATGTTCTTTTTCTCCCCAGGACTGTGACATGTTCATCAGCAAGTACAGTAATCAGAAGAACCCCCACTGTGTGTCACTGTACAGGCTGACGGGATCAGAAAATGATGCAGCTCATAGGACTAAGGAATTCTGGGCTACCATTTTAGATTCAGCAGGTAATGGCATGGATGAGGAACAGGAAAAGGACAAGCAGGATCAATGGATGAAAGATATCCCAGCGTATGCTTGCTTGAGATTTGCTGTTTTGGCTGACCAGACTTGTTTCTGAAACTCAGGCTTGTGTGAGGAGTTCTGTGAAGTACAGGAGGGACATTTTCAGCTCAGCAACAAATGGATATAAACAGACCGTGAAGGAATAGAAAGTGGAAATTACCAAGTTTCTCCTGCCAGTTTTAGCTCAAGGAGGGACTTAAGTGCACTCACTTGCTGTGTATGATGTGCCTGCTAAAGAGTGTGTTCCTGGGGAGGGAGGTGCACTTCTTAAATAGTGTGTGCTGCTGCCTACTCGTGTCTTTGTGAGACAGCTCTTGGGCTATAATCTTCCACTGGATTTCTGTTCCCTTTCATTTCTCTCCTTACCTGAGGCATACTCCATGTTCTGTGCTTTCCATGTTGTGTTAATGTAGTGAGTCCTAAGTGGGATTAGGAAGGGATGGGACATCTGTAATGGCTGTGTCAGGGGAGAAGAGTTACTGTTGTTCGCAGGAGAGCAGGGATGGGAATGTGATAGGGCTCAGAAAGCTAACCTAGGGCTGGGGCATTCCCAGTCTCTGCCTGGATCCAGCCACATCCACTGGAAAGCGTGGGAGACCTCCACTGGGATTGCAGTGAGACTGGTGACAGGGCAGTGGAGAAGCAGCGCTGTGTTACTCATCCATTCCTGTTTAAACCAGGCTCTCTGTTCCCTCCCATGGCAGGTCCTCTTCCCGATTACATTCCCCCTGAAGTGTTCTCCTTTGAGAGCTCCACGGGGTTCACGCTGTACGGAATGATGTACAAACCCCACAACCTGCAGCCTGGGAAGAAGTACCCCACGGTGCTCTTCATCTATGGAGGCCCTCAGGTGAGTTGGTGAGCAGTGGGGTGGGCTGGCAGGGATCACTCCTCTGCTCTCCTGCAGGAACAGTTCCTGCTCTGTGCTGAGGGCAGCAGGTGGCATTTTGCCTGTTTGGTGAGTAGGTGCTTGGCCAAAAGGTGCTGTAAGGATCTCCAGGTCATGGACCCAGGCACTGCCACTTGTCTGAGGACAGGTATGGAGTAGCAGAGCTGGAACTGGGAGAAAAGGGAATCAGGTAGTCCTTGTTCCCAGTTCTGTCTCCTTCTCCTCTCCAGTTGCCTCATTGGACCTCAGTTCAGCTCTTCGTGCCCGTGACACAGAATGGCTTGTTTTACTGGGGGAAGAGTTTATTGCATAGCAGGGAGAGGGAATTTTACAGCAGGGAGTAGGGGTCTTGAAAACTTTACATTATAAAATTGTATAAAGCATTTAAAGGTAAATATGAATAAAATCTGAAATTGGATTAAGAGGTGACCTCTGGATTCTGTGCTGCTCTTGTATTCCAGGTACAGCTGGTGAACAACCGGTTTAAAGGAATCAAGTACTTCCGACTGAACACTTTGGCCTCTTTAGGCTATGTTGTCGTTGTCATTGACAACAGGGGCTCCTGCCACCGAGGGCTGAAGTTTGAAGGAGCCTTTAAATACAAAATGGTAAGTGGACTCTGAGTCTGGCTCGGGTCTCAGCCAGAGATGGGTTTGAGTCCCAGTGTTCCCACCGCTGAAGCACTGTTTTGGCACAGGTGCCCAGCACTGCCTGTGACACTTCTGGGGTTTGGGGACAGGAAGTGTGTGTAGGTGAGAGTTGAGGGAGGAAAGATGCTCGATGTGGGAAAGATAAAATATCATGGTTTTCAGCCTGTAAACCAGCTCCAGCCTGACACGGGGTAGTTCATAATGAGGTTGTGGCTCCTCAAAGATACAATTTGCAGCTCACATGAAGCAGGACAGTTGCATTCTGAGCATGGATCACTCTTGAGCACCAAAGCTCTGAAGGTGCTTACCTTGGGCAATCCTGAGAACGTAACTTTGGCCTGTAACTAACAGAACTTACCTTTGTCTCTGCCCTCCCAGGGACAGATAGAAATAGATGACCAGGTGGAAGGGCTGCAGTATTTGGCATCGCAGTACGACTTCATCGACTTGGAGCGTGTCGGCATTCACGGCTGGTCCTACGGAGGCTACCTCTCCTTAATGGCTTTAACACAGAGGTCAGATATCTTCAGGGTATGTTCATGCATTGAGTGCTTACTCTGGTGGTGCAGACAGAATTTTTGCTTTAATAGTGTGACTTCCAAGGGTGATCACAGCACAAAGACCTCAGAGCTTGCTCTAGGCAAGTTAATACACAGTGCAATGACTGTTTTCTTCAAGACTCTTCTATTTGGGTGACTTCAGAGAGAAGTTGCTTTTCTAGCAACTGTTGGACTGTTGAGCTTGCAATGACTTAACTGTGCTGGTGTAGCTCTACCTATCTCAGGTCACCAGTGCTGAAGGTACCTTAGGTAGTGTCAGCTGCTGCCCATTTTGTGCCAGCTGAGCTCTTTGTGTTGTGAACCAGGTAAGGGAAACAATCCTGGTGAAAAACAACACCTCCTTCTCATTCTCCCTCTTTTTGGCCCTGAGAGAGCAGTTCCTTTGCAGACTGATCTATTCCCAGATCAGATTGCCCATGCTGCTGCATAGCAGCGTGTTCTAAAGCAGCCAGGAGGGCAGTCTGGGGATGGGGAGAGGTACTGGAAAGAGGTTCTCGTGCCTGCCTGACTTTAGAACACTATAATAAACAGCCAGACTGCCATTGGGTAGAGATGTGGGAAGAGCTGGTTATTGCCCTTGAGATGTGTTTTGGTTTTTTGTGGCTACTCTTGCTTTCTTTAAGTCCAACCGTAATGTTACTGGGAGGTTTAATAATTATTTGTCTCAGTCCTTAACAACTGTTGTTATTTTTACCTTTACAAACACCTGCCTTGCAAAGGGGTTTTGGGTGGTTTTGTGGTTGTTTTTTTTTTTCTTACGGGTCTTTTTTTCCACAAGACTCTCTGCAAGCTGGTGGTAGCTATGCAGGGTAGTTTGCTGAGTTCTAGGGAGCTGTTTCTGTTAGACATGCAAATGGCCCCAAACCCACAAAACCCCACAGAATGCACTTCCCTGAGCAGCCCTTGCAGGTGGTGTGTTTAGAATTGCTTCCAATTTACCCGTAGGCTCTTCCTGGTTTCCAGCACTTGCGGGTCATAGCTGAGCTGTGCTGTGTGTGAACTGGGGCAGGGACAGCGAGGATTGCTTTGCTTGTTCCCCAGTTACAGTGGGATGGAGCTGTGGGAGGGAGGGACGTGGCCAGGTCAGGGGGCAGCGTTGTCATTCCCCTCTCTGTGGCACTGGCAGGTGGCCATAGCCGGAGCCCCCGTCACGCTGTGGATTTTCTACGACACGGGGTACACGGAGCGCTACATGGGCCACCCGGAGCACAACGAGCAGGGCTACTACCTGGGATCCGTGGCCATGCAGGCCGAGAAGTTTCCTTCTGAGTAAGTTTGCTTCTGGCTCTTGTCTTCTCTTTTTCCTACCAGGAAAGTTCAAGCCTCACAGACACATTTTTATCTCCCTGTTCTTGGTATTTCTGGAATCACAAATGCTGGCATTAAATAATAATTTAAAAAAACCCAATACCCAACACTAATGAACTTAATACTCAAATGAACATTTGCATAATTACAGACCATTTCATGTAAGCCCTTTTATAGTAGCTGTAATTAAAGACTTTCTTTTATGTCTAAAGAAATTACAAACATATCTTCAATTTGATTAGCACTTTAGAGCCACATGAAGCTAAACAAAAATTAGTTGATTGGGATGTTTTTATATGTTCTGAGGCTCTCTCAACACAGCAGAGCAAGCTGGGGCTATGGGCTTTCTTGCCAAAGAGATGACAGTCAGCAAGGTTTGAGGCCTTGTATTGTCCAAGCTAGGAAGCATTGCTGAGAATAACTAAGATATTCAGATAAAAGGTCTGACAGTAATATGCACGTGCAGGAAGAACTTTCAGAGGAGGAAGGAACAGGTTTGAGAAATGTGTCTATCCAGAGCAATTTACAACTGAAATCACTGCCTTCAATGCAAATATTTTTTTCTGAGGAGTGTTTCTGTAGGGATGTGTGTGGACTGTGAAATGAGTGGGATGCCGTCTAGAACTGTTTGTCTCTCGCTTTTCCCAGACCAAACCGTTTGCTGCTGCTACACGGATTCCTGGATGAGAATGTTCACTTTGCACACACCAGTATTTTGCTCAGCTTTTTGGTGAGAGCTGGGAAACCCTATGACCTACAGGTAAGGCCAGAACCAAGGCGTAAAGGTAACGTGTCTGTCTTGGAGGAGTCCAGAACTGGAACTTGTACCACGGCTGTGCTGGACAGCTTGGAATTCTAGGATAAAATTGTAGCATTTGAGCCAAGCATTTTTTTAAATGTTACTATTTTATGAATTAACAAAAAGAAAAATTGGGCAAATAAGCAGTTAAGGCTGTTCCTGAGGAGATCTGCAGCTGCAAGGCAGTGCAGCAGCGTTCATACGGCATGGAACAGGGTTCTGCATTTAATTAAACCCTGCTGGCTCAGTGCAGGTGGAGCCCAGGGATTCCACACCACACTGCAGAACTGGCAATGTGCTCTGGCCAGGAGCTGCCTCTGCTCAGCCAGGCTGATCCCCTCCAGCACAGCTGGATCCCAGTGGGTTCTCCTGGGTTCGGGCAACGGAGGATGAGGCGTGTTAGTTCAGGTGCAGAGTTAATGCAGGGACATTCCATGGACATTTGGAATGTGGCTCTGGGACTGGTTTAAATGTTGGCGCCTGCAGCTCCTGTGGATGTTTACGACTTTATTTTACATTTCAGATCTACCCTCAGGAGAGACACAGCATCAGGGTCCCTGAGTCGGGGGAGCACTACGAACTGCACCTGCTGTATTACCTGCAGGAGAACCTGGGCTCTCGCATTGCTGCCATGAAGGCCATGTGACTGACCTCAGAACTCTGCTCCACGGCTGCTCTCCGGACAGGGAGGTGTAGGAAACTAGAGAAAATAGAATGGAACATTGCTTTCTGGTGCCTGCCACATGTACACACCCGTACACACCCTCACAGACACTTTTTTTAAAGTAAATTTGGTGCCATACAGGAAATTAAAGTACGGTGATCTAATAACTTTAGGTTTAAGCTGTAAATAAAATCCAATGTCTGTGGTATAATACAGTACCATGGGTGTTCTCTTGGGGGACGAGCTGAAACTGAAAATAACGTACTTCTACAGCACCAGATCTTCACTTTTTAAAAACATTATGGCATAATTGATGTATTTTTACAGTGTGTTCCTTGGTATCTTATTACATAATACTGGATGATTTACTCACTACACAGCGAGAGTTTACCTGAATGGTTACAACTTTTATTAATTTTAAATGCTATCATATAGCTTTTATGCTTCGTGAAAGGGATGTGTCTCACTCCTTAGAAGCTGGTCACAAGTTGGACACATCCCTCGTCTAGATGTTAATTGTTTTTTAAGAAGAAAGACTTTTAAGCTGCCTCTTAACATAATTAAGGTTTGGATTCAGATCAGTTGATGCCAGGTTCTTTGATTCCTTCTCCCCTAGGATAAATCATTCTCTTTTCTTCCAGCAGCTTGAGAACCTATCCTGATTGTACTTGATTTCAGCGGAGAAGCGAATTGATACTTTACTGTGATATGGGCATAACAATCTTTTATTCTGAGGTGCAAACTAACTTAAGTTAAAAAGCTGAAACTGTAAACTTTCGAACAAGCTTCAAAGTGCATCCCGTTGAGATTTTTCCCTGATGTTCACTCTGGAGCTGGGTTTGCAATACTCCTTCCTTACCCTCACATCAGCATGATATAGGCATATGCATCCTGTTACAGTTTAGAAATTCAATACTCTTAATTCCAAGGTCTGCAGAGGATGTGTGGGGAGACCTTACATGTGAGGCAATATGAACTGTTCTGTTGAATTCCCTCATGGATGAGGGGCTATTTCCCAGGCTCGTGCCCTGTCCAGTCCCCTGCTCCTGGGTCCTTTCTAGCACTACTGTGCATGATGATGATGATGCTGATGATGCTGTCTTTGAGAACCCCCTTCTGTACAGCTTCAGGTAACCCTCAAGGAATTGCAGTCCCAGTTGTGTTTTTGCTACTGAGGTTTTAACTAAGCAGCAGGCTTGGCTGAAAAGCATAAGTGTGTGAAGGCACTTTTAACTGGCAACAGGTAATTTAGGATAGAAATCCATGGACAGTTATTCTAATCCAGAAAATTCCCCCCTTGGGACTTGCCTCTGAGACTCTGATAAATTTTAGCGGTTTTCTTAGAAACCCAAGAACTTCCTTTCCTTTCTGTTTTGGTGCTAGAGAGAAGCAGAGCATGATTTTCTTTTCATCTGCTGAAAATCTGGAATCACTCTCAGTGTTTACGCTCTTAGAACTCCACATGTTGTAACCTTGTACTTCCCTTGATTTTGTACTGTTCAGCTTGATCCCAGAACTCTGGGATTTAACAGGGTCTGGCTGTATCGGATCAAACCGCATCGTTTTTCAGTTAAACTGCTGGGCATGTGCACCACAGCGAGGGGAGCTGGGGCACTTACACGGCTGTAAAAGCCGCGTGTGAGAACAGGATCTGGTTTTTGGGATACACAAAGGAGCCAAAGCCAACAGGCGTGCAGGGAGCGTTTCCTCCGCAGTGGGGAGCCTTGGTTCGGGCTGTTGGTTGGTTTTCAGATCGCAGTGATTACACGTGGGTCAGTTAAAAAACACCGTTAGCAGGTCAATAACGGGTTGATTTTGGGAAGGGCGTGGCACGGAAGGAGCCCAGCTCGAGGAATGTCTTCTCTTAGCGGTTAATTGTGGCTGAAGCAAAGGCAGCATCCCTGGGGACTGGGTTACAGTCAGCACCGAGAGGGGAGCACGTGTGCAACACAACAGTGGGTAGAGACAAAAATAAGCCGTTCCTCTGGAATTCCATTGTGTTCCCAACGTGTTTATGCTGTATTATATATACATATATCTATATCTGTTCATATATACATATATGTATAAAATTACCCATGGATAGTATTCACCTTTTCCAAGGTTGTTTATATTTTGTTCAATATTAAATTAACTTGCTTTTTTGGGGTGTTTTTGTTCTTTTTCTAGAGGTGGTTACCCTTGAATGTAAATGTATATGATTTTTAAGACGAAATTGATCCTTTTGTTTAAAAAACAGAACAAAAATGGCCTTCATCAAACACTGCTTTTTTTGGGAACTGAAGAACTAAATGTTACGTGAGTAAACCAGGCTAGGTTTGGATTTGAGGCAGGATGTGATTATAAGTGCTGACATATAATTCTTAATAATGCATCCTTCCACTGTTTTAAATATATACATCAGAAAGCTATTAAAGTACAACATACTGTAACTGCTCTGTTTTGCAACATAAATTATGGATTCTTCCTTTCCTACCATTTTCTTTTCTTTTTACTGTAGTTAAGCACTTTAAGACCCCATGCTCTCTTATCCTGTGGAAGTGCTGGAAGGATTTATCACCAGAGTTTTGTAGTTCTTGCAAAAGAGATGCCTTAGATGAAGTCTGATTCCAACTAAGTTCCCAGTGAAGAAAGGCAAAACCCCGTTGTGATCGAGGCTGCAGAGGTAGGAAGGTGTTAGTGCTGAGGGACTTTGCGTCCTTATTTTTGGGGGGGAGTGGTATTCCTGCACCTTGTACGGTGAAGTGTTGGTCTGGCCAAGGACCGGGACAAGGCTGTACCTTACAGGCCTGGAGATGGGAATGTCACTCGAGGAGGTTTCCAGCCTGTTTGATATTTGGGATTGTACTTCATCAATTCCTGCATGTTAAAAAAAAATCTCTTGGTTAACGTGAGTTTTAAGCAGAACTAGTGAGATCCTGGGGGAGCAGGGGAGGTTGTGGAGCAAAAAGGTGTGAGGAGGAGCCTTTGCTGTGGCTCCCAAACCAGAGATGGGTATGTCCCTGTGGAGGCCACTCTGCCTTCCAGGGGTGTTGTGCCCAGCAGGAGCCCTGCTCTGAGCAGGAGCAGGACTGAGCCTTCCTTTCGTGGTGGATATTTAGTTGCACAGGTGTCTTTGAGGTGAATGTTTTCATATGTTTAAGAATATATATGAAATATGGGGATCTGAGTGCTGAGATACCGAAGTTGTTGTGTTTTGGTGCCAGCAGTTTCCTCTCTTTTGAGGTGGTTGGGATTGGTTATGCTTGTTCCTGGTGAAAGCACATTCTTTCACCCCATTTTAATGCAGCTTCCAGTGATGCCTCGTGAGTGTGGGATGTGCAAAGCTGTTGGGTTTCACCCCCACCTCGCTTTGTTCTCAATGATCTCTTTTTATTCAGAACACAGTAAAATTGGTATCTACCCAGAACTGCTTAATTTTTACAAACTCAATGGAAAAATGAGCTCAAAGCACCAGGCAAAGCTTTGAAAATAACTAACTTCATTATATTAGAATGGAAAATGCATTCCCTACTTTCTAGTGGCATTTGGAAATAGGCTATGGAAAAACTTTCCGAGTGGGATGGTGTAGTAATGCTTTAACCCTGGAGCACCTGCGTCTGAACCTGGGTAGGAGATGACGGAGAATTCTCATGCTCTGAGTTCCAACCCAGATTCCCTGCCAGGAGAAGTGGGTTGTGTTCCTGCTCTATGTGTCCGTGTGTCCGGCTGTTCCACTGCTGTCGTGACACCCAACCCCTGCCGAGGCAATAACAGAGTCTGAGTAAGTGAAACATCAGCCAGGTGAGGCCCCTGTCTTGGGCTGCCTATTCGCTTGAGTGCCGGAGCCCTGCAGAGACTTTCCGTGTGCCCCTTTGGAAGGGGAAGAGAGCTCTTCCTGCGGTTTTTACTTGGCTGTTCTGAGCAGTAGAAGTTCAGGTGTTTAATTTGAGAACATGAAGTGCCTGCTGTTTGCGTTAACAAAATTGCATGTCTCACTCCAGTGGGTTTATTGGGCTCCCTCCCTCCCCCCTCCCGAGCTCCATGGCTTTTAATCATGTAAAGTGGAGACATTAGTTTTGCTGCGTTTTATTACAAAACCTTTGTTGCAATAAAGATGCTGCTAAATAAATTGAATTAAATGTTGGGTTTTTTTCCACCCTATTTTCAACCGTCTCTCTCCTTGATTTAGGAGAGCTTGTGTGTAATTAAATCTCTGCCCTCGTTGCGCTGTGGAAAGCAGCAGTGATGTGTGTTTGATGCACGTCGGGTGTTCCGCAAAAGCATCTGCCATATTTCCTGTCCCTTGTGGTTTGGGAGATGGATACCATCAGGCAAATCAGGCACTTCCTTGACACAGCGATGTTCCCTCTCCTGAGGGTTTCCACGTGAATGCTGTTAGCAGCCCTTGGCAGCCACCAGCCGGAGCTGTCGCACCGGGGACCGCAGGACACAGCCTCACCGGGGTGGGACAAGTGCCACGGGGGAGGAGGTGGCCCAGCACAGGAACCTGTGTGAATGGAACGGGCAGTGCAAGAGAAGAGATGTCCCTTCATACAGTCACGTTGTGCTCAGCCTCCTGTTTGTCTCTCTGAGCAGAATGGGCTTTGCAGGCACCCCAGTCCCACGTAGTGCTATCCCAGAAGGTGGGGGGGGGGGCTCAAGGCAGATACAATTCATGTTTTTACTCATTTCTGATTTTTTCACCCGCAGAGAAGCACCCCCTGTTCAGGAGGGGGGGAAGCACTGGCCTGTGCTCTGCCCTGTTCCTATACAAGGTTCCCAGTGTGCAATCCTTTGTATGCATCCATGGAGGCTTCTGAGAGCTGGGAGAAAGGAGCGAAGATTTAGCAAAGTCCTTTCAGGCTAAAGTCATGGTGTATTTTTAGTGTTTGGGGTCACAGTGCTGGTCTGGGACAGGATAACAGGAAAATCTTTCCTGGAAAAACTTAATGGCCTGGGCACAATTAACCCTCTCGTCATTTTATGGGATTAATAACAGAACTGCAAATGGCAGCTGGGATTAAAGGCCTGTGTTTTCCTCCCCAGCATCAAGTCTTTTCTCAGGATAATCGTTTTCCAGACTGCTTCTGCCAACAGACCTGTGGAGAACCAGTACTGGTTCACCGAAGCTCCTCAGCACAGGCACGCAACACCACCGGGCTGGCCCTACAGGGCTGCACGTTTCCCAGGGAATTCCCAAGATCAGGATTTCCTCTCTTAAAAGCAAACAGCAACAGACTGCTCCAAGGCAAAAACCAGCAGCAAGGAAATGATGACCCAAAAGCAGCAAGGTAGGAACGTGTGAGACGAAGGAGTGGTGGTGCAGGGCTGGGACTGCATCCCCTCCCTCAGCTCTCGGAGCCATGCTGTTTGCTTCCTGCTGGAAGAAAAGCCCTTTTGCTTTTCCAACAAAGATAGTTTGAACAATTTGCTTTCACCATTGCCCTCCCTCTTCTCCTTTCTATTCTACTTGCAATTTAGTTAGAAATAGATGAGTAAATACCATGTACATTTGTGTGGGAGCTGCGGTGGCTTGTGGTTTTATGATTTTCCCCCCAGCTGTGATTCATTGCTTTTTACATTTTTTAATCTATTCCCCCACACCCCCTCCTGCTCTCCCTGTCTCCGTGCAGCCCAGCAGCTGTCGTTATCAGTGAAATGACTTGACATTATTTTGCTGTACTTTGTTTCTATTCATTGATTTGTTGAATGAAAACTATTTATCTGGCACTGACACGCGAGATTGGAGCCTTTCAAGAAGAGGCAACTCTGCAGTATAATTTTGCTCCAAAATGAGCAGAGCAAGAGCTCTGTGTTAAACCAGCCCAGCTGAAAATCCCTGGCCCCATGACGGAGCAGAAGCAGCGGCTGCACTGCCTACAGAGGTGGTGTATAGGAAAAGCATCTTTCCTTACCCTGCCTGCCCCCCGGGAAGCCCTGCTGGGCTCTTGCCAGAGGCAAATGAGGGATTTCTTGAAGGCTGGGGATGCAGGGAGGTGCAGGAGGGGAGGCAGGTGCTGGGCAGCACTAAGTATGCAGTGTCTGACTGGGGCTCCCAACATCAGAAGGATGTGGAGCGAGTCCAGAGGAGGCCTTGGAGCTGCTCAGAGAAGCTGTGGCTGCCTCATCCCTGGAAGTGTTCAAGGCCAGGTTGGATGGGCTTGGAGCGACCTGGGATAGTGGAAGGTGTCCCTGCCCAAGGCAGGGGGATGGAATGAGATGATGTCTACAGTTCCTCCTAAACAAAACAGTCTCTGATTCTGTGATTCCTTGATTTTGTCTGGGTGCAGATGAGTTGTTCCCCTCGGCATGATGAGTACGGCAGTGCTGGAGCAAAATACAGACTTGCTCCTTTGCCTCCTGTCTTCTCCATCCCCTGTGAGTTCACCCCCATTTCAATATCGGGCATCCAGCAAAAACCACCTTCTGGATCCCTCCTGTGATCCAATGAGCCTGGAGAGAGGGTTGCACATCTCCAAAAACAGGTGCCAGTGGCTGCTGTGATTTTAGTTTTAAAAAAACCTGGGCACTGTCACCTCAAATGCCAGAAGCTGGTTCCCTGCCAGCGCTGCTCAGAAAAATCCCACCTCCTTGGCTCCATCAATACCATCCCACAGCTTGAAGGACAGGTTTTGCCTAGGGAATACGCTCTTGTTTGAGGGATTCAGGATCCCTTTTTCCCACAGAGCCCTGGCTCCTTTCTTCCCGGCACAATCAGCCCTCTTGCCGCTTTTCTTGCCTTTTCTTCCACCGCTTTCCCACATTCTGTTCACACCTTCATGAATATTCAGAGGCCATTGGCCATATGAAGCTATTGAGAGCTCTTGTTAACACTCCTCCTAATGACATGCACCTTCAATAGAAAACAAAAACACAGATAAGAGCTTGTTAGCGCAGACCCTTGTTCCCCACCTAACAAGGTTTCCATTGACTCGGACACTTGTGGTGACACATTGCTTGCTCTCACTGTTGCCTCTTTTGATTTGCGACTGGCTTTTACCGAAGGGGTTTTTTCCTTCTATTTTTTTTTCCTTCCTTTTTTCCCCTTTTTAGATTTTTTTTTATTGTGCGGTTTTAAGCTAATTAAGAAAAAGGTCAGGCTCCCCGAACAATGAGGAGCGGCGGTACAATGCGCCCCGGGAGCGGCGTGCGCGCAGCCCCGAGCGGCGGGCGAGGGCCGGGCTCCGGCGCCGCGCGCCTGGGAAAGTTGTGCCGCGAGTGGCACAGGAAGAGCCGAGCTTGGGTCAAGAGGTGATTAAAGCTCGGCGAGAGGCTCTGAAAAGGGGCCGAGACCACCCGCCGCGGTTCCCAAGGGCTCCCCGGGTCCCAGCCTGGCTGGACATCCGCGGTGGCCAAAACACCGTCCCCAAGGCCAGGCCATGGGGTGACTCTTCCAAAACACGACCAGGCTTCTGTGAGATGCTCCCAGTGATGCAGCTCCCAATTTATGGCCGATGTACACGGAGAGCAGAGCCCCGTGGCCACATTCCCAGTGGCACTGTCTGCCGCGGGGCTTTTCCCTGGGACTGGAATCCCATCCGGCTTTGGCAATTCTTTTTTTCCCTCCTCCAGTTGTGCTTCGCCTCCCTCCCGCCGTCACGGAGATCTGCCAGGCTTTCATTAGCTGGGCCCACCCATTCGATACCATGAGATGCCTGGCTTGTTGTTGTTGGGGTTTTTTGGCCACACCTCATTATTCCTGCTATTATTAGGCTCTCGAGGCGTTGTTTGTCATCTTGTCAAGGCCCTGGAGTTTCTATGGATACTGGTCCCCTAAGTGGCCATGCTATCAATTCAGACAGCTCC
The DNA here is from genome assembly GCA_013398855.1 of Mohoua ochrocephala. Classification (NCBI taxonomy): domain Eukaryota; kingdom Metazoa; phylum Chordata; class Aves; order Passeriformes; family Acanthizidae; genus Mohoua; species Mohoua ochrocephala. Next base: position 453,365 of record VZTA01004769.1, read on the forward strand.
ATGTCTGAACTCTTCCAGAGGACTTTGTGAAGATCCACAGATAATTTCCCTGATTTCCCTGCAGTTCTCCGTTCCTTACATAGCTGCCTTCTCCATAACGACCGCTCGGTCAGAGCTCAGTGTATTTGGGTTTTTCAAGCACCAAAAGGCAGGATTACCTGCTTGGCTAATAGAATTAGTCAGAGGGTGATGGGGTTAATAATAAACCACCAGATTTTATATATATATATATTTATGACAGGCTGTAATAAATAAGCAATAATGAGATAAGCATCACAGTGATGTAAGTAAAAGCACGAGCAACAAAACCTGCCATGGAATAAAAATATATACGCTTTATTATGCTTTTTTTGGGCTCTCTGGGAAGAGGAAAAAGCCTCTTTTTTTTTTCCTCTTCATGCTCAGATTAAGGACAGACAACTGTGCAAAGCTGAGAGGATGCTGAGTATTTCTTCTGAAAATAAGACTGCTGAAAGTTTCCAAATAGAGCAATTTAAACTTGTTTTCCTAATGAAAAGCAGCATAAGCAAGCAAAATGAAAAGCATAGCATTTCCAGTGGGAAAATTAGACAGAGGAAGATCGTGCTGGGTTGATCAGGACTTTACTGGGAGCAGGCTGAGCACAAGGAGCAGCTTTGCTGAGCACCTGGCAGTTTCTCATTTTCCTCTCACTGTTCCTTGAACACCCAGTATGTTTCCATGGATAAATTTGCTTCACCTACTGATTTTTCTTTCATGGGCATTCTGTCTCCATGCCTGTACCAGCTCATTTTTGCTCTCCCTATGCAGGTGAGCAGGACAGGGACGTGTTGCCGGAGCTCCCCCGCTCTCAGCCAGCCACTTCATTTTTCTGTGTCTGAAACCATAAAATGTAGATATTTAATGATTTCTCAGAAGTATCAGGAGGTTTTCTTCAGCCTTTCAGCCAGAGAGAGGCTGAGCACTGTTTGCATTTACTCTCTGGTGAGAATTAGTATCTGGGGGCAGGAGGCAGCAGGGAAAAAGGCTTTGATTTGGATTTGAGTTTTGGCTGGTGATTACGATTCTTTATATGCTCTAAACCAGTTTATCTCTCCCTAGGTGGATGTGTGCTGCCAGCAGTGCGATAATATCCATCGAGGGCCGCCCAGAGGTACAAGGAATAAACTCATCCGTTATTAGCTAATACAGGAAAGTGATTCGATATGGGTCTCAGAAGCTGGAGTAGATAAATAGGATGATAAATGTTGGCATTAGCAGACGTGACTGACTCCTCTGTCTCTGTGATTTGGTAGTGCCCAGTAATTAAATAGTTGGAGTTTAATGTATTTTAAACTAGAGCTGCAGCCTGTAAATCACGGAGATTATGCTCTTCCCTGCTGTGCACTCTCTGGGTCGGGAGGAATTCCCATTCCTGTGCCGCAGCTGTCCACGGCTCTGGCTGGGTATTGTATCAGTCGGGACCGGGAAAGGCAGCACCGGCCCTGCTGCTGGCCTTGGGCAGTAAACACATTCCCAGAGCCTTTCCATCCCAGCAGGGCACGTTCTCCAGCCCTGGAAGGATCCCAGCCTGTCCCCTCTCCATCTTGGGTTGTCTCTTCTGTTCTGGCTGGAGCAGCTTCATGCCCACGTACACATGCACACACACCCCAGGCCACTGCAGAGCCTAAACTCCACGGGGCAAAGCATCCCAGGGGGGTGATTTCCTCCCCAAACACTGTGGGGGCATCGGCCCCTTGGGCTGGTTTTGCTTTCAGACATGATTTTCAGGATTATTGCTTTCAATTTTCCCAATTTCATCATCGTATTTCACACCAAGATTTACTTTTCTTCGCAGCTGTACTGTGACCTTGTACTAAATTAAAATGGTTGTCTTTTTTAATATACAGGTTGTCCAAGAAGGAAACCCAACCCTTTCCAATGCAGCTTGAAACTGTGCTGAACTAAAAGTTACTTTTTCTCTATAGACAGAACTATTTTTGTTTCTCATCCTTTATTGGCCAGACCTGACTCTTCTGCTGGAGGCTGGTTGTATTACGCAGAGTTTCCCCATTAGCAAAGGACAAATTTAAACATTTCCATGCAATTCAGCCATTTTATACCGTTTAAAACCATTTCTGGATTAGTTCAGGCTTTTACTCAGAAATTTCTCTGTGATAACTGGCCACACATTCAGACAGGGCTTTACCAGAGCCCTGCTATGATGACCCTGAAATGCTGTCTGGAACCACAGCTGGGATAAAACCTGTCCCTGCTCTTCCTGCATATAATTATTTTTAATAAAATCTATTTGTACGTCAAATTATTTCCTCTTCCAAGCATTTTATAATCAGTTAATTTTGCTGTACCATTGCAAGTTATGGTCTCTGAGGTCTGCCTGCTGCTCTGCACGGAGTGGCGGTGAGGAACTTTCCTCTGGGGGAGGGATAAAAACGAGTTCTCTTTTAGCTAAAATAGATGTTTCTTTACTCTTTTGATGAGCAGAAGCTGATGATTGTCAACCCACAGCCTGAAGCAACAACTAATATTGCTTTCAGCAAGATCAGCAGCAGTTTAACGACCGATGAGCAGGAATTATTGGAGAGGAGTTGTGTTTTGGGAAGCGTAAGGTATAACCTTCCCCACTGGGCTTTGCAGGGAGTTGGATCATCTGTTAATCATCCTGTGGCTTGTTTTTTCCACACACTGTTGCTGTTTTCCTTCCAGACTACTTTTAGCCTGCCTGTTGCAGATACAACTGTGATGCACGACCCACACAAACCCAGGGGACTTCACCCTGTGAAGGGTGGCGTGGGAGCTGCCATCGGAAGCTGAAAGACATGGGGACCTTCAGACTCTCCTGGCTCCATGGTGGACTGTGGTAGGGCTAAGGATCAACCCCTTTTCCAGGTCCCACTGTAATCCCCTCCTTTCCATGCTGTTGTGCCTCCTTGTGCCCCATCCTTTGAACAGAGGCTGTTCTTCAGTTGCACAGGGGGCCGTGTGGGTGGGATGCACTGCAGGTTGCCCATGGACCAAAGGGATAAACTTTTACAAGCTCTTGCTGAGATTTGGAAGGAAGAAATATGTGAGCTTGTAGCTGTTGGACCAGAGAGGCTGTTTGGATATGAGCATGGAGCCATGGAAAAAGGATATTGGTAAGTGTTGGTATAGAGCTGGCAGAGCTGCCCAACAGCAGCTGGAAGATTTTCCCATGATGAAACATCTCTGGAAGAATGTATTCCCAGCCCTGGGTGACCTACAGTCTTAAGTGTTGAGGAGGAATGAAAATGCCCAAATCCTCTCATCCTTGCAGCTGGAAGTTAATTTTCCTCCTGTCTGGCCCTCTACTAAGCAGAGTCCCTGCCCTTGAAGCTAATGGCACCTTTGGTTGCTAAAGTTATTTTAGCATGAATAGAAGTGACTCAAAGGAGAGCGGTGTGTGGAAAGCAGTAGAAGCCACCTGGTCTGATACAAAAGGGATTTTTTTTAGCCAAGTGAAGTGGTAAATGGAAAATGCAGCTGGATATAGACAAATGCAAAAATTATAATTATGGGCAGCGAATGGAAAGAGGGTGGAAAACAGCAGGAGCACATCAAAAGTGGAACAGCCTGAGGGGAGGCAAGAGGTACTGCAAAAATCCTTCAGAGTGGTCCAGGTAACCCTGGAGGGAATGGAACAAAGTGCCCCCAGACCCTGTTGTGCACCAGCGAAGGAGCCAGGGGGGCTGCAGAGGTTCCCCATGTCGACAGCCAGCCCATGACTTAGCAGCAGGGACAGTGAATGTGGCTGTGTCTGAGGAACTGCTCCACACAGCACCTTTGCTCTGGCACCTCTTTTAAAATAGAAATGATGGGTCATTACTGCAAGTTTGCAGAGTTAATTCATTGGGTTTGTGTGTGTGGAGTGGCAAACAGGAAAGCAAAGGGGTGCAGGTTTGCCTGCGGCCATCTTTTATGGTCCGAGCAGCCAATTTTCTGTGTAACTGTAATAAATCACAGCGACAGACACACAGGATGGTGCTGTCCTTATATAATTATTCCATAAATCGCCCCATTTTCTCCCCCAGAAAGGCCTCCCAGTCCCTTCTCTTTGCTGGAGCAGGTTGTTATCCTGAACACAATACGACAAATGCATTTGAAGAACTCACTTTGTAAGCAAAGGGTAAAGAGAGGGAGCCTGCTCCTGTTTCCATCGCGTGGCTGTTTGCTCCAAGGGGATTTGCAAAGCAAGGGAAACAACCTTACAGCTCAGGAAATCGAGCGTGAACTCCAGGACTGAAGGGAAAGCATGGCTGAAAAGCCAATCAACACAGAGCCCAGCTGCCAAGGGAGCGGCGGGCAAGGGCACGGCCAAGCAGGGCCCTGCTCCTCCTTTACTGCGCTCTTCCTTCCACTGTGCTGTGGCTTGGAGGTGCCTCCTGCATTCCCTGGAATTAGCTCCCACGATGAATTCTGAAGTCCCTTGCCGCAGTGACAAAGGGAAGCTTTGGCATCTCTAAGCTGACACTGTGCAAGTGGCATTTTAGTCACTGCTGCGGACAGTGCAAACTCAGCCCAGCAAAGTCACCTCGATGAGCAGTGCCTTCCAAACCATCCCAGCTCCTTCCTGCTCAGATTTGCTTCTGAGCAGCTTTTAGTTCTCTTCTTATTCCTTTTCCATCCTCATCCCCTGACTAACTCCAGTTTCAGGCTGCTTAGCTGGAAGGCACAGACCAGGGCAGTTTCTGCCTGCAAGAAGTCAGATAAACTGTTCTCCTGTGGGCACTCAGTTTTAAAACCCCCACAATTTGTTTGCAGCAGGACTTTGGGGACCTCCTGGCTTGGCTGGTGTTTTGATAACTGAGCTTGCGTTGTTTCTCTCTCCTCCTGCCCTGTAGAAGATACTTTTTAAAAATACAGCAAGTGGGAAGGAAAAAAAAAATAAGACCTTTGTCCAACAAGGATATAAAACTTCCATCAAATTGGCTGTGTCACTAGAGACCCAAAGCTAATAAGTTGATCTTACAGATGTATAATAAAGTCATTTATTAGGTTTTTATTTTAGGAGTTGGTGGTATTAATTAGATTGATATGGCCCATAAATCACTTCATTTGGCTGAGCCCTCAGATACTTGTAATTTAAACTAATACAAGTGCAGCTTAATTAATCTGATTAAATCCTGGGACAAGCAAGGCAGTGTTTGCAGCATCCAGGAATACATCACAAGAAAAAGGAGTATTTTAAGGTAAAGCAGCTTCTTCACTGGAGGGTCAGTTTTGTTCAGCTAGTGAATCAGGGGACAAGAATGGAACTACAGAAGATGCAACCCAAAAAAACAGACTCTCTGGCTCTGCCCTGAGACCTGGCAGCTGGGCAGAGCTCATCGCAGCTTCTGGACCAGGTGAGGGGCTGAACTTCACAAATGCATGGCAACCGCTCTGGTTTCGGGGAGTTCTGATCTTTTTTCATCCTTTGGCAGCAATAAATGAATTCTCAGAAGGTGAGTTTAAGACATTGATGAGCATAAGACACAGTCTAATCTCTGTTGTGGTCACAATCTTGATTTTTTACTCCCTTCGGTGCTACTGAGAAGAGATAACATTTCTTTCCAGGAGGGAATAATCCATTAATTGGTTCTTCCTTGCTCAAGGGACTGAGATCTTTCCAGGCACGAGCTGCCGTGTTCCCCAGGCCAGGAATAGACCCGGACAGGAAACAGTAGGCAGAGGTGGAGGTGAGCTGACGTGTCCCACCTGAGACTCACCTGCTCTGTCATTCCCTTCCCATCCCATCCCGAGTATTCCTCCTCAGGGATGTTTCTGAGTACTGGATGGTGATTTTATTGTGCCTTGCCTCTAGAGAGAATGGAGTGCACCCTCCTGTGGGACACACTTTGCAGGGTGCTCTTGCAGGGGTGCACCCATCTGCTTCCCAGCATTGACGGTTCCTAAACCTTTCCCAGGTGGATAACACCAGACACTCCAACAGTGTTTCCATCTATTTTTTCCCCAGAATGCTCTGTGCTTACAGCTCTCAAGATTGATGTTCCAAGTCTGTACAGCCCAGGCAGTTGCTGAGTAGCCTTTTCTCTACTCTCCTGCTAATTTGCCTTAGTCCAAATGAGCTCCCCTATGGATAGGAGTGGAATTCAGACCCTGTGGTCCGCCCTAGCCTTGGTTCCTCTGTTGTCCACAAGCTGTCCATGTGGAATGGAGGTACAAGTGTGGTATATTTACAGCAGCTCCCTAGAATCTGGATGAAAACCCCTTCCAAGGCTCCCATGGTATGTTTAGCGGCAAAGCACCATCCCAGGGCTCGTGCAGCCGCAGGTTGTTTCCATTAGAGTGTGGACGCCATCAAATATGTTTTCTTTAAAAGCGGGAGATAATGCTGTTACAGCAGTTGGATTAATCTAATATTCTCCTTCATCTTCAAAAGAGAATTGCCTAAATAGCCAGAGAGAGGCACATTTTATGAGTCCTTCTTAAGGGCTATCAATCAAACCTTCCAAGAAAGGCACTGATGCCCTTTTGCTCACGAGAGGGAAATTGGATTCCCCACAGCTTTGCTTTCAGACTGCTGTAGCCTTGCCGTGTAATCACTGCATCGCGAAGGGTCTGGCCATCATTTTCTTCTACTGGTCTGAAGAAAAAACCCACATGGAGGAAACCTGTAAGAAGAGAGGGAAAACAGCCCAATTAAAGGCAATGATCTCTTAGCTCTCTGCCCTCTCTCCCGCCTGGATGAGGCAGATGTAAAACAATAGCTTTATTTGTGCAAGTTTTAATTGGGTAGTTCAAAGGAAGCAGCAGAGGCTCTTTTGATCTCTTGGTGTGTTTGAATGCCACGTTGCAACGGTGCCTGCTGGCCACGGCAGTGACCTCTTGTGTTAATTAGTGTTTATCTGAAATCGAATTAGCTCACAATTGGGAGAAAGCAGAGCGAAAAGCAGGGGATAAGCAGAGATTTGAGCAGTTCTCAGTTAGAGGTAAAAGCAGGTCTGCCGAAGTTGACGTTAAAATAACTCAGAGAACATCACGTTTTTGCTTTGTTTTTCTAACACTCTTGGTCAGATGGTCCCATTTCTCTTCCTAATACCCTGTGCTGCCTTCATCTTTGCTGAGTCTGCTGGTCCGCGCCGCTCATTGGAACTTAAACCATAAACCAACACCGAACAATGATGCATTATTTATAGCAGACCGAAGGCTGTGAGGTTGACAATAGTGCAAAGCTTCTCTTTCTTGTGGTCAGTAATCCATAAATAAATACATCATCTATTTAGGTTTGCAGAACTGTCTGATGGATGGGAAGAGCCTGCATTATACAACAAGGGCACCGAGGACCTTGTGAAAGCCACCACCTGCTTTTGGGGCAAATTGGCCGTTTCTGAATAAACTCTTGGCGGAGACGGGGGGTACGAGAGATGCTCAGTCACCTTCCTGATGCTCATCTGGGAACTCTCTGGAAACTAAAGGGAAATGGGGTTTAGAAATGCATAAAAGCATCAGGTTCTCTGAGTGAAATATTAGCAAGGACACAATTTTATAGCTAAAAGTATCTCACTGGACAGGTATATAATCCCAGTTTCTGAGCAGAGAATAGCCAGTTTTGTGGAAATCAAACGTCTGTCCAAACATCCATGAACATCTGCAGGCCTTCAGTGTGTTCGACTGGCTGAAATCCCATCCTCAGATGGGATCCAGATCCCAAGGTTTTTCAAGTGCAGGAGTGGTTTTATTCCAACCTTGCTTTTCACTCCTAAGCTGGCTTCAAGTGTCACCAGGCTGGACTTTGCTGCTTGCCCCTGCAATGATCTCATCGCTGGGGGGCAAGGCACCCCAAAAATGCCGTGGTGACACTTACTCCGTGTCCTTGGACGTACAGCACTATATTTTCTGGGATTAGCCACAAGAGGGTGGCATGAGGATGTGCACCAGGCAGCCTCCCTGCTTTGCCGCATGGCATTATATAGCCAGCTCTGTAGATCCAATAAAACTTCGGAACAGATCCTTATTTTTGGCACGTGAACACATTTCCCACTACAAATGAGCCTGCCGGGTGTTTCTGACGGCAGCCCTGACTGAGCGTATTCCTTGATGTTACACGTGTTCTTTATGCCTAAACCCGGCCTCAGTTAGTGGGTACCGTAGCAGCGTATAAAATTTAGACTATTTAGGATCAAAACTTTTATTGGTCCTCGGTCACTGCTGCAGGGAGAAGTCCACAGGTGTTGTTTATGAGAAAATATTATTTTTCCTAGTCCTGCGTGTTTACAAGACAGTGATGTTCCACATGACTGCTTTATAACACATCGGGATGGTTCTAGTAGGTTTTTATTTGGTTGTAGCCGACAGTGAATGAGCTGGTTAACAAATACACACAAAAAAGTCTCAGTGACAGCAAGGGAGAATAACTGAAATGAAACAGATTCATTTCATCTAAAATCTCTGCCTGGATTGTCTTGGTGTGTTTTTTTCTGAATTGGACTGTCAGCAACCCAACCCAAGTCACTCGTCTCGAACGATCACAGAATCCCAGAATGGTTTGGGTTGGAAAGGACCTTATAGATCATTTCATTCCAACCCCTGTCATGGGCAGGAACACCTTCTACTAGACCAGGTTGCTCAAAGCTCCATCCACCCAGCCTGGTCTTGGACACTCCCAGGGATGGGGCAGCCGCAGCTTCTCTGGATAACCTATGTCAGGGCCTCACCACCCTCACAGGGAAGAATTTTTTCCAAATATCTAATCTAAACCTACTCTCTTTTACTATGAAGCCACTCTCCCTTGTCCTGTCATTCCATGCTCTTGTTAAAAGTCCCTCCCTATCTTTCTTGTCAGCTCCCTTCAGAATCAATGTGTCTCTGTGTAAGGCAAACTCGCATTTGATTTTGCAAAGCCTCACCTCACCTGGTTGACAAGTCCCAGGAAGAGCAAGAACCAGGGCACCGGGACATCCAGGCAGCAATACAAATCAAAGAGACATAAAAACCCACTCCAAGTTTGATGTGCAAAGCTTTGTAAATGCTGGAGTTTTTGTACCTTACTTAACATGACAGTTTTCCATGTGCAGGCAGAGGGATGATGTTGGTGCTTAGAATCCACCCTACCCTCTTTCTTGCTCCATAGCCTGGCACTGTCTACATCACAACTCCCCCATCCTGGATCTGTGCAGGTTTCTTCAGGGTATGAGTCTCTGCTCACCCGTGGCTCTGGCTGCAGGACCAGGGCCCTCGCACGCAGAAATCCCTTTTGCCATGAACATATTTTAAATGCAAGCTTCCAAATCTCATTACGTGCTGCCTTTTCCATTCGTTTTCCTCCTAACAATGCACCTGCCAATATCTGCCCCTGAGCTCCATTTTAAGCAGCGTTTTCCATAGTTAATGTCACACTCTTGCTCCCAATCTATCTTTGGCAACTGCTGACTGCCTGCAGCAGGACCAGAGGAAGAAGGAAAGCCCTCCCTGGGTATAACAATAACACAACACCCATTCCTGGAAGAATGATGAGACAGGCTGTGTAATAAATATTTATAAGAGAAAGCGTAATGAAATGGATGTGTAGGATGCTGAATCTCCCTTAGGGTTTGGTCATCACATGTTTTTTTCCTCTTTTCTTTCTTCCCTGTGATACAGAATTGTCCTGATGTCCCTGGGTTGTTGAGCAAATTGCTCATTGTGTTGCTCACTTACACAATGCATGTTATTATGTGCAACCAGCTGCTCCTGTTTGGCAGTGCTCACGCATACGGAACAGGAGGCTACCATCACTTTCCTCGTCTGGAAGTCAACGTTCCCTCCAGCGTCAAAGTTGCTGCCAGACCAGAAGAAGCCTGGGAACAAAATGAGTCCTGGTGGTAAAGGTCCCCGAGAGACTCCTTTTCTGGGAAGACCAAGGTTGAAGTCTTGCAGTGAGTTTGAGCTGATCCAGCTTTGTACTGCTGTTGAAAACTTCCTCATGTCTCTGTCTATTCCCATTGCTTTCCTTGTGCTGGCAGTAACTCCTGAGTGATTGCACAGGGAGCTGGAGCAGGGCCCTGATTTTGTTGTTAATGTTGTCGCCAATTAAGTTTTCAGCACCATCCTTTCCTCTGTCCAGCTCCAGGCTCATTCAAGCACTAATGCCGTCACAAAGGAAAGAGCAGCCAACTCTTCTGGTAATTAGAGCTGCTTAAATCCGTCATAAAATGTCAACCTCAGCACTGCAGACACGTCTGGAGTCAGGGATGTTCAGAAAACAGAGTAAGGCTGTATTTGAGATTGGGAAGTTTAATCCTGCTCGGGAGAGAAAGAACCTAAGCTGTGAATCTTCTTGCTCCTCGCTGCTTTCTGTCTGAAATAGCTTCCCCCTGTTGTTCAGGTTTCTTTTAATTTAGGGTGTCTTTTTTGGAGCAAGTGTTGTTCTTTACCTGCATTTTTTTAGCGACTTGTACAACTAGATCTGGTAGTCTGAATCCCACAGCTGCCAGCTGGAAGCGGACGTGGGCTGCTTCATGTGGGTTTGGATTCAGAGCCCGGAGGAGTTCTGGTTCAGATCCCTCTGTAATGCGTTGCTGTGCTCTGAGATCTCTTGCATGACACCAGCCTTTCAGAAGCATGGAGCCTTGCCTTGGCTACAGGCTGCCTGCATGGGAAAAACCCTAAAAAATGAGGCTTTTGACCCTTAAAATGGGACTTTACACCCTAAAAATGTGTCTTTGACTGCTGAGCTAGATAAATTTATAGCAGCTTTTGCTGGATTTCCCTAGTGGGCTATTATTCCTGGGATCTTATACAAACCAAGACGTGTATGATACACTGTCCATACACCTGACTCACCAAAAAAATTTTGTAGCACAGAAATAATGTCTCTCAAAGGGGGAACAAAAAGCTGAACTACAAACACCTGCCACTTACTGCTGCTGCTCTGCCCGTCACACTTTCTTCTTTCAAAGTAGCAGAGGTTTGCAGCTATCGAAAGGCAGAAACGCCTCATCGACCAGAACGGGAACGCCGGGGAGTCTACAGCACATAAATGGGGGTTTTGCTGCCCTAAGTATTGGGGCAGAAGTGCCATTGTCTGGGGAGGGAATGTCCCTTCTGTTGGCAAGGCCGCTGTCACTTTGTTCTTTATGGACTGACTGCCAGAGAGTTATCTGATCCTTCCCAAATCTTCTAAGTGGCTCTTTAGCCAGGCCCTCCTGTAAGTGCCACAGGGAATCATTTCACCTCTGTGAGCAGACGCTGGGACTTGGTGTTGCTCCTGCAGAGCACAGGTGTTGTCAGTGTGAAGGAGCTGGTGCTCCGGGTGATGTTTCTGCCGCCTTCTTAGTTCGGGGGCTGTTTGCCAAGTCGTCTTTTTTTCTTTTCCCCAGGGACAGATATTCAAGGAATATGTGTTGCAAGCTTGGGTTTGTCGAAATACTGGTTTAATTCCTGTTTCCACAGACGTGCAGGAAGACAGAGGGGTGCCACGGAGGAATCAAGTAATACTAAGATCAGGTAGAGAGCTAAGACAGGGGTTAGACCTGGGTTTTTCAAAGCCTGGTGTAATCCCGGCCTGCTGACATGGAGCTTGGTCAACACCTTAACACAGGCAGGTGCTCTTAGCCAGAGTGTGCAGTGTTTTGCAGACCACTGGCAATTTTCCTTATTTATATTATGCCAGACTTGCAAGGTAAAGTTTTTCCTTGCTTAAAGGGAGGGAGAACTGTCTGGGATTTGAAGAAAAAAGGGCAGGGGTGTGTCTGAAAGAAATCACTGGCAAACACAAGTAGATATTCCTTTGCAGCCTAGTTAAAGCAATTTGACAGCACCCTTAAAACCCTTAAAACCACCTCAGACATAAAGGAGCAGGTGGGAAGGACTCAGAGAGAAAGAAGCATTTGTGGATGACATTAATCTTTACCTCCATGCTGGACTAGTGCAGAAGGGAACGAGGATATTACTACCCCCTTTTTTTTCCATAGGGAGGCGAGATGGTGCAGGAATGGGGTCAGTGGAATGCTGTGGCCTTATTATACACTCCTTCCCAGCAAGGTGCGCGGTGAGTCCCCACCTGATGCTGGGCAAAGCCCCCCTGCACATCTGTCCAGAGTGGGGGGCTGCTGCTTCCCAGGGCTTGTCTGTACTGGCAATGCCAAGTATGAACTTAGAGTTACCCTCATGGGAAACCTGCTTCCCACCACACAGCCTTTCTGGTTTCATTTAAGTTTTTATAGTTCATTATACAAGCTAATAAATAGGAGGGTCTGGATTAAAAAGGTTTCTTTCTTCATATTCTGCATAGCTGAAGCCCTCTCCGCATTCCACACTGCTGTGATGAAACATCCCTGTGTGCTGGGCAGCTTCGTATCCTTTTGGAGGGCAAAGCAGACACACTCTGGATGAGGTTGCCCTTGTGTTTGGTGCCAGGTACCACTGCTGAAAGAAGGACTTGGTGTCACTTGCCCTCAGGACTAAACCTGCACCTGTGGCTTTATGCACAGACATGCGGTGAGAGTTTGTGTCTGGGACCCAGCCAAGCCAAACTGGGAGGCAGCAACTTTGGACTCCATCTCTCATCTCTTTGCCTCATTTCCACTGCTTGGCTCAGCTGGTGGATAGGTCCTGTCTCTCTCCACAGCGATGGGGTGCGGACATGCCACACGATGTATTTTAATTGCTTTTTTTTTACAGACGGCTGAGAAGCACAGGCTAGGCTTTGACGACCACTGAACGATATACACCTGAAAGAGCTGTGCCTCGAAACTGAACCCAAACAAAGGCATGGCGATGCGGTCACTGGTGTCCGTTTGCCTCCGCTGCCCAGCCGGGCTCGGCGCGGTGAGCTCCGGCAGCCCCGACGGGCAGCGGGGCCGGGGAGGCGTCCTCGGCAGCACCGTGAGGGGAGCGCGGCGGCGGGAGCGGCGCGGCGCTCTCCGCG
>VZTA01004769.1:467121-559415 GCA_013398855.1 Mohoua ochrocephala
CGCGGTGCCACCTGCCCTCACACGGGCAGCGAGCGGCTCCGCGGGGATGCGCTGCTCCCTGGCCGGTCACCCGCTGTACCAGCCTTCCTTTCACTTTAGTGGCCATTTACCCCAGTCGTCCTTTCCCCCCCTTAGTGGCCGTCCCGTCCCTCCGTGGCCATTCCCCCTCTCTCCCCATCCCCTTCTTCCCTCCGCCTCCGAGGCGGACTACAGCTATGCTCATGGCCCATGCCTAGATAGTGTTTCCTTTGGGGTCATCGTTTGGGGGGTGACATTGGGGGTGACACCCTCACACTTTGAGGGTGGCACTCCCCACAGGAACTCCCCTCGATGTCCGGGCTGGGGGTGGGGGGGGGAGGCAGCGGACCAGCAGCAGCAGCAGCATTCCACGGTCTCTGCCTGGACAGTGGCAAGTTTCCGCCAGAGGGACAGTGGCTGTGCCAGGCTGGCGGGGAACGAAGCGCTTGTCCGGCACAGGGTGGCCCAGAGCAGGCCCAGGCAGGTGTCCGGCAGGGCCGTGGAGGGGACCCTCGCCTTCCTTGCCCTGCTCTTGCCGGCATGGGACACACGGGTGGGCAGATGTCCCATTGGTCAAGGAAGCGACCCAGGAATAGCCATGCTCCTCGCGCTCGTGTTTTGCAATGGTTACGCAAACTGCGCCGTGCGAGGGCACACGTACACGGCCGCCGGGCGCGTTGGCTTTCTGTGGTTGCCGTCGAAGTTTGCATTGAGGGTCGGCTGAGCAGTGGACCTTAGGTTGTGGGGTTCCTTCCCTGTGTGTGCACAACCCACAAAAGGTTTTGTTCTCATCCCTGAGAAGAGTTTGGAAAGGTATAGGCTGGCAGAACTGCACGAAAAAATGTGAGCGTCTGCCATGGACTTGCTCTCGCCTAAAATCCCTCCTAAACAGGGTGTTGTGGTGGAGGAGCCTTCCCTATGTCGTTGTACATTTTTATTCCTTTTATGATGCATTCAGGTTCAGCAGAGCATAATAACAGCACGTGGATGGCTGCAGGGTTGTTTTTCTTTTCTTTCTTTTTCCTCAGAACATTGTGAGCTCCTGTTAGGGGTACGTTATGATTCGACATAGGTGCAGCTTTACGGTGGCTGTTGTAGAAGTGAATAACGGTCCCTGTAAATGGCCCATTGTCGCCAGTGAGTGCGGGTTTTCCTAGATGGATGGCGGTCTGTGACCCCACCAGCAGCCGAGCGGGTAGGCTGGACTGGGTGGGAGCTGTGTCTCCCGCGTGTTTGAGCAAACAGCTAAGTGGATCCCAAGGCTTGTAATGGAGAACAATGATTTTAAAAGAAAAAAAAAAATCCAAACAGAAAAAATGGGGGTGGTGGAGTGGATGTTGTTTTTCCAAACCCACTTCAACAAGAAAACTTCACATGCTTTGCGAGAATTTGCAGTCGTGGCTTCCTGGTGTTTCTTGCAAGCAGTTAGGCAACTAGTGAAAATTGTTGCTGTTTGTTTTCTAACAATGGGCCACATCTTGTATAGGGAGGCAGTGAGCGCATCTGTACAGTCCCTGGACGTGCCGCTGGGTACGTGTGGATGTGCTTTCCAACAGGTGGGTTTGATTCTGAAAAGAAAAACATGGACTTGTTTCAATCTGAAATTAATTTGGCAGAGGGTTGAAATGGTTTTGGAAAAGTCTGCGTTTGATCCCGAAGCCGCATGTGTTTTGATCCAAAGTTCAAGCCTCGCTGGGTATGAAGTACCTAGGAGAGAAGTAGAGTGGAAAACCTTCCCCCCATCTGGGCTTGATGGAAGCAATGTCAGTGTACACTTGCTGGGGATGTGATCCAGTGTTTTTGAAAGCCTTCTGCTGTCTGACTTTGAGCCTGTTTTCCCTGCAGTAGCAGGAAAGGGTTTAAGGAAAAAAAACAAGCACGAAACAACCCCTTTTCAGTTGACTCCAGCAAGGGGGTTGTGCTGGTTCCTTTCCTTGGGGCTCTCTACAGGGGACGTGTTGGTGGGAAGTGGGCTGAGCTTTCCATCCGAGGGATCAGCTGAAATCCATCTGGGTTCGTGTAGTTTGGTTTTGTGGTCGAGTTCTCTTGCTATAGAACAGATTTCCTTTTTCGACATCACCTCACTTGAGTTGTGATTTGTTTTATCCTTCCTGTCGCGTTCGCCTTGGCGGCGTGACCCCGCAGCCGCTGCCTGCCGTGAGAGCCTGTGCCGGGGAAGTCGTTGTTCCCATTGTTAGGATTCGCGTGTCCCTGCTGCTGCGGCCGCCTGCGCTTCGCGGGATGTCACCTGCCTGCGGATCCGCCGGCCCTGTGACTGTGGCGTTGCAGTGTTACCGGGATGGACGGTGCAGAGGAGCGGTGTTTCCTACAGCCCCCAAGAAACGGGGGGCGCTGACAGTGCCAAACACCGTGTGCACAGCGCCGGCGAGGCTTCACCTGGATCCCCTTTCCAGAGGCAGGGTTCTCGTGCCAGAGCTTGGAGCTTGCTGCCGTTGTGCCGTGGCTGTGGTGACAGCCAGTCTCTCCAAGCCAGGCAGGGGCTGCTCCAACGTGGGGAATCCTTTTTGCTGGCGTTTCTCTGTTTCTCTTCTGGTGTGTAAAGCTGAAGGGGAAACTGCTCAGGCTTGGTTCTGGTTTTGTCTCTCCTGTTTTCCCTGGCTTTTTCTTTCTTTTTTTTTTTTTTTTTTTTTTTTTTTTTTTTTTTTTTTGTGCCTTCACTGCCTTGAAGTCCAAAGTGAAGCAGAACGGGCTCATTTTCGGGCATATCCCCCTCTTTTGCAACAGACTTTCTCCTGGCAGCTGTAGCAGGTTTGATCTGCTGTGGGGGCCCCATGGGGGAGGGTGGCTGCTGGTGGTACATGAGGCACTTTGGAGTGGCGCAAGTAAGAATTGGAAAAGAAACTATTTGGCAATCTGCCTTTCCCTGGGGATGAAGTGAGATGGTTTTCCCTGTGTGCAGCCTGATTTGGAGACGAAGGCACCTTCTGTGGGACAACACGGGTGTCTCTGCACTAGGGGCACCAGGGCCCCCTGAGTCTGCGAAGTGCTGGGGTGGGCTGTGGCATACGGGGCATCTCTCCCGAGTGCCTGCTGTGATCCTGGGCCAGTTACTTCATCTACTCTAGCAACCTCATGGCCCGTCTTTAGCCAAATGTAGAGATGCTTCTCTCTGTCAAAGATGAGGATGAAATCCATCAATAAGTATGCAGCACATACATGATCTTGGTCACTCTAGTGCACAGCTATCCTGAGAGCAGAGTGCTGTGTTGTTCCATGGGTTTATGACTCCTGATACCATATTGCTTGCCAGATGATTTGAATTCTTACCTCCCCGGGAGCTGCTTTTCCGAAGGCTGGCTGTTCTCCCAGGGAAAAAATCCAGGTGCTTGTGAACCAGTCTGGGCATTTGCAGCATAAGAGATGCTGCTTGCACTATTTACACGCTCCTTTCCTGGTTAAATGGCTTCAAGGCCATTAGCCTAGTCATGGTTATATAATTAAGATGAGAATTAATATTTAATCTGATTGTAATTTGTTGCTGGAATCCATCCCAAACTGTATCTCTGCATGAGGTGAGTGGGTACCTGAGGGAAAACTGAGGCCAGTGTTACATGCAGGGTGTTTTTTGCGTGGACACTGAGAATTACAGGTCTGCCTTGGGTGACAGAGAAACCCTAACCTTTACAAACCCCGAGTGATCATAGTCATTTTGTTATCAGTAGGAAGCAAATGTTTGTTTTATAGTCAGCTGTAATACTAGAGGGGATATGGTAAATCCTTGTTATCAGTATTTGCCAAGTGCACGTTGGGCCAAAATCAACTCCGGTGCAATTTCGTTACTTTCTGGAGAAGAACTTGACTGCAGTATTTTTAACTGGTTTTTGAAGGTGAGGAGGTGTAATTATCCCATCCAGTTGTCTGTCCATTTCCCTTTTCTTTTTCCCAATAATTCCTGGACCTGCTAGTCAGTCATAACTAGTTTGGACATGGAGAATTCAGAGTTTTTGAAAATAAGTGACCAAGTGGAGGAAGAAGATGCAGTTTCTGCATGGACTGAAGGAGAGGCACTGGAAAACCCACCTGTGGAGGAACCCTGAAGTGCCTCAATGGCCGGAAGAGCTTTGAGCAGATTATGAACCTTGTTTGGGTAGAACCGGGCAATCCACTCACAAGACACAAAACTGCAGGAAATCACAATCTCAGGTCCTTACATTCATTTGTTTATTTTTGAAGGCTTTTCTGCTGTAAAACATGACTTACGATTGCACCAGCATTCACGTTATGGGGCTTGGTGTCTGTTTTGTTTTCCTCTTTTTGGGAAGGCACTTCCAAACACAGAATTTGGAGCTGCTGTGACTTTGGCTGTTTTAATTGTCTTTGTGTTGGTCACTTGCTGTCCCTGCCTCAGTTTCCCTACTTGTTTCCACTGAGCGGAGGGTGCTGTTACACACTAAACCATCACTCTAAGCACTCTTCTTGCATTTATTAAATCCTTTGAGTGAGTGACCTCCAAGTGCTGCTTGTGCTTTTCTGACTTAACCGCTTGTTGGTGAGAGGATCCACAGCTGCTACAACTGAATTTGCCACCTTCATAGAAAGCAGCATTAAGCCATGTTTCCACAAGCCCTTCTAGAGCTGCCAAACCCTCCACCAGACGTGGGGGGAAGTCTGAAGAGCTTCTAATTTGTCTGACTATCACTAGTATGCTGAAGTCATCCTTGAAGCACCGTTGAATTTCCTAATTCTGAAGAGTAATGGAGGCTTCAAGGAAGAGGAAGAGCTGGTCAGTGTTTCCGTGCAGGAAGGTAAGATTCTGCTGGAGCTGCAGCTGCTGAGAAGGGAAAATCTATGGGAGAGCCAAACCAGGTGTCTGAGCCTATCTAACACTGTCCTGTTTGCAGGCGTCAGGACACTTTGTGAGCGTGTAGGTCACGGAGCTTCTCCCTTGGACGTGTTTTTGTTCATGTCACTGATGCCCTTTGGTGTCTCTGTTTGAGTCAGATCCTCTCCTGCTCTTAATCCATGTGATCCTGCTGTTGTGATATGGGCTTGCTTTATCTGACAAGTCCAGCAGCTGCCATGTCTTATCTCCGTGGGTAATAAACATACTTTGTGGTGGTTATGATAAGCAATTGCTGTGTTCCAGGGAAACTTTCGTATCAGATGTTCTGAAATTATTTAAAAATCTTTATCAGCATTTTAAACACAGTTGCCTGTTACTGCCATATTAAATTCAGCTGAGCAATTGAATAACCTGGTTTGTTCTATCCTTTCTTGTTTTTTCGTGTTTTAATTTTTTTTTCAGATCTTTCATGAAGTTCTTGAGGACAGGTCATTAATGTTAAAGGTGTGTTAATAAAATGTGAGCATCCCCAAGGTTTGCTCTGAGCCCAAATTGGTGGGAGAGTTAAAATCTAGCATGTGAAGTATTGCATTTGTGCTCACTCTGCTGTGGGCTCTTTCCCTTGTTCTGACTGACTTCTCTGGTCTCATTTCCTGCTCGGGTCTTTGAACCATATTCCCTTTGGAGTTGGGATGGCTTAGCACCTTGTTAAATGTAAGACTCTGGGAAATTAAACAGTTAAAATGGTGCTGGGATGGCAGAACTTAGTGGAGCAAACCTGAGATGCAGAAGCGATGCCAGGCTGGCAGCAGGGATGTGATAAAGTCCTCCTTCTGTTTCGCTGTGTGCTGGGAAATGTGCATCCTTGATTGTTTCTAAATTGACTGTCGATAGATGATCAAGTTAATTGGTGTGACCAAGAGGTCATTACTTAATGAAATGGATTTCCCATACCCTGTCAATACACTGAGAGTTTTGGCAAAATCTGACTGTTCATGCACTCAGGGCTTTGATAAATCTTCTTTTTTCAGAAGCATCATCAGTACTGACAGGTTCCAAAATTACCTCAAGCTTTGCACTTAAGGCAAGACTGTCCTCTCTGTGGCTGGCTGTTGGATACAGCTGCAGAATGGATGCATGTATTTTCCGGACAAAAGTGGAATTTTCCCTGATATTAAAACTAGTCAAGAGTTCCCTGATTTTTTTTTTTTTTTTTCTGTGCATGTGAGAAGGCTTTTATGTTCTTTTGGAAATCTTTGTCTCTTTTTAGCTGATGGTCTAGTGAAAATGTGCTCTTACCTTTCTGGAGTTATCTGTGCTGCTTTAAAGGAATGATGAGCATAGTCCTCCTAATTACATAGACCCAGAGGGACTGAGCCAGTCTGAGCCCATTTTTGTGCCCTGCCAGTCCCACCTGTCTGTCTGACTTGTGGCAAAGCCTTGAAAGAGCTTGTAAGAAAGAGACAGGGAGCTTTTCATGGAAAGAAAAACAAACCCAAACCAAACCAAGGACTGGGGAGGGCAGAGAATTAGCAGGTGTTCAGGCTGATGTCGGGGGGTGGGGGTGGCGGGGGAGGAGGGAAGGGAGTCAGCGTGTGGTTTGGGAGTGGGAGCTGCCCCTGTGTGGGAGATAAGAGGCTCGTTGGAGGTTATCTGTAGCGTGGGCTGGAGGAGTTGGGGCTGCTGGCTTGGCTCCATTGTTTCCCTGCTTGGTAGGTATTTCCCCCTGTCACAGAGGCTGGAGCAGCCCTGCTGGTAGGGAATTCAGGCTGTCACAGGAGGGTGATCATATGCTCCACAGGTCTGTGTGGTTTGCAAAGACACTTCTGAAGGCACGTTGTGTTGTTCCATAGCAAGGCATCTTGGCAAAATACACTCAGATAGGATAAAAAGGGGAAAAATAATCCCAGGATCTGATCCAACACCAGCTCCTTTGCTGGGTTGGCAAAAATTGTTTAGATTCTCCCACCCAAGAATGGTTTTGTAAACATAATACTGCCTATTAGCCATGTAAATTACTGTCATTGGTGGCAATTGTTGTGATGGAAAGATAAGTATCTTGAAACTCTGGTTTGATTTACCCCTCCTGCCCCCCCCCAGCTTGCTAACCAGTTGTTTGTGTCAGTGCTGATTGTGGCTTTTGTCAGAGAAATCAAAATATTGATCAAATTTATTTAGCTCTGTGTTCCCTAGGTCACAGTAAAGGAAACTTTTCTTTCTTTTCCTTCGTACTCTTTTTCTCTGTACTGAAAACAAAGGGAACCTTTCCTCAAGAAGATGAGCCATACGCTCCCATAGTCAAAAGTCATCTGCTTGAAGAGGGTCCTTAGGAGCAGACTTCCTATCTGGAGGTTTTTCTCAAGAGTCTGTCAGTGGAAAATCTGGCGAGCAGCATTGCCACAAGTACTATTGTGGGGTTTTCTTTATGTGCGAAGTGGGGAGAGATGGAAGTTTCTCCCAGCTGCTGGCAGAGAAGAGCTTCCCATCGACTTCATGCTTGCGGCCGCTGCCAGGATTTGCTGTTTAGCAGCAGAGGAGTTAAGTGAGGGGTGAAAGGCTTCAGCAACACTTCAGCATCCGGGCACGAGGCTGAGCTGTCAGATCATTCTTTGTTTTTTACACCAGTGAAGGCACTTGGGATAGTTCTGTGTGTTTAAGGCAAGCAGTATATTGTGCTGCCTTCTTGTGTGCTGTGGGAAGCTGAGACATTTCTTATTCCAGGTTTAATGGTTGCGCTTGAAAAAGCACATCTCTTGAAAAGCAGCACCCGCTTCTGACTTAAACATTTGCTGTGGGTGCTTGTCCATCACAGCCCCTCAGGAGTCTAGTTTGATGTCCTCACTCAGCGATGTGCACCTTCGGTTTGAGTTCACCCAGCTGGGGTTTACAGGGGTATGTGAAGACAGGTCCAGGTATGAAGAGCCTCCCTGTGAGGATGTGTACACTCACTGAATTTCGTGGTAACCTGCTCTTCACTAAACCGAGTGTAGGCAGGTACTTTCTTCACCTGTTTTCAATCCATAATCTCAGCCTTCTGTAGTAACAGTGGTAAGTAAGCCCTACTTTTCTCACAGTCAGGTGTTTGCTCAGCTGGGGAAGTCTCTTACTGCTTCAGTTCAGAGCCTGACTTCTTGGATCTGGACTGTGCAAATCCCTAGGGCACCAGTTCCCCCCAGCTCAGTGCAGAGCTGCCATTCAGCTCAGACAGCCAGTGCTGGATGTGGCTTTCCAGATGTGATGGGATTGGAGCCAGCAGAGGGAAAAGTAAAGAAACCTTCAGCTCCAAGAGTGTCTCTTTGTGGAGCAGCCAAGCTGTTGCTGAGGCAGATTTGGGATGTTGCAGGAGGATGCTCACATGCAGGAAATCAGAGGAGGCATCAGGATGGGGCACATCTGTGTAACTTCCATATAGATTGTAACTTCCATATAGATTTTAAACAGAAAGGCTAAGTTGGTATGTGGAGGGCTGCACATGAAAATTCCTGAATACTTGTTTGCATATTTTAAAGTTTGTGAGGTTTAAAAAAATGCTGCCCTCATAGGGAATATTTTCTTCTCACCAGAAACTTGTTAGACTACAAATTTGACAGAACTAATTTTTATAGCGTTTTCTAAACTGAACTGTGTATTTTGGAAGGAGGAAGACAACAGTGTGGATGCGTGTTTTTATATAGATTTCATTTAAAATGTGACTTGGATTATCCTACAAGTTATCTGAGTGATGTAAAGGTTTCTGCTGGAAAATGCAAGTGATTGTAGGCTGGAGACTAACAAATAATCCTTGGCTAATATGGGTTGGGCTCAATTAATGTTAATCCCTGCTCAACAGTAGTAAAAGTTGGATAAAGGAGATTTTGCGAGGCTGTTGCTGACCTGAACATGAGAATGATCACACAGCATTCCCTGAATTGAAACTGGCTCTCTGGAAGAGTCAGAAGCCGTTTAATTTGTTTCTAACGGCAGAGAAGGAGCTATTCAAAGTGGCCCAAAATTGCCCGATTATGAAGATGAGGATTTCTCCTGTTCTGGTATTATGTGCTGAGGCACAACAGACCTCATTAAAGGAGGAGCAGCAGTAATTAGTCCAGATTAATGGAAATAAATCTGGTTTTAGTAAGAAATGAGGTTGGATTCCTTGGTCCAGAGCAGCCACCATCTATAGTGCTCATCTAGCAGTCGGATGCACAGAGGCAAAACTCTCCTCGCTGTCAAGAAGAGTGGATGATCTGGGGTGTTTTTGTTGAAATCTCAGTGTAAATCCAGGTGTGGTTTTTAGATGTGTTTTGGTGAAATAAGCAGAAGCCCAGAGACAACCGGGGACAAGCATCACATCTGAGCCTGGACCTCCGCTGATCCAGGAGGACCCCGTGGTGGTGTGACAGTCCCCACAGGAATTCTGCTGCTCGGATACTGTGTGTTGAAAGCACGTCCTTCACCATTTGGAAGCGGACCCAGGCCTTTTACTGCTTTGTCCTCAAACTGTCAGGTTTCAGCTGGCTGCAGCTTTGGAAAGCAGAAAGATTTATGTGTTCTGAAGAGAAACTTGCGCTAACAGTGGGTAAATGCACTGTAGATGCTGGAAAGTTAAACAGCCGAGTAGGTGTGAGGCGTTTTTGAAATAGGTTATGAAATATATTATCCTCCTGTTGTTATGATAGATGTAGGTTTAAGTTTGGAAATGGGAGGGCAGATTTCCACCCATTCTGACCCTCGGTCCTAACCATGTTCAAAAGTTTGTACTGCTCCTTGTTTTCTTCCACCTTCCCGTGCATCCCTGTAGCCACAGGTATGGCTGTTATGTTGCAATTTTTCCTAGCGCAATCCCTGAGCTGTAAGAGGTCACTTTGCACTTTCAGTGGTAACTGAGTTTTCCAGATCACAGCCAGATACTGTCTTTTCAAACAGGACTAGGTAAGAAGTTAAGCCAGGAGGATTAAAGTCCCAAGGTGGTCAGGTCCTTGGTAAGATCATCGCATGTCTAGCTGTGGGCACCCTTTGACTTAATAGTTTATCATTTCCCATTTTATTATTTTCTATGTCAAACCTGCCCTCCTATCTGCTATAGTCCCAGCAAGGCAGGCTGGCTGGCTGCATTGATAACGTACCTGTGGGGTTAGGTGATAACTGAAAGAAGCAGAGCAGGTCTAGATAAAGCCGGGGTGGTCCACACCCGGGGAGGGAGCTGGTGTCAGACGCTGTCGCTGTAGCCAGGCAGTGAAGCCCAGATGGGTTTTGTGACTTCCCGAAGGCCATGCGGTGGGTGGTGGCAAGGCTGTCCCTGGACAGGCTGGTGCTTTGTCAGGACTGCCCACGCTGCCTGTTCTCTGCAAAATTAACTCCTGGCCTAAGCCCCCCTCACCTTTGCCTTGTGTTCTTGTGCTGCGTGGGTGGTGTGTGTGTCCTTGTGTCCTCCCAGGGAAGTGACACGTCTCTGGGGCGATGTGAGCTTGCAGTGACAGTTGTCTGCGCTGAGCTATTAAAACATACTTTTCCATTAGTTCTCTTTGTTGCTGATCTGAATTGTCTTCTCTTCCCCTGTGTGCTGGCTCATTATTTCTTATTAATTCATGGTTTGTGCAATTACCTGGGAAATGCAGGAGAGTTGGCAGGAATTTGACAAGCCTGACTTCTCTTCTTGGGAGCAGATGACTTTGTTCCAATGCAGCATGGGAGGGTTGGTTCTTGCCCTCTCTGAGTGACAAGTTGCACACCCAGGCCTTTCTGCAGGACAGGTTGGCTGTTTGGAGAGAGCTGGAAAGCACAAGGAGCAGGGAGAGGGTCTATATGTGTATTTCCTTGTGTACCTGGTAGTTCTGAAACCAGAGCTGGTTTTTGACATTCTGTATCTGCTCTGCATTATGGCACTTTACACCCTGCCCTGAAGACACACTCCAGCTTTGAGCCCCAGCCTATCAAGAGCAAACAAGGGAGGCTCTTTGCTCAACTTTAAAAGACAGAATTGTACAATAAATAGTTCTAAATACATGCTGGGGGATTTCGTTTGTTGTGAGAGCTTTCAACGCAGTCTGAGGAGTGCGTGTGTCTTGGGTTGTCACCGAAGTGACACCCCTGCAGAAGGGTTCTTCGCCCCTTTTCTTTGAAGGCAGTATTTCAGGTAAGAACAGAGATGTGATCTGGTCTCCTTTTGCAAGGAGAAAGCCAGCACACAGCAAGATAAAAGGGCTGTCACTGATTAAAATGTGGCAGTTTGGCTGCTTGTACCCTATGTTTTACTGGCAAATCTGTTGTGCCCCTGGTTTTCCCGTATGAATGCTCCTCTTTTTAAACGGTCGTATTCATACATTGACTTCCCAGCTGCTAGGAAGGACCTTTTCTTGATGGAAGCTGGACTAAGCTGTTTGCCGGATGGCTTCACAGCTAGACTTCAGGCTGTTGGTAGAGAAGGAGCTTTACCTGCCCTTCTCCTTCCATTTTCAGGTGAACTGCAGAATCTCATTACCCACGGCAGTGGCAGGGCTTTGAAGATTTCTGACCTAATTATCTCATTTGCACTGCGAGTAGCAGTAAAATCCACGTGCTGTCAGGGGGACTTTGCTGCTGTGGCAGCTGTACAGCGGTGGGAGAAAAAGGCCTCGTGAAAGGGCTCGTGCAGAGGGTTTGCTTCCCACAGTGCAGGCTGGCTCGGGCTGCCTGCACATTCCCAGCTGTACAGGTGCTTTCCTGCAAGACCTGGATGGGGTGAATGAGGTGTAAGTGAGAAGTTACCACGTTCTGGACTCCATTGAGGCCCTTCAAATGCCTTTTTTGGGTAATGTTCGTGAAGGTCCAGCTTGGAAAGTGGAGTTATTTCTTTGTCAGGACTGTCAAACATTAATGTTACGTAGAATTTGCCATTTGACTGAACATCATCTACAGAGGGGCCGTTCGATTGTGGTGGATTAAATATAGCAAGTTTCAGTGGTGTGCGAGAGCTGTGCTAGAGCCACGTATTTGCACATCGTTTCTGAGTCTCTCGTAGAGTCGGGTCTCTGTATTTATACCTGGGTTTAAGGAATCTTCTGCTGTTTGAGCGAAACGGATCAAAATATTAACTCTAGCTATTCCCTGAAACTTCAGTGAAGTGTTGCTGCTACATCTCTTGTAGGCAAGGAACTTGTGAGGCAGACATGGTCTAAGTAACACTAAACCG
The DNA here is from genome assembly GCA_013398855.1 of Mohoua ochrocephala. Classification (NCBI taxonomy): domain Eukaryota; kingdom Metazoa; phylum Chordata; class Aves; order Passeriformes; family Acanthizidae; genus Mohoua; species Mohoua ochrocephala. Next base: position 479,094 of record VZTA01004769.1, read on the forward strand.
TGTGTAGCAAGAAAGCAAGAAAAAGGAGTGTGGTAGTATTTGGTGCCTTGATCAGCAGTTGAAGGCAGAGGGATGAGAAAGATCTTTGATGATTAATATCTTTGATCTTGAAGATGATGAAAAATTCAGAAACATTAGAGTGTGCTCCATCCTGGCATAATTTCTTGTGTCTTTTTGGGTCAGTGTCTCTGTGCTTCCTGTACCTTATGGAAACAGTAACAACCATGCTAAAAAGGTTCTGAGGGATAGTTTGTTTTCAGATGGTACGGGTGGCTGTCCCTGAGGGGTCTGTAAGAGCTGTTTTCTCTGACCTCCTCTCTAAGGTGTTGTTCAGAGTCATCTTCCAAGTTTCTGTGTGGTTGTGGCTCAGTGGAAGGCAGTGGATCAGTTCCTGTGGCAAAACTGGGACCTGTCACAAAAGCTTGGCAAAATGCTGGTTCCCCCTGGCATGGCGTGAGGGTCCGAGTGAACCCTCCCAGTACTGATGTGTTGTGAAGCCAACCGGTCTCTCCGAGGCTGCTGCTTATTCCTAGCAACCCTCCCTGTGGCTTGTGTATCCAGACCACTGATTGCTGAGTAAAACGAGTGTGCAAAGTCAAGTAATCCTTGTACATCTTGAGTATTGCTTTCCCTTTCTGTGGTTCCAGATAGCAGCTGGGAGAAAGTTGGTTTGGAAAACAAAGCTGTTAGGAACTGTTTGTTTAGACACAAGGCAAAATGAAAGTGGAAAACATAATCTGTCTGTCCCCCTCCGCCTCCCACCTTCTTTTTGTTTAAAATGTCCACATGCTATTTACTTTCAATAAACAAAAGATGTTTCTTGTAAGCTGGTGTTTACTAGTAGGGGTATGTGATTTATTAGGAAACAGAAATCCCTGCTCGTGCCTATGTTTTCCAACTGGAGCGAGAGTTCATAATTTTATAGACCTTTCAAGAATAGATTTTCTAAAGCAAACAGTGAGGAACTGTTAAATTATAGCCATGTAAAACAACAGTGTAATAGTGTGATTGCTCAGTAGTAATGGCTTTATTATTCCGTAACAAATAGGAGTGGTTTGGGCTGCTGGGAGATAACGTGGCTTTTCTGAGATAGCTTTGGAGCCGATTCAGAGGAGAAGCCCATTTTAGATTCTTTTCCTCATGTTAAGGAGATAAGGAGTGTATGGGTATTCCCTTACCCCATCTTTCTTCCAGGATCAGGGAAGGTGCAGCTTCCAGGAAAGCAATGCAAAGTTTTTCTCTAGAGCCTGAGAGCCACCGGAGTCTCACACTGTCCCTCTGAGTTAGACAGGGTGTCACTCTCCCAGCATTTGCTTGGGGTGTCTTTGTGACTTGTTTTCTTTTTAAAGGGAGTAGGAGAGCGATGCATTCTCCCCAGAACCACGAGCGGTGGGGGCTGTGTCCGTGCCTCTCCTCGGCCCTGTCTGAGCTCACAAGCCCTGCAGGACTCCCAGGCAGTGCAGTGTGCAGGCCAGGGGCTTTGGGAATGAGCTGCTTTGGGTGCTGCTGAATTCTTCAAACCCCTGGGCATGAGCAGAAATGTCCTCGGAGTGCCTGCCACTGTCATGTCTGGATCCCGTGGAGCCCCAGGTTTGTACCTTATTTACTCCTTGTTTTCCACAGTTTCTCCATGAAGCTTAAGCAAGATGAGGTGCCAGATGCCTGGCCTTGCCTCTGTCTTCCATGTGTCTGTCACCTCTGGATGTTGCTGATGGTGAAAATGGCTGTTGGAGGATGGTCTGTGCTCCCTCATGCAGCTCTGCCAGCCTTGGCTGTGCCAGGCACTGGCACTTTGTCCCTGCAGGTAGTGAGCGTGAGGCACGAGAGGCTGGGTGGTCTCAGCTGGAGCTCCTGCTTTCTCCAGCCTTGCAGTTCCCGTGTGTATGAGGATGCCTGCCTGGAGCCTGGGTGGGATCCCTGACAGATGCGTGCACGGTGCCCTGGCCCTCCTCCAGCTCCGAGTCATTGCAGTGACCTCTGCTGAGACACGTGTGTTGAAAGGGACCCATCTCCTGTGTTTATTCCTTTCTTTCTCCTGGTTCCCAACTTTTGCCTGGTATATCAGGCGCATTTCTGGCTGCCCGACACATGTGCCTGCTGGAAGACCTTGTAACAGCTTAGTTGGGCTCTTGGAGGAAATTATCTGTGCAAAGAGAGCCGTGGCTTGTAATGAAATAGCTTTACAGTGACATAGTTTTAGTGCTGCAGTGTGTCTCTGCTGGTTTTCAGGTTATTCCTGGGCTAAAAATATGGCTCATTAAGACTTCTGAAACAGGATGTAACCATATTTTAAAGATATTCCTGGGTGTTATTACAAAGTGATTTAACTGATAGTGCATTTGGAGACCTACTTTGTAGGATCTTTCATCTGAAGTGGAAGTTGAGGAAAGAATTAAGAGAGAGTGTGTGTGTTTCTGATGGTGAGGATGTGGTGCTGGCAAGGAAGGCTGGGAGGGCTTGGGAGCTGGAAGGCAGCTTGGAGCTGCACTGGTGCCTGATGCTGATCACAGCCACTGGACCAGCTATGTCCATTTCCGATCTTCCCTGCCTCCAGACAACAAGAGAGTCAGAACTGCATGGAAAAGAGTTTTATCACCTATTTCATTTGAAGTTGGATGCACTAGAGATGTGTTGAACAAATGGACAGTAGCCTTTCTTCTCCCTAGGGACAGCTTTTACATGGATGGGAAGCTACAGATGGGGCCCAAGGCAGAAATGCAAATAGGCAGGGCTGTGATACGAAGCATTTGGCAGCATCGCAGGCTTAAAAGCTTCGTCCCCACGGCTGCTTGATCCTGCTTTCTCAGTTGTGCTGACACAGCTGGTTGTGGGCTGTACTGTGAACTGCGCGAGTGGAGCTTTGACCTCAAAACTGTGGGATTAGGGCCTTTGCTGCTGGCACCGTGAATCTAGCCCAGCCCAGGCCATCCCAGAGCTGCTTGTGAGAAGCCCTCAGAGATGTACTTGCTGTGGTTACAGCTTTGCAGAGAAGAGCAGCAGTGAGCACAAACAGCTAATTAGTTTTTATAACCCTCTTTTGTTTGCTTTTGAAGACACGAGTCCTTCGCTTGCTTGCCTGGCTCAGTGCGGTGACAATGTCAGCGCGGGTGTGTGAAGCTCAGGTTACATGGGGAGAGTTCAGACAGGTTTGGTTTCAGCACAGGTCTTGTCCCCGAGCTGTTCCAGCACTTTCCTGACAGGAGGCAATCGGTGTCAGAAGAGGTTTGGCCCTGAGACTGTGAAAAAAACCAGTTTTGAGGGGCAGATATCTGCTGGTAATGAGTTCAGTGGTGGGCTGACTGTTTTTTGTAGATGAAAAGGTCAGATCTGTTGCCTGAGTTATGTAGAAAGGTTTTGTTCTGGAACAGCCTGCTCCTGATGAGCTCCTGTCTCTGCTGAGCTGCCAGGCACTGCTCTAAACAGTGTTTTTCCTACATTTTCCTCATCAGTGAGTGTTGGAGAGGTCACTTCTCCCTACATTTTCCATTGTTGGGTGTCGAAGAACTTACTTTTTGGGTATGCTCATTTAAGGCTGTGAAGTTTTGAGTTCGGATCAACTTGGACAGCTTTAAAACCCCCCTGGTTTTGAGCCTGCCCTACTTGGAGTTTGGTTTTAATCACAAGTTTTAACTGAGTCTATTGAAAACATTCTCAGTGAAATACCCTCTTTTTTTTTTTTTCAGAAGCCGTTAGCTGTCTTCAAGAAACAAAATTTTAATTGAAGCCATGATAAAAGCAGAGCGGCAGTGGTTGTTGTAAAGCTTAATTTATTAAACAGCCTTGTTTTTAATGCAAAAAAAAAAATCTGTAAAGAAAAAAAAAGCTATGCGCTTTAAAACTGTCAAAATAAAACCTACAACTTTGAAGTCTTAAAATACTTTGGGAAATGCTGAATGTTTTTGACTGGTTATATGGAACAGCTGAACTGACTTAACTGGAACAAAATTAGAGGCACAAAGAGGTTTTGTTTCCAGAGTGTATTCTTTGCCCTTTGACAGCGCTATCTGGCTCACACTCCGAGTGAGATACATGGAGCNTGGAGCAGGTCACTGTCAGCTTCCCCCCCCCCGCTTTGGTTAGACTTTCCACATAGCCAACCCCACTGGAACAACAATAACAGGCTTATAAAAGAGCAAAAATTACAGGAAGATTCAGGGGCAAGAGCAGAATTTGAACCTCCCATAACTGTTGGGTTGTTTTTTTCGAAGGAGTCTGAGTCTCATATTGATTGGTGGCACATGTCAGTGCTGAGTTTGGGAGTACCTTGGGCTAGCAGGGCTTTTCCTGGCTGGTGATTGATGTTGCATCCCACACAATTGGACCTTCTCAGCACGGTCTCAAAGTAAGAGACTTTGTTTTCCATAGAAGACGCTCTGAAAGTCTCCCAGTGAACTCTTCCCATGTACCCATCAGCTTTCATCACCAAGAGGGTGAGAGGATTTCTGTGCGCGTGGGGTGTCCCTAGCTTGGTGTTGGCACCCCGGCTCCGGGAGGTGCTCACTGTTCTTCTGTCATTCCCGGCTATTTGCATGAAAACAGCCTCTCTGAAAAGTCTGTCTTCTTTTGGGGAAGGGCAGACAGCAGGATGAGATGAGCAGCTGAGAAACGGGGCTCTTGTTTCCATGCAAATATTGTATAAAGAACAAAAGCAGGGGAGAAGCGTGCTCAGAGATGGGGTCTGCCAGCAGAAAGGCTCCAGAGTTGTTTTCCGTGAGTAGCATCAGGTCCATGTGAATGTAATTTTTACACCGTTGTGACTGTGGGTCTCATGGGTGAGTCACAGATGCTGCTTTTGTTTTGGACTTCTCAAGGGCTAAATCCTCCTCTCTGTGAGAATTTTGCTGCTGAATTCACTACCAGAGAATGAGGGCTTTTAGGATCTGCTGCTGAAATGAGTTACTTCTTGTTTCTGAACCTCAGCTTGTACAGGAGGTAAGGTGCAAATGAACACAAGAGGTGCCTTGTGTGCCCCTGGGTGTACCACTATGTCTGGCTCTGAGGATGCTGAGGGTGCATTTCGCTGGCTGTGGGACTGCACTGTGGTTTCTTTCCCAGTGCATGGGAGAGTGCTTACTTCCCTTTCCGTGGCACCTGAACAGGCTGGGAAGGTGTTCAGAGGGTTGGAAGCCCTGCGTGCCTGCTACGACCGCTAGGAAAACAGTGTTGTGAGCAGCAGCCTTGCTGGAGTTGACTTTGAAGGTCTTGGGGAGGAGGTGGGACTGGAGATAAGGACAGCCCCTGTGATGTGCTTGAATTGATGTGTCAGTGGCAAAGAGTTGGGGACTTGCTGCCATTCACTGCAGCAGGAGCTGGGGTGGTTTAAGACTTGGCTGCTCAGAGCTGCCTGTAGTAGAGGGAACCAGCTTGATAATAAAGGCAGCAGGAGTAAATGTACATCTCCCTCCTCCATCACTGCCCCCAGCAAGGCAGAAACCTCCCTTTATTAGCATTCATGTCCTTTTCACCTAGGGGTATCGAGTTGAGTTGCAAGCCAGTTCAATGCTGGAGCAGATGCACACTGAATTTAGTAGCTTGCTTAGAAATAAGTATCAGCAAGATGTCAGAGAGGTTAGGCTCATTATGAGATCTCATTAATTCTGTGAAATACCCTGTAGAGAATATATTAATATTCTTATTCTGTTGACATATATTAACATATATAATAGTTGTATAATTGTTACTAATAATTATGATAATAATAAGCTTCTTCTCGTAGACAAGTCAAAATGGATATTCACAAGTCCCTGTAGGTACTTTTAACTCGCAGTTGATGGACAGAGGTGATGGTGCCTACAGCGTGGTGAGAAGTGCCAGTTCTTCTACCTGCTCCTGCCTAGGAGTAGTGTGAGCCTGGAGGCCAGATTTCACGGGTACTGCTGCTAGTGTGCATCTGTGCTGCTTGGTTGGGTCAGGCAGTTTGGGTCAGGAAGTTCCTGTGCTCTTGGCTGGAAATTACCGTTTCCTACCCTGGCATTTGCTGCCATTCAGCAGAAGCACCTTAATTTGATGTGTGCCTGCTCTTGTGCCGTTGCAGTGGTGCAAAAGTAAAAGTCACCTTCGGCCTAAAGCATTGGTTTGGAGAAGCCCCTTCTGCTTTGCCTTGCAAAGAGATCACTGTCAGTGACAGTCTCATCCGGGGGTCTCCTTTCTTACCAACTCCAGGCTTTTCAGATCCCTATCCTAGGCGAGATGAAGGTCTTGGTTGTGTGTGTTATGTGTGCATAGTTGCCACCCTACTAGGCCAGATCTTGCCATTAGTTCTAACAGAAAACCAGAGGGTGCCCTGATTTTTAAATCATTAAAAGAACTCAAAGACACGTGGAGCTTGAAAGGTTCTGGATTAAAATGTGTTCTCCTGTTTTCTTAAATATAAGACCGGCTAACAAGCACATGGAGACCCACAGCGATTACAATTCAAAGCTTGGTTCAAAGGGTAAAGCTCTTCTTGATTTATTGGAGAACATTACTCTGTGGCATATCTGAAAGCCAGATACAGGGTGACGAACCAGCAGGATTATGGCAAAGCAGTAATATTCAGGATTGTCCAAAGAAAGATTAACTTTTCCAGCCAGCTTTTACTGATGCAAATTGCCACCCGCTGTGTTGCAATAAAGAGCAGAAATAACTAAATATGAAATGCTGACTCGTAACGGGGAGTCATCTAAAGTGCTTTGTGTTGCAAGATTTCATGAAAATGGTTTTGAAATGTTCTGCTGCATTTACCTTACAGAGAGGCCAGTTGTGCCAGCTGGCAGGTGCTCTCGGCAGTGCATCATCCTGGAGATGTTTGGGGTGGAGCCTGAGCGCTGGAACATCCCGGTCCGGCTCACAGGGGTCAAAACAGGATTGTTCCCAGTAGTGCCTTTTTCTTCTTTTTCTTTTTATTTTTTTTTCTTTCTTTTTTTTTTTTTAAATAAATTTTCATTAGAAGGCTTTGTCCAGTGCAGGTATAAAAGTCTCCAGCTTAGTTTCAGTCTCTTTTTTTGGGCAACAGTTCCAAATCACTCCCTTCCCTGGCAGGGGGATGGCTCTCTAAAGTACATCTTAGGGTTCCTGGTCTTTAGCATCAATGCAAGTTGTGTTCAGTGAAGGTCTCTTTCATTAAGTTCATATTATACAATATAAAGGACATTTTTCTTCCTAGTGTGACCCCATTGCTCTGTGTTGTAGGTAACTTGCATCCTGGTGCCCAGCGTTACAGTTCGTGTTTCCTTTATGAATTGCTCTCTCTGCTGCTCCCATTGTTAATCCTTACCTGGTTTGGGTTTTTGTGGTATGTTGGGTCTTTCTTCTTTTTTTCTTTTTTTTTTCAGTAGCCTGCATTAAAGTTGTGTGTTCTTTACAGCAGACATCTTAGGCTTGATTTTTTTTGTGTGTTTGTGAAGCATCCAGTACAGTTTTGCAAGACCACCCCAAGCTAAATGTTACGGCCCGTAGACCCTGTCCTGCTCAAGCTTAGAGGTTATGATTTCCCTGAGTTTTGCCAAGACCCTGCTGGGCTGGGTCCAAAAGGTGAATTCAGACACCACCCAGCTTCTCTAGAACTTTGTTTCCAGCTTCAATCCTTGCATCCTCTCCCCTCAGTCTAATTAAACCCCGCTGTAACGAATGCTGTGAAGCCAGCTGCCATGCTTTGGCAGGTAGCAAGCACAGGGCAGCAAAACCTCCAGCTAATCCATCCATGCTATGAAGTCATAAGAATCTTGTTAATTTTTAAAAAGCCCTTGATGCCCACTAATCCAAATCAATTTTCATTTCTTTCATAAAGTCGTGCTTCCATTTAAGCTTCAGCTAAGAATTACAGCTAATTTGTTCGATTTTATAACAGTATAATTGAAAAAGTGATTTTAATGTCCTGGCAACCATATTCCCTTTCTTTGGTTGTTAATGAAAGAATCCATTAAAGTTAAATGATTTGGGCACAGATTCAAGTTGAATCGCCTGAATATTCTAGGGGAGTGTTTCTGACCATCTGCTGCTCTGTCATTGGCATTTGTGTTGTAAATGGGACCGAGAGAAGGACTTCACAGGTCTTGTTCGAACCATTAAGCGTAAAATATAATTTTAATTTTCTGATCTCAGTGTAAATAGTGGAAATACTCAGGAGAGCTGGGAGTGCTCCGGTCTGTGGGATCCTGCACTCATAAATATCGTTGCTGAGCAGCGCTCCCGCATCCTTTCCAGGGGATCTTGTGGCTGTTTGTATTGATTACAGTACATCATTCAGCAGTGGGTTGTGAGTTCCTTTTAATGACAGGCAAGACAACTGGAAGTGGAGCCTGTGAAGGGGAAAGCACACGTGATGGAGAAGTGTTTTTCCCGCTGCTTCGAGTCGCATTCGCCATTTCCGTCTGGCTGCGATCGGGGTGGTGCGTCCTAGGGAGGGTTGGTGATCGTGAACAGACACAACTAATAAATTAGAGCAGCTGTTGTCATTGCCTGCCTCCTTTGCAGAGAGCTGTGGTGGGCGAGCTGGGGCTCTGGGGCTGAGCTGGCATTCCAAGCACAAGCCTTGTACGCCCAAGCAGGGGCAGAGTCAAAGGGCTCGCGTCCTTTCTCTGTGATACACTCTTCCTCTTTCCTTTGCTGCCAAGCTTTCTTGCTGTCCTTGGTGACGTGCACCATGCCTGACATGCTAGGAAGCAAAATGGACAATGAACCAGGTCATGAAATTCACTGGAGGTGCCTCTGACTCTCACTGGAGGTGGATGAGTCTTTGGGTGCACCATTAAAGCTGGAAGTGTGCCTGTCTTGCAATGTGAAAAAAAGAAAATAAGATTACAGGCGGTGTGTTTCTTTTGAAATTCTAAAGCGTAGCCCAAGTTTCTGGAGGTCTTTAAAATGAGGGAGGAGTGGGATGGGCTCTGATGAAGCTTGCTCCACAGCTTTACGCTGCATTTTGTGTGTAACATTTTGAGTTGCAAGGGCTAAAGAATTGTCTGGTAGAGAGGACAGAGGATGTATTAGCTGGGAAGTTTGGCTGCTGGATTCAGACTTGGAGTGGGGACACTGTTTCAATCCTCTTTGACTTTTCCCAAGGTTTAGCATTGGGTATGCTGCCTTTTTTTTTTTTTTCTTTTTTCTTTTTAAATACTGTAGGGTGGTGAGAACTTGACTGATAAAATATTCACTGTCGGAACTGAACATTTTTCAATTTAACGTACTTATATTTGTGTCTTTGGAATATGCAAAGCCCATAACCCAGGGGAAAAGAGCTACAAAATACTCTTAAACTGTAGCCCACAGGTGAAGGATTTTTGTGTATTTATTTGGCAATATTAGTTTCTGGTTAAGTGACTATTCTCAAGAGGGATGATACTGAAGCTTGTATCATACTGCATACTTTAGCTTTCTCAGGCACGAAGAGATGAAAGTATATCCTAAAAATATGCTAAACTGAAACAGTTGAAGTATAAAAATAGGTAATGTTGGAACAGGAGATCTTGTTTCAGACTCCTCTGTGTCGTTTGCAGATAGAGTATATGTACGATGAAGGAAAATCAGGAACTTGTGCATCTCACAAAAGCAAAATAACTGGGTTTCCTTTCCAACACTGGTGAAAAATGCAGGAAGTCATTATGTGTTTAAATGGGTGTCGGTGAGATCATGCAAATCCGAGGCAGTCGTTTTAGTCTGCAAATCTCAGGCTTATTCAGCCCGGACCCTCAGCAGCACAATTTCAGTCACTGCAGCAAACGGGCCTTCTGATGTTAACACCAGCAGATAACAAAAATAGCATTTAATAACTTTCATTAGAGTTAGTGTTTCTAGGGCCTTGGGGTTTTGCTCTTTCAAATCATTTAAATAATTTGCAGGTACAAGCTGCTGTGCCAGACTGTCCATCTGATTCTCTCTCTGATCAGAGCATATTAATGCACTTGTTTGATGGTCTGTTACCAATAATTACCTTGGATTGCATTAGGAGCATTTCCAGCATTGCAGCTGGTCTGTATTTTTCACTAAGTGTATTTCAGGGCCCAATTACAGGACTCTGATGTGTTATTGTTCCAGTGCGCTTGTTCAAGCTTGTAATTTTAATGTGCCTCCGCACTGTAAATCTCTGAATGCAAACCCAAGGCTCTGTCCTGAGTTCCCCGTGCATCCCATGCTTGTGGCAGCTTCTGCAGGGATCATCTCAGCTGTTCCTCTTTGGCTTTTTAAAGGAAGGATGAGGGCCAGGAGATGGACACTGTCTTGGAGATGTTTATAGAGCGAAGCCTGAGGTTTGGTGCAATGTATGCTTGGCATGGAGCAGCTGGGAAAGGCACAGGTACAGCTCAGTCCTCCCTGGGTCGGGCAGTGTGGGGATTGTGGAGAGGTTTTCAGGGGTTTTAGTGTTTAAGTCACTTTGGCACCTTGAGCATCCTTCAGTGCAAGGGAGGCTCACATTTATATTGCTGTACACAGGGACACCTCTCCCTGTTCCACTGTGAGACACCTTGGGGAGAAGACCTGAAAAAGGCTGAGTTCAGCAAATCTGGATTTTGAAGTTCTAGGCTTCATCTGCCTTCAGAAACCTTTCTGGGGTCAGAGGAGGGAAATACAAAAGCTTAACCTTCGTGAAAGTCAAGCACTTTACTGTTATAATTGCCATTGACAATTCAACATGATGAATAAATTATTACTGGTATTGATTTGTTTCATCTTTCTGGGCCATTTGTTGCAGGGGATACATCAGAATAACACACATCTCAATGAGAATGAGCTCCATCTCGAGAGCTGGTGTGGTGTTTGTCCCTATCTGTTAGGCATCATCTGTGGACACAGACATTTGGGCAAATCTGATGCTTCTATGGAAGCATGAGAGCACTTAGCCCTTTCTAGAAATTGATTGGCTTTTTACTAGGTTAGAGTTTCCGGGGCTATGTGGGTTGGTGGCTTTGATGGTCTTGGGTGGCTGAAATGAGCAGCTTTAGTTGACTTCAGTGTTAGGAGCATCTTCAAAAATATTTCCACGGGGACCTTTTCAGCTGTTTTATTTCCTTGATATTTTCCTTGGTGTATATTTATACACAAAGGTATTCACTTCCCCATGCGAAGAAAATTACTTCAATCCCAGCCCAAATCAGCACATCTATTTACTGTAATTACAGCTTTAGATGATATCATTCTTTCCAGATATGGCCCATAAGCAGTGATGCAGCATTGCATGTGTTTTAGATGTTTCTTTCATGCCATCCCTTCTGCTCTCTTATTTTGAACTGGGAATTTGAACAGGACAAAGGCCAGAGGCTCATGGCCAGCATTGTTCTTCGGAGAGAGTTGCATGCTCTGGCTTTCCCTGCCAGTGCTCGTCCTGGGTCCGGATGTGCGCTAGGACTTGAGGAGCGCCACCGTGCACCCAGGCCCAAGCTGGGGAGTGACCAGGACACTGTACATACACCGTGACTGCAGCTGGATCTGTGCAGGGTGTGAGGGGATTGCTCTTGGCACGGCCTTGTACCCGGCCCCTTGACGCGGGGACAATGTGACACTCTCCGCATGCTGCCTCTTGCTGCCTGCAGTGCCGGGCTGGCACCCAGCTGCTCATGAAAGGCTGGGATCAGTTTAGTGACAGGGGATGATCTGAGAGTCCCTTGCTGCCAGCTGGATAAATACTCCTGCAGCAGTGGGAGATGCTGCATTATTAAATAAACCGTCTAGGTTGTTTATATGCAGAATTAGGATAAGGTTGGCTTCCCACTGGTGAGCACTGCTCAGCACTGGAACTGCTCTGTCGTGCCTGGATATCAAGTGTTAATGAAATGGTCTTTTCAGCAGCTCTGGAGATTAGTTTTAGGAGCCTTCTGCTCCAGAGAGGCTTAATGGGTGTTGAAGGTGTAACTTTCTTATTTGCGTTGCTGTTACAAGGTGGAAAGTTCCAGTAACATCTGGTAACTGAGCAAGGAATGTAGGGATCTTGACCCTTCTGTCTCACAGGCCTCCTTTACGGTTGAGTGGAAGAATGTTTTCTGTTTTATTGTGCAATGGGGAGGCCAAACAAGTGATGCACAAGGGGATTTAGGTGCCTAGCTCCTCTTTCAGCCTCTCATTCTGTAGAGATCATGGGAGTGGGGTGCTCCAAGCCCAGAGCTCCTCCGGTTCTCCTTTCAATGCTGGTGTTGCCGAGCACCCAGCATGCAGACTGCCGGAGACCTTCGTCCAGATTTCTTTCTGGGTCACCACTTGCCGAGTGCAATTGCCCTAAAAACAGACTGAGACCAAGCTATTGACTTGTAATTGTCAATGCATAAAGTTTCCAAGAAGAAAGAGAGCTTTGTGTTGCTTTAATGGGGACACACTGAAGTATAGTCGCTCTTTGAATTAGACAATGGGAACGTAAAGATTTTCTACAGCTCTAAGAGCCTCTGAAGAGCATCGGCAGAAGGTTACATTAAGCAGAACAATGGCACAGTAGTTGGCTTGCTGAGAGGTAGGAAAACCCTTTTCAAGGAGTAACTTCACTTTTCTTCAGTGCTGTTCACTCCCAATTAAATAAGATTAATTGTGCTGTTGAGTTCCACGAGTTCAACATCCAAAATAAATACATAAATTAAGGCAGGCGACAGTGCAGAGGCTCAAATGCAGTTTGAATTCCTGCCACCTCCTGTGGGATGTGGAGGGGAGAGCGAAGCCCATTCCTCTTACCGCCTGATATCCTACAGAACACACACAACGACCGAGCGCCGCGCTCGCCTCGCCTGAGCCACTTTCCTTGCTCCTGGGAAGGTTTTCTTTGGCTGGATCTCTGCAAGGTGCACAAGCCAGTTTCAAAGTGCCAGATGTGTGTGGAATAGGAAACGTGCTGGCCAGGCTCCAGGCTGTGGGACCTGCAGCACAACAGCGGCTCCCCAGGAAAATCTCCGGCTGCCAAGAATTAGAAGTGATGTCAGCTCTGGAAGTGTGTCAGATTAGAAACCCTTGTACTTTGCTCCCTGTGAAGTATTAATCTCCCAAGGCCTGTGCTGTAATGGGTCCTGTCTGGCTTGGCTCAACTCTCTTTGTTTTGGGCTGGGAGTGTTGGAGGGGTTTCGCAGGAAGGCACTGGAGGCTGTCACTGGTTTGGCTGCTTTGGGCTGGGCGTCCTTGAGCTGCTCCTGGGGCCTCTCTCAGCTATGCTAAAGATGGGCCTCCTCTGCCTTGAAGTGAAGGTCTGAGCCTTGGAGTTGTTGAGTGGGCTGGGGTTTGTAGGAGCGGTTGTGCCTTGGGATCTTGTGTGTGCCTAAATGTCTTTGGCTTTCCCCAGCTGAACGAGTTTCTTGAGGAGAAGATAGAATTGATGGAGATGTGCTGTCAGTCTTATGGACCTTACTCAGGGATCATGGATCAGGTGATTTCAGCTGTGCTAGGAAAGAAACATAGATATGCCAGTGCACTGAATCCCTTTTGGTTTATGCCTGAACGTTTTGTTTTCACAGTAATTACTAAACCACGACTCGTTCTCCTCTGCACAAAGCCATTTGTCTCCTGTTGAACAGTAACCTTTTATTTGCTCGTGGTGTGTAGCAGAGCTCAAGGACATGTTTACTGCTGATAGCCAAAATTTCACCAGAACAAGCATCTCTCTTGTCTAGGTTTTTCCACCTTGATTTAAGTGGTTAAACCTCAGAAAAGGGACGGGAAATAGCCCTGTGTGCAAGGATACAAGTGGGGGTTTGTGCTGTTCTTAGTCGCGGAGTGAAAGCTCCCAACTCCGTGGGCTTGGAGTAGTGCATGTCCTGGATGTAAAATCACTGCTATGAGGGTCTCACCTCTGCCCAAGTAATTGCATTGTCAGGAATCTGTCAGACCTCGCTGTGTTGCCCGCTCACAGTTCGCCTGCTTAGTTATGGATTTGAAATTAAAACCCAACAGAATCCATTCTTTTTCTCCTTTACTCGGTGGTACGTTGGGCTATTCCTGCCTCCCTTTGATGTTGGAGAGAGAGGAGACGATAGGAGTGGGGTTTGGCTGGACGCTGAGATGTGTGATTTGGGAAGGGCTGTTGGCTGGTTTAATGTGGATTTTCAGATGCCTGCCTTGGATCTGAACTCAGGCTGGCAGGGGCTGTGCTCCTGTGGAGGGCAGAGGACAGCTTTGTGCCTTGAAGATTTGACGACCTTTGTTCACTTGAAACGCCCTGGTTTTTTATGCCACTCAACAGGAGACTTTTTAATTTACTTCACTGGGCCTGGATGCCGGAGGTGGATGGATGGCTAAAGGAAGTGAGGGAAATAGATGGGAGAAAAAGAACGTTTTCTCCTGGGCTGTTTTTATGCACGATATAGCCTAGGGGTTAGCAACATGGGGGAGAGTGGAAAAAACCCTGCAGAGCCTGGGTCAGAAAATATAATTTTCATGGGAACAAAATGCTTTTAACTTGCTACATCAAAGACCCTCCATTCCAGGTCATGCTCTGCGTTTGAATACATCTGCATTCCCCCAGAACTCTGTGTATGTGAATGCACAAGTATGTCATGTGTATCTACGTGTGAATGTGCGAGTGTGCACATACATTTATGATCTGAAAGCCGTTACTGCCCGCCTTGGAATAGCTCAGCAGTTGAAACTGCTTCCAGGAGGAGTCAAAAGCAAAAAGTTGTCCGGCTCCAAAGCAGAGGTCTGTAGCTGGAACACCTGCATGGGACCGATGTGTAAAAAGCCCTTCTGGCTCCTGCCATGGAAGCCCACCGTGACTGCATTCATTACAGCATCACCTCCGGCAGGTAAAAGGGTGGAGGTGAGCGGGAGGCTGTATGAGCACGTGGCTCTGTGCTTTTGCAGGGTCCTATCCCTTTCTGTCACTGTAGGATGAAGAGTGGAGGTTGGAAATAGTCAGTAGCTTCTGTAAGCACTTAACATTCCTGATTTCATTTGTCTTTGATCTCACTTGGACTAATTTTACTCTCTTCTGATCCCTTCCCTTGAAGGGGCTTTTATCTCATTGTCAGGCTTGCTAATTTAGTGCAGTGTTTTGAACCAGACCTCCTCCTACGTTTCCAGAGCCTGGAAGGTATTTTTTCCTTAATCAGTGAGTATTTATGCAGTTCTTTGAACATCTTGAGACAAAAGTCATACTGGGGCTTTTTGCAATGCCAAGTCTGTACCCTGGACCCTGCTGCTCAACCTCTGTACGTACAAATGGCTTGCCACCAAAATCCTGCAGTATTTTGGGGCCAAAAGGGCAGGAAGGAGGGCAGGATGATTCGAGACAGGTCAAAGCAGTCTGGTGTTGGGTGGGAACTTCATTTGCCCAGCTGGAGGCCTTCCCAGGCTGTGTTAAATAACAAACAAGGAGGGGTGGTCACACGTGTTTGACCAACCAAGCAGAAGCTTGGATCCAGGTCAGTTTTGACTTTGGGGAGAAGAGCCAGGCGATTTGGGGCTATAGAAGCATCACCACATGTTTTTGAAAAGAAAATACTTCTTTTTGCCATGATGGAAAGTATGTTCTGTTCTTATTCTGCTGCAAGCAGGTTGAGTTGACTTTTTAAGGAATTGAAGTTTGAGAGGCTGATAATTGCTTCTTACTGTGGGAAGCTGCACTGCAGATCCCTTCTCTATTCCTAACTGTCCCCTCGCACTTCACCTTTGGAAGAGGAGGAGTATTTTCAGCAAAAGTGCCATTCTAATTGCTGTCTGAAGAAACTAGAAAATAGGACAGGTACACAGGCTGTTTCCCCAAGCGATGAAGAGGAGCTTCTAAAGACGACAAATGTAAGGAAAGGCAAAGAACGAAGACTTTACCTAACAAAGTTTCAAGTCTTTTGGAATAAGCTCTGTGTCACACACCTCAGCCTATGCTGTAGCAGCCCTGCCTCCACAGAGGTGGTGTGTACACGCAGGCTGGCTGAGCCCTGGTGACATGCTGCCAGCAGCAGCTGCTACAGGGACATCCCTCTGGAGAAGTGTCTATGTCACTGCTTTTCCGTGGATGAGGATTCTCACAGGAATGGGGGTTCTCGTGACAGCATCTGAGTGTGCCTCCTGTCCTGAGCTCAGCTGAATTTTCTCCAGCTGTTAACCCTCTCCTGTGCTTGTCCACGTCACCTGCAAAGGTATTTGGTGTGCTAAATTCCTCACTATTTCATACCGTTTTTTGGTACCAGCTGTCTTGCGTGAAAGGCTTCCAGAGGCGGTGTCTTTCCAGTACATCTGGGGCAGCCTTTCAGCTTCACGTTCCCCTGATTCTATCCTCCTGGGGAGCCACTGGGGAGTTCTGTAGCTTGCTGTGATCCTCAAAGGACCAATCTGCCCTAGGAGGCATGAATGGGCAGAATTGCCCTTACAGGAGGGCACTTTGTGACATTTGCCTGACCTGGACCTGCCAGGGCTGTGCTGGCTGACGAATCCAGGAATTCCGCGGTGGTGTGTGCACATTGGGAGCTCGGTGATGTCTGCTGCTTCTGGCCACGCTTTCTGCATGCAGAGTGTGAGATAGCAGCATGCGGGAAAACCCTAAATCCAGGGACTTGCAGATAGCTCTGCGTTGGCAGTTGGCAGTGGCTGCCCCTTTGTCACGGAGTACAGCGGCTGGCTGTCGTGCTGACTGTGACATGGGCATCTCTGTATCCCGCTGGAATTTGGAATTTGTCTTTGGGAACTGGGAGATTGCCCCCGGGATGTCCCAGTGAAGGTGACAGAAGAGGGTCTGTTCTGTCCCATAACAATGGCAATCAACAGGCAGGGTTCTTGTAAGGCCTCCTCGTCACTGAAGGGACAGAGCTGGCCAACTGCAAGTTCTCAGCGGTCGTTGTACAACCCAGCAGTGGTGACAAACCTGACAAGTTCCCGTCCCCGTGGGCACCGAATCGGCCACACGTGGGGACAGGGTTAGGCCCTTCCTTCCAGGGGCACCTGCGGTTTCCAGCACACGCCTTGAAATAATTCCATCTCCCTTCATATGTAATTTTGCGTGTCATTGCCCCTAATTGCATGCTTAACACACACTCTTTTAAAGTGCAGCCCTTTTATCAGCAGTAGGTAGTAGCAGGTTTAATAGGGTGTTTGAATTCCTATAAAATTAATCTGTAGCCTTCTGCGATAGGAGACGGGCAGGGAGCCATGTGGTTCATATCCAGTGTTGATAAACTTGTTATAGAGGCAGGAAACATTTCTGATTGGAGCAGTGACAAAATAATTTGGAGCGGAGCCATAAAAAGAGTGGATGGTGATGGTTTGAGCACAGCAGAGATTGAAATTGCTGGTGTGTGGAAGCAGCGCTGCCAGCTAACATTGACTTAGTGTCTCTGGAGAACTCTAACGGCAAATGCATTTTATTAATGGCAATATTCTTTTAGGAAATGCTGAGCATTGTTTCAGAGGTGGAGCCCCCCTCGAGTACGTGGGTTTGGAAGTCAGCCAGACCGAGATCTGTTCAGCTGAGCTTGTTGCTGGTCACTGCTCTGGCCTCCGGCTGCAGCAGGAAGGTTGCCTAAGGGCATGTGCTGGGTACTGTCTGCTAACAATTGGAATATCCTTTTCCAGTGGGGAAAATGCATCCATCCGTTCTCACTCTGGATTCACCTATATGGGATAAAATGCTCAGAGACAGCATGTTATGTTTTCAACCATTCTTTCGTCGTCTTTCCTTTGGAATGTGTTTCCCAGAACATGGACATCGGTGGGAGTTGTTGCTTTCCCAGCTGGGCTTGAGCTCTTACTGCCAGTAAGAGGGGGAGCTGCTCTAACTAGGTTGTGGTCATTGGCATTGACGTGCCACGTGGGGCTTGGATACTTCTCCTTGCACCTAATTGTCTTGTGGGGGTTGATCAGCCTTGGAGGAGGCTCTGATGTGCAGATGAGAGGGGAGCCTGCCACGGGCAGCCATGGCAGGTTGGGGCCCTTACTGCATCTTTGGTGCTTGCTCTTACTGTTACCACCTCTTCACTTTCTTCCAGCTGCTTTCTGCTTGAATCCAGCACGGGAACAAGTGTGGACAACAGGGGTGGCCGCTGGGCCCATTGGGGGTGGCAGAAATGGTGCAGGTTGTACGGCCATAGGGATGGGGGACGGAGAATGCAGAGCACAGGAGTCACGGGCAGTGCTGGTCACCCAATGGGGCTGAATTTCACCTGGTACCTCCAGCCACAGTTCCTTTGCTGTGTAAAACTGGGATGTGATTCATCAAGGAAAGCAACCCCCGCTGCAACACTGTCTTTTCTTTGCAGGGAGGCTGTCGGAAGGGGATTCTCTGGAGCTGAGCTGTAGCGCTGGTCCTGCAAAGGTGATACTGGAGCCAAACCAAGTGGTGATTTTGGACTGTAACCTGACCCCTGTTGAGCAAGTGATCAATATCACATGGAAGAAGAATGGGTTTCCATTAGTGGAGCAGGAACATCTCCACGTGCTTCCAAATGGATCGCTCTTCATCTCATCCCAGGCTGTGGCAAAGGACAGTAAATATCCCGAGAGGGCTGGTGCTGAGGGTAATTACTCCTGTGTGTCTCACAGCTCCCTAGGGACTGTCACCAGTCAAACAGCTGCAGTCAGATTTTCAAGTAAGTATTCTGGGGGTTTTGATGATTTTCTTTCCTCCCCCTCCTGGTATTTATACAGACATCTGCTTCCCCAGGAGCTTGAGATAAAATGTCTGGGAAATAAAACCGTAATAATGGTGTATAGGTGGGATTGGGCGTAGTCCACAAATAAGCAGTGGTGTCTTCCTGTTATCCCACTGCTAACATCCTGTGTAGCTCTCCCAGGTAAGCGCCATCAGCTATGAATTAAAAGCAGGACCCTCCTCTCTCCAAAAGACAGTGCTTGTTTTTGCAGAGACCTTCAGAGCCCTGAGTGCAGCACCCCGTGCTTGGCGAGGTTGCTGTGGGGGGGGTCTGGCTGTGACAGCTTGTGAGGTGAATCTCTCTTTGTATGGAAGAGATGAAAGAAAGGGTTCTTCAGGGCAGTTTTTGTTTGGATCAAGAAGGACACTCCACGATCTGAAGCGCTGAATCTCTGCACAGAGTTCGAGAATAAAATTCCTTTGTATTCAGGGTTGACTCCTGGGGCTATTTTAAGTGAGTGCAAATAAATGATTCCTTGACCTACCAAATAGCTGAGGCTAGAAAATAATGCAAATACAGTAACACTTCTCTCTAGTACAGTGACTTGTCTAAATGTTGCTGAAAGCAGCTGCACAGCACACCATGGGAGCTGTGGGGGGTGAAGGTGCAGAGACAATGTCCTGACAGCCCCTTTACACTGGGATGTTCTTAGGCTCTGGTACCCCAGACAGGGCCATCCAGGTTTGGCCAAGTGAGCGTTTCAGTCTGTGAGCACTGTGCTGTAGAAAACAGAACTGCTGGTGAAGCTTTGCCAGATCAGGGGAAAATCTTTGACCTTTGCAACGTGTCCTCCTTTTCTGCTCAGAAAATGTTTAGCATGCAGTCAGACATCCTGCACACAGGTATTGTTTGGGAGGAGGTGAAAATCCTGGAGTAGAAAAGCTGTCATTAGTCCAGCTGGATTTATTTAGCTGCTCCTGCCTCAGTCCCAGACAGCCTGAGTTAGGATATATTTATTCCCTTTTAGGGGTGACTTATATTGAAGTTTGTGCTGTGTCTCTTGCCTTGTGGCAATGGACCGTGTCTCTTTTATGGTCCTGGGTTTATTGTTTGGTGTCTTAGAACAGTGGAGACATCTCAAAACGGGGAGGCCGATTTAAATTGCCCTTCCCTCCTCCTGGATTTTTCCAGAGGAGCGTACATGGGTGGTGCCTCTCTCCATCCCCTTCTGCGTTTCTCCCGGAAACAGGAAATTTCAGGTGAACTCTTTTCTTGTGTGTACTCCTATGTCTCCTTTTACTACCATCTTCACAGGGAAAATGCTGCTTCCATGGCACACGCACCTGACATAACATACCCATTTCTGAGCGGGGAGCAGCGAGGGAATTGATTAATGAAATGCATCTCTCGCTTCGATTTGTTCTGAGGGTTGGGCAAAAGCGCTCGCTCCATTAGCATTCAGCTGGAGCAAGCGAGGATTTTAAAGGCTTGGGTTTTTTCCCCTGCCCCTGAACACGGTCTGTCCAAAGCTGGATGGAGTGGATGGACTTATTCTTTGTGCTGATTGCCCTGGGGACTGCTGATCAGGATGGGGCAGTAGAAGAAAACCTGTTCAGCAGGTGGGATGTGTTATTCCTGCCACGAGCTTGTCCTTCTGACCTGCCGGGTCTTTTCTTCCCCGAGATGGGGTTCCCACACAGGGCTTTGGGGCTCTCTGTATGCCACCGAGTCTTGCGTAGCACCTGCGTTGCCCAACATTGCTTTGGTGCTGTTGGTGTCATCTGCTGTGTTTCAGGCTTGTGGGAGTTCACTTCTCCCCCCTGAGAGCCCCAAGAGCAGCTCTGGCACCTCTGTGTAAGGGCTGCTGGCTTCCCAGTGGAGGGAGGGGGTACTCCAGGCAGCAGTGAGCCCGGAAGCTGGAGGAGGCCTTTCGAAGGCTGGAGTAGTGGAGGTTGGATGGCGTGTGAAGGCTGTGACGGTGTGATGACTTCCATCCTTCCACTGTGCTCCAGGAGTTCAGCTTCTTGGCGTTTTGCTGGATAAACATACGGCTCACTGCCCAGTGTTCCCTGGCACTCTGTGTGCCACCAAGGGACCCATGCCGTGGTCCCCATCCGCACCTTGTGGTGGCCGTGGCAAACGAGGAGGAGAGTGGCTGTGAGGGCTCGTGTGTGAGGATGCCTGTTAAATGAGCAGCTGCTTGGGCCGATGAATTGGGTTTGCAGGTGTTCCTGAGCCCCACGTGTTCCCATATGGAAGTACCAGGGGCGTTATTGTGGTTGTGGGAAGGTGTAGCTTTCTACCTGTTAATAACTGCATTGATGAAGATTTGTTAAAGCTTTTAATTTAGCTTAAACATTTTGTGCAAGGGAGGTTGGAGAAAATTACAGTAATTGTGACTGTCAGATGAAGACGTTTGCTGTGCCTAGAGGGAATGGGCCAGCGTTGCGTGGCTGCTGGCAGGGAGCAGCGGGGAGAGGTTTGGAGTGTTCCTGCACCTGGAGGGACAGGCCACAGCAGGAATCAACACACAGGATCTCTCATCATCCTCTCTCTCTACATGGACAGTGTCTCTTCTGTGTGGCGCCCTGCTTGTCTGGGATTTGAGGAACGGCAGACTAGGATTTGTTCTTACTTTAAGGATTTATTGTATAGATTTTAACCTATTTATTTTGTGAATTAGGGGCATAGGTGAGTGGAGGCCAAGGACTGTAGGCAGAACCAGGCTGGGCAGCAAAACCTCCTGCAGATGAATGCACAGGCTCTGGACCATCCGTGACTTTAGATGTGGCTTTAGATGCTGTTTTGGGTAGGTGGGGAGCCGGCTCCTGTGGAGAGCAGGAGCAGTCCTGTGCTGCCCTATGGCCCCGCAGACGGAGCGCTGCGCTGGCTGTGCCTGCGCCGTGCCGGGGGACCGTGGCAAATTGCTCCCACGACTTTCTTTGCGTGTTCCTCTTCCACCCCTGGCCTGTTCAGAGGTGAGTCGTTCATAGAGGGGTGGCCTGGGTGGTGTATGTGATCTCAGTGGGGGCTGAAGTTGCCCCCACCTTGGAAATACCTCCTAATAATTATAGAAGGTACAAAGAGGACGAGCACGCAGAGACTCTGGGGGCAAAGCGCTGTGGGAGAGAGCAGTGAGCCCCTTTCAGAAGGCTGAATTCCTTGCATAGACTGCATTTTCTGCCTGGGGTGTAGTGTTGCTGGCTGGCAGCCTTTCCAAGCCCACAGCCTCCTGCACGGATCACGCTGCTGGGAGAGGGGGAGGGTGCTGTGTTTCACCATCCTGCAGTCACCCCTGGGCTCAGGGCTAAAAGCCTTGGCACACACGGCTTGGCTCCAGCTGGGTTTAGCATGTCACCGGGGAGGGAGCTGCCTGCCCCACTCCTGGAGGTGCAGAGCCCGGTGCTTCGGCTGTCGCCGAGGGCAATTTGCTGTAATGCTCTTCACCTTCTCACCTGCAGTGGGTAGATTTTACTGAGTGGCCTATTAAGGTGTTCGGGATAATCAGTGCAACGGGGCTGGGAGGTGTTTTGTGGGTCAGGATGGCTTTGCAAGCTAAACCTTAGCTGAGGAGTTGAAAATAATGTTGAGTATGTGTCATCTTTGTTTGCCTTTTTTCCCTCAAGCATCTCCTTTCACTGCCTCCCTGTGGGAAAACGTTTCACTTTGCAGCACTTCTGCAGCAGCCCCTTCCATCAGAACGTGTATGTGGGAGGAGAACAGCCCCTCCAAGGATCCCGTGGCCCCGGGGTGAGCGCGTTGGAGCCTGTCCTGCACTCGCTGTGACCTGCACACACATCCGTGCGGCGTGTCCGAGTGGCAGGACCTGCTCTCCAGTCCTCTCCTCCCTTGCCTGATTCTTTTTCCTCCCAGCACCAGCTGTTTGCAGCACAGCTCTGAGTCGCACTAGAGGTGCTGCACATGTCCTGCCTCATCCATTCCACCCTGGTACTCCTGGGGATGAGAGAGGAGGAACGCAAGGGATCACAGCGTGCTGTGGTGTTGGCCCCAAGCTGGTGCAGATGCTTATGGAGCAGCAATGAGCCCAGCCCGCAAGTCTGTCTCTGCCTGACCCTTTCAGAGCTGACATCCAGGGGTCTTGTTCAGTCCCGCATCAAAGGAACCTTTTCACTTCTCTTGCCTTGATTTGGTGTTGCTTTCTGTGCTCAAAAGATCCCAGTCGAAGTTCCCTGTCCTCTCCTTCATGGAGGAGGAGGCAAGCTGCTTCTTTCAGAGCTTGAAGAGGTGGTTTTTTCCAGCCTATCCCTATCCCCATTATCCCTATCCTCGTGCTGTAAAAGGAATATGATGGAGCTGCTCAGCCTCTGAAGCCCACCTTAAGAATTCTGAGACGGCACTAACAGACAAACCGGTTTGCTGGGCATTGCCAGAGTTGAACCCCCAGCACCCACAGAGCTCTCAGCCTGTCGTGGCTCTGCCAGGAGCTGTGACTCGCCTTGGGAAGCGTGGTTGTTCCTGTGTGCTGCTCCGAGTGAGAGGGACACCGCACTCCCTAGTCAGGGTCGCTGTTTGGTCACGCTCCTCCGCGCCCTAATGAGGCTGTGTCAGGGATGCGTTTCTTGGCTCTTTGCTTTTGAAGAGCCATTCCAGCACAGTGGGCAGATGGGGCTGGCTGAAGGTGAAGGGCAGGATTTGGTTCTCAGCTGGGAATTTCAAGCTTGCAGGACCAGGTCTGGCAAGTGATAGCCAAGAATAACCAGGATTGGTTATTGCCTGGTAACCCAGGGAGCCCAGGAGGCTCTGTCACCTTTTGTACACCAAGATGATGCCACTTAATAATGAATAGCAGAGAGACGAGTGACCCAACATGAGGTGGAGGAAGCAGAAATGCCAACAGATTTCGTATTTTTAGAAGGATTCCCGCCTCCCGTCATGATCTTCCTGGGTACATGACCCTCCAGAGCCCGCCAAAATATTCTCATTTTCACCTGTAGGATGAGAAGAGAATAATGGGAAAGAGGATTAAGGGTATCTGCTGCCAGGAGAAGGTTGATTTGATGGTGCCATCCTGAATGTGCACTGGCATTTGATGGATTTTCTTTTAAACTCTTGGGTTCAGCAAGTTTTATTAACGTGAGCGTAAAAGGTTTTGCAATCTGTAGAAATTACTTTGTGTTAAAGTGGTCTGCAGTGTATATTTGAGAATACTAAAGCAGTTGGCTGAATTAAGGCCTTACATATTAATGTATTTTTCAAATTTTTCCAGGAAAGCATTTTTCATTCCATTTGTATTGAATTGGAAAACTAAACGTGGTGGACAGCTGGTGGGAGAATTTGGTCTGTGGCTGCTGCGGAGAGCAATGAGTTGCTTGAAACATGTGATAACTATTTAAATTAAAGAAAAACACTAATGACAGCTGAGAATATGCCGAGGTTAAAATGGGTCATGCAAAAGCATTTAATTTTCCAAACTGTACATACTTTCTCAAGCTCACACTGCAATAAAGCATGTATGTGTGTGCATGGATGTTTGTGTGAGTGTGTGAGGTGGAAAGAAAACTTCAAGTTTGGAGCCCTACAAAATCCAAAGTGCAATGAAGGATGTTCTTGGAAAGCGGTGGTGAGACAAGCACATAATTGTGTTGGAGGGCCAGGAGGTCACTTGGGGTCTTTCTGAGCACAGCGCTGTGCTCGGCCTAGCATTCAAGTGTGGGTTTTGGCTGAAATTTATGTTTATTGTGCCACGTTTGGGCTTTCTGGCACTTGTGTTACACAGCATTGTTGGATGGATTTGTCCAGCAGGGTGGGTTTCACAGCAAAGGCAGTTTAATAGAGATGGATAAAGCAGAAGCCAGTTTTTCTGGTGGAGAAGAATACAAGCTTTCTGCCCCCATCCAGGAGCCTGCATGAATATTCAAAACTCCACCGTGCGACTGAGATGCCTTCAGGTTATGCTGTTGATAGGACAGATGCTGACAGCCCCAGGGGAGGATTTCTGCTGCAGGGTTTTGCTGTGTGTATGGAAGGGGAGGAAGATGAGGCAGCTGTGGATTGCTGTCCAAGAGCAATTCCAAACCTTAGTGCTTTGTCTCCAAAACAAATTCAGCCTCCTTACTATGGAAAGACGTATATAGAGAGAGTTGATCCTTGGAGAGCAGACAAGTGTCCTGACATGTATGAAATCCATCCTCCTCTTAGCGAGGTGTCTGGATCCCCTTGGCTGCCTCCCATCTGCTTGAGTAGGATGAAGTTGGTTTTTGCAGGTGGGAGAAGGAGGATCAAAACTCTTCCGGGCTCTGCCTCTGGTCTCTAGCACTGCCAGCCTGTGGGCAGTTGATTTGTGTAAGGAACTTGACATCCGGCTTGTTCTTCCGCTTGCCTTGTTTTAATTTCCTGTGGCTGCAGGAATGCTACAAGGCAAGGGGGAAATTCTCATCTCTGAGGCTGTGGCATTTCCCCTCTGTTTCTCATTCTGCGTCCTTCCCAAATGGAGCAAGTGAACAGACGAGGAAGCAATTTAGGAAGGTAACTGCTGAACCCGCCTAATTGCCTGTCTTTCTCTCACACTGTTGCCTTAAGGGAGAAAATGAGGCAAGAAGCAAATTTGCACACGGAAACCTTTCAGTTCCTGTTGTTAGGGCTGCTGAGGGTCTGTAGGGGCACAGGAAAGGGAGGAATTACGTTTCAGGCTATCTTCAGGAGAGAAAAGCCTTTCTCTTAGCTCATACATCATAACAGGTTTGCATTTCCCAGCAGAACCACTGAGTTACTAACTTTTCTTCCCTTCTTCTTTCCCCAGCATTATCACGCTTTTTCCAGCAGCCGGAGTCCCAGACAGTGGAAGAAAATGGCATGGCCCGGTTTGAGTGCCGGATCGAGGGGCTGCCCTCCCCTGTCATCACCTGGGAGAAGGACCATGAAGCTGTTCCGGCAGAACCCAGGTGATTTCCAGATTGCTTTCCTGGGTCAGCTTGGGAAAGAGCAAAGCAAAACCTGACCATTTAGGATGTGGAAGTCATTCTGTAAAATGGTGGAATGATGAGAGAGGTGATAGACCAGGTTTGGACCTGAAAACGAAGCGATATAAGGGGAGGTATTCAAGGGATCCAGGAAAAAAGGTCCATATACACCTAAATAAAATGAACTTTCCCCCGGATGTCCGAACCACAAAGGAAAAACAACCCTTGATATTGTGCCAGTTGTTACGGCACAGAACCTGCACCCTGCAAAAGCCCATCTGTGCTTGGGACGGTGCATGGCAAGGCACGGACCGCTTTGGCTTGTCCTCCTGTGTGAAATGACGCGGAATTCTTTGGGGGATTGGGGCCTGGGGTGAGGAGTATTGACCTGGGCATACCCGACTGTACTCCGTGATGTGGTTTTTCTTTGATTTTGGTTGTGGTTTTAGTGGGAGGTCTGTAGACATCACTTCTTCAGGGGATCAGTGACTGAATTGTCCTTTAGTTCTTAAAAACTTCTTTTCTGTTCTGCAGGAGGAGCTGTTTCCCTCCTGGGGGAGTTAATCCAAGTGGCAGAAGAGGAAAAAAAGAGGATGGGGGTGGGGGGGAAGTTTAGGAATACTTTTGCAGCAGTGACTGTTTCTATAAGAGTACCCACTTATATCCTTGAATCTGGAGTGTGGCATCTAAGGGTTCATAGGAGGCTGTTGCTTTGTAGTGAGAAGAAAATTAATAAAAAAGGAAGGGAAAAAAGGCAAAAAAGAAGGGATTGCAGGGAGAAGTGTGCCATAGATACAATGGCTTTTTAATGAGACAGCTCGATGGATATTGTGAAATTACTTGCTCGGAGATTGCCTTCATCACAGGCAGCCTGAAAATTGTTTTCCTTGTAAAAGCCAGGCCATAATCTCTGGCTGCAGATCTTGCTTTTTAAATCATGTTCTAGCTAATATGCTTTTTCAGAAGGATTTGCTTTTTTTTGTTGTTGTCTAGTTGTTGTTGGATTTAATATAACCGGCTTTCGAAGGAATTAAGTGAATTCCAGGAAATGTTGGCTGCCAACCAGAGCTTTCTGTTATCCTCCCTGCATCATGCCTAAGGATGGGATCTCAGGCTGGCCTGATTACTGTGGGCTGCCTCCTGTGCACATTTCGGATGAGCCTGTGAAAATGCAACCCTTTGGCTGGGCAGGTGTCAGGGTGATGATTTCATATTCCAGAATAGCCGGGCTGCAAAATCAGGCTCGGGGACTGGAGATACAGCCCTGGAGTAGTGCTACTAACATCAGTGTTTGTGATTTAAGAGGGCTAGAATAATCGTGTGGAACTCACATTGCTTATCCCTTTTCTTGCTTTCCCTTTTTCGCCGCCTCTTTTCTTCCTCTCCCCCCCTCCCCCCGCCTTTTCCCCTCCTTTTTCCTCTTCCCCCTCCGCTTTTCTTTGTTGTTCTTACCTTTGGGTACTCTTTTCAGCCTTTGCCCCTGGGTGCAGGTTCTAGCATGGTGCCACCTCAAAGGTACTGAAAGCTGAGCTTAAAAAAGTACTTGAACGACCTAAAGGGTACCAAAGTGCTGATTGGTGCTTTTGGAATACCTTTCCTGTCCCTCTTCAGGACAAAAATCTGAATTCCATATGTGAGTAAGGCACAGAGTATTTTGCAGTTCTGGCTCTGAAGTACATTGAATAAACACAGTCTTAAATCTGCAGCAGCTGCTGAAAGGTGGCTCACAGGATTTCTCTAGATTGCAGTTGCTTTGAGGCGTGTGCAACATCTCTGGGCGTAATCTCTGGTTTAGATGCTGGCTGGGTTTCACATCAGGCTCCAAATTGCTGTTTATTTTCTCTGGAGACAAGATGAGCACTTGCTGGGAACTGGAGGTCTTCGGAGGTCTGCACAGCAAATCCGTAACCTACAGACCACATGCTCTTGCAGTCACAGTATATTTTTCCACATTTTGGCTAAGTGAGGGTTTTATCTGTGTGTAGAGTTTATTTCTGTGCTGTATCAGGAGCGCCTTGATGTGGCTCATGTTCCTGTACAGGACTCTGGAGCTGTGAGCAAAAGGGCTTCCAAACTGAGCCTAGAACAGGGCTGCAGATTCCTCAGTGTGCTCAGGACTGGTGCTTTGGGCTGTCCTAGGCACCTTCAAAAAGGCTGCAGGGAGGGTATACTGGCAATTTACTGGGGAGAAGGTAAGAAAGGGAATAGAGCTGCTAATGCTGGAATATTCTCTGAGCTGTAGGGTTGCAGGGTTTGGACACGAGGCAGTGGCTCTTGATTTCAGTTCTGGAGCACTGCCCTGGTGAGCAGCCCTAAGCCCCTCAGTGCTCTCAGGGAGGGGAAGAGCTCTGTGGGTGTGCGCTGTTGTTCTTGCTGCCTTTGGGGCCAGGGTAGTTGGCCCTGCTCTGAGTGTGCTGTCCTTCAGTGTAATCCAGGTGGGGGCTTGCCTTTCATCCCCGTCAAGGCAGGTTTCTCTGAGATCCTGACAGTGCAGCTATCAACAGCAAAACTCCTGGGACTGCCAAGGTTCCGGCGCTTCTGCTACTTCCAGGGCCTCTGTCTGTCTGTCCTTTAGTTTTTGTTTCCTGCTTAATCCTTGGTGAAGGTGAGCAGACAAAAAGATTTGCCCTTTGTGTGGAAGAAAAGCTCTGCCAACTGTCTGCTCTGAGTCATCAGGCAAATTTCCTTGCAGGGAGCCTGGGGATGGAGCAAATGCCCTTGCAGGCTGCCCGAAGGCTTCTGGTTCAGGGCTGCTGGGACCCTGAAGAGCTGGAGGCTTTGTGAGCATCTGGGAGAAATGGTGGATAAAGAAATTCTGCTTTTCTTCCCTCCTTGCTTCCCCAGCAGAGCGGTCCTCACCGCTGCCATGTTTTCCCAACAGGATGTACTGCACTGAGTAGACCTCTACCACTGGTGCTGAAGGGATTGTCTCAAGCTCTTTTGATGAAGTCTCCCCACTCAACCCCCTTGTTTCCAGCTCCTGCTCTCTTTAGAGGCACAGTGACTTGTTTTGTGCCCTCAAGAGAAGCTGGGTCCTGAACGCCCCGGTCTAGTGACCCTGCTCTGAGAGGAGAAAGGCCACAGACCAGAGGTCCATCCCAGCCCCAGGGAATCTGTGATACATCACTGAAGCATCTTTTTGTGGCTGGGAGATGCCTTGCCTGGTGTTTGAAATATGTTGATATTAATTACAGACTCAAATAGCAGATGCACGACAAAAATAAATATTATCGCAGTGGGAGGCTTTCCCTCCACGGAGCTGAGAGGATGCAAATATTTGTCATCTTTCTCCCGAGTTCTGATGAGGCATCCTGATGAGGGCTTTTGCGTTACCACCTCCTCTGTGGTCTTTTGGAGCTTGATCCTGAGCAAAATGTCTTTGTAAGTAGCAGGAACGTGGCTTTAGGGATGTAAGGCTTTGTGTATGTGGGAAGCTTCAGCCAGTCTCTGTCCGTGAATCAGGCTGTAAGATTGTTCCAGTGGAGACAGGATGGTCACTGGAGGAGCTCTGGTAGCTCTTCTTTCTTCATCAGCTCTGAAGGGGACAAGATGAGCTCAACTGCAGTAGCTGCGGTCCAGGATCGATGCAAGACTCACAGCAGGGATATTTGTCTCTGGAACAGACCACTTGGGGCAAGGGAGGTGTTTCCACGAGTGCAGATTTCGGATAAATGTTTGCTGGAGCAGGCGTGCCGTTGATGACCGTGGCTCGAATGCAGGATGAGTGACCTGTTAAGGTCTTCCTGGCTCCATGATCCTCGTTCATGGCACTCCAGCAGTCTCAGCACCTGGAGAACCACAGTTTGACTTACTGTGATCTTTGTGGATGGCAAGGACTGGCGTTCATGGTTATAACTCGTCTTTGTGCTGTTCCTGTGGAATAGCTGCTATCCCTCCCCTTAGCAATTGCCTTTGAATGTGTCCTCTTCATAATGAAGACTGATAACCCAGAGCTGCCTGTCAAACCTCGGCAGCTCTGTTTATAGAGACTTGCAATTAAAAATGGATCTCATATATAATTAAAAAGGATCACGTAGGCTTTGCGCCTTGCGTTCAAGAATAAAGAGGCTGCCATCTAGGAATCCAGGCAGAAAATGGAGATGCTGACAGCCTGCTCCTACTTTTATGCTAATTGCTAATCATGTGCTTTGTTCAGTGTAATGCAGCAAGGATTGTGTTCATGTCGTGAGCAGTGTAGCCATTTCACTCCGTGGACGTGTTTCCCAGTAGCATCCCATGGGCAAATCAGGGGATACTGAATGTCCAGCTGTGAGTTTGTCACCTTGTGAAAGCCAGAAACTTGTGGAAGAAGGAAAGCAATCACTACAGCCCAGAAATGGTGCGGGTTCAGGTGGCTGTGTCATGGCTGCTTTGGCCCATGAAGGTGCAGCTGTGTATCAATTGGTCCCTTCATGTACTTGAGGTGCAGCAAGAAAAAGATGATGCTCAGACTTCTTTGCAATGTGTTTTTTGTGTGGCAGCCAAACCTTTGTAAAAAGCAAGTGCTGAAAATGGCTGTAGTGTGTGCTCAAGCACCTGTATGCTTGGGGACACGTACAAATGTGTATGTAGAAGTGTGTGTGTGTGTATGGAGTTGGTTTGTACTGTCCGGCTGGTTTGTGTCAGCAAAGTCCTGTTAGCCTGGTCTCCCAAAAGCAGCTTTTGCATTGTGAAAACTCCAAGGTGATGGATAGGTCTGTACCTGCTGCTTTTTGAGAACCGCCGGTTGGGTTGCTCAGAGGTTCCCTGATCCCATTCTGCTGTCATTACCGGGACCTGCACATGGGAGATTTGCAGGAGAAAAGGAAGGGATAAAAGGGCTTTGGGGTGATGAATAGGTGGGGTAACGTATAGCCTGTCTCACACTCCTCCTTTTGGTCATTCAGGTTTATAACTCTTCCCAATGGCGTCCTCCAAATCGTGGATGTGCAGGAGAGCGATGCCGGGATTTACCACTGCGTGGCAACCAACGCTGCCCGAAAGCGCTACAGCAGTGATGCCACCCTCAGCGTGGTGAAAGGTGAGGTGCTGCCAGCAGCCTCTTGGGCTGGGCACGGGTCTGCCAGGTAATCATTGCGTGTGGTGGGGAGCTGGGCTCAAATACCAGTGACCATCTCTCCTTCTGGTGTGGCTCTGCACGTGGCCAGCTTTGGTTGAAACTTGCAGAGAAGGTGTTTATGAAAGGTTTCTCTTTGCTGTGATGGGATAAGGAGGCTGAGTTGGGAGGACTCCTTTGTGCTCCGGAGTCGTTAGAAGGGATGAGGCACCCCGTTTGCTCCTTGGGGAGTGTAGCATTGGTGGTGGTGTTCTCTGCAGTGACCTTGGATGGCAAGACAGGCAAGGGCTGGCATGGACAGATGAAGGTGCTTCCCAAGCAAGCAAGAGAACTAGTTGGAGACTGGAGTAGCTTGCAGGACTGTGTCTACCCCAGGTTGCCCAGCACAGTCCGGAGGAGGTTGAGCACAGTGACATCCGACTTGTCTTCTGAGTCCATATTGCTGGTGCTCTGCTGAGCTCCGGAGATCTTTGTGTGGTATTTGGGAACAGCCCCAGCTGGGATTTCTCCTGGCGATACAAGCCTTTGGAGCAAGGCTTTGGGTGTGATCTGTCCTTCACCTCCCGATCTGGGCCTCAGCCTCGGCGTGCATTTTCCTTTGTAAGCCAAGAGTGCAGCGGGCAAGTCTGGACATGAGAACGTTGCTGAGAGCGTGAGTGCACCGGGGGTCTCCAGACTCCAGCATCCTTCCCAGCACGCCCGGCTGCCTCCCCAGCTTTGTATAATCCCTGTCCTGCAAGTGGACAAGCTCCCCAGGTCTGGGAGTCTGGCTGAGCTGTCCCTTCTCTCGAGACCCCCTGCCACATCTGTCTCCTGTTCGTGCTGACCCCGGTGTATCTTGCAGGCAGCTTTAACCTTGAAAGCTCCGAAATCCTTCCCAGCCCCTTTCGTCTTTGTTTAGGATTGCGTTGCTTGGCATTCTGCTCCCAGTGTATTTTCCCAGCGATGGCTTTGCTGTTCATCCATCAGCAGGGAGTGTAATTAACTGTGGAGCCTGAGAACACACCTCTGATCAATGGATTGTGTCGTGGAGGTAATCTGGGTGGAATCTGCAGAGAATTCGTGAGCGGTTGAATGCTCTGTATCTAATTGCCAGCCCCTGCCAGATCCTCTGTGTGTTTAATGAAGCACGGAGCCGAGGGGAGTGCTTCCTATGGGCAGTTCCACGCTCCAGAGACGGCTCCCGTGTTGGGTCTGGTGTGCTATTGATAACTAATATCGATCAAGCTGCAAAGGTGAATTTGATGTCCTTGGCATCATAACTCATTCTGCATAGTTGCATCTTGTAGCTCTGCAATGTTTAATCTGCTTTGCAAATGGAGGCAATGGAAGAGGTTAAATGGGAAGCGTTCCTTCTGGAGCACCAGCCGGCCCGAGCAGATTTCTGCCTGGAGTTCTCACCCAAATCTCTCTTCTGCAGCACCACACCACCCGCTGGCTGCTAAAACAAATATGTGAGGTTCAGTTTTTCACCAGATTGAGCCGATAGTGATGAAAAACATGCCTGTTAAATCTCTGGGGTTTTTTATAATTGGGGAGAAGTATCTCCGAGACAGATGGGAAACTGCAGTGACCTGTGCAGGCTGCAAACTCCTCCACGAGTGACTGGCATGGTATTGATCCTTTTTTTGTTTCAGCACTTCACAATCAGAGCACATTTTTGGATGCCCGGACTGGCTTGAGGAGTCTTTTCCTCCCTGTTCAGAAGCAGCTGATAATAGTTGGAGTGAACTGGTCAGGCAGAAATCCTTTCCTGATTGTGACAAACAAAACCAAACTAAACCAAAACAAAGAATTCTAGGAAAAAACCAAAATAAACTGAAAAACAGACAACAAAAGAACAATAGTCTGAAATACAGTTACTTAGTATTGCTTATTTGGAAATTTCAGGGACCAAACTCCTATGTGTCTGCAGACAGGAGCAACTGAACTTCTTCACTCCCTGCTCCTGGCTAGGGACTCTTTTGTGCCAAGATGAGGTGACAGTCCAGCCTTTCAGTCCCACTGTACTGCCAGGGCCCCTGGAAAAGGTTTGTGCAGTGGGACCGCGTGTCTCCTTACCCGCTGTCCCACTGGCAGTGCTGTATTATGACGATGGAGGCTGTGCTCCTGGCAGATTTTGGGGTCTTGCTGGTGATAATGCAAATGCTTCCAAGGATCAGGCCTGGGAACTTTTCGTGTTCATGCCTCTGCCTTCCAGACAGGGCTGGATTTGAACGGGCTGTGCATAGCAAAAGAATCTGTTCCCCTATAGCTCTTCTGCCCAGTTGTCCTGTTCCTCCCCCCTCTCTCCCCTGTTCCTGATACGATGGCTGGGAATTGTTCCATCTCCCTTATTAAAGGCCTTTTCCCAGCAAAAACAACAATTAACACGACCCCTTTCTGTCATATCTGCCCAACCTAAAAAACCCCAAAAGTGTCATTTCCCTGGACAGTGTGACTTCCCCATCCTGGGGGGAATTCTGGCTGTGCTGTGTGTCCGTGGCCGAGCACATGCCGGCCGTCCCAGGCAGGGCAGGGAGCGGCAGGGCTGCAGATGTTTCGGCTGTGCAGACTTCATGGTGCAGATTTCCAGGCCTTCCCTGGGGAAGCGGCGTTTGGAGCTGGAAGGGAAAAGAGCAGACGGGACAGCGGGATACAGTCACGCAGCCCTGAAACTGAGCCTGCTGCTGAAATAGAGATAGCTTGGATTTTCCCCTCGGATCTCCACTGCTCCCCAGCGGACGGAGTGCCAAACACATCTGTCCCTTCACCCCTCACCTGGACAGGTGATGAATGAACGCTGTGGCTCTCTCTGCCAAAAAGGGCATTAGGAGCTGGCTGTGAGGTGCTTTTCCCAGGCTCTGCCTTTCCTTGGGGTCAGCTGTGTCTCGTTTCTTGTAGCTCCTTCTTCTGGAAGCAGGCTTTGGGGCCCTACTCTGAACTTGTAGATAAAGAACTAATTCCTTGTGTGTCTTGGTCATGTTCCCAGGTTCTTGACATACACACGGAAGCCTTGCCACGCTTCATAAAGCAGCTCTCAAAGAAGAGTAGCAGAAGGGTTTGGGGAACATGACGTGTGGTCTCAGCAGGTCACTTTGCCTGTCACTTCGTTTTCCCCCTCCACGTCGTGCACGTGCTTGCTCTTTGTGTGTTTTCATGGGAAGAGGGACTCCCTCTTGCTGTGTGTTTGCCCCACAACTGGCGCAATGTAGCACAAATAGCAGTCAGAAGCTGTGCTGCTGCAAGAACAGTAAACTTTTGCAAGGATTTGATCTCTTCTGTTTTTAAATGTCACAAGGAGTGTGGCTTCCCCTAATTTCCACTGCATCTTCCCCACTGAATGAATACTGGGATGTCTCTTCTCCAGAGCTAACCTGAATTTCACTTCCCTGCAATTCAGCCTATTAGTTTTAGTTGCAAAGCATTGGGAATCTTGAAAACATTGTCATTCCTCCTTGGTTTTTAATCCCTTTGACTATGTATAAGCAATGTGGTGTCCCCTAAGTGACCTAAAGAAAGTTTAAAATCTTGACAATTTTAGAATAGAATAGAGTTTTCTTCCACTGGGGTGGAAGAAACAAGTTTGAGATCCTGACCCCAGAGCTCCTTCGTGTAGATCTCAGCGTTTGTGTCTTTTCA
Source organism: Mohoua ochrocephala (assembly GCA_013398855.1). Lineage (NCBI taxonomy): Eukaryota > Metazoa > Chordata > Aves > Passeriformes > Acanthizidae > Mohoua > Mohoua ochrocephala. Next base: position 513,152 of record VZTA01004769.1, read on the forward strand.
TATTTAGTGGCTATTGCAGAAGAATTGTCAAAGCACAGCCCTGGGAGCCAGGACTCCTGGGTTCTCGCTCCCTCTCTGTTGTTGGGCTGCAGAGGAGAATCGGTTCCTCAACGTTTTAATTTCTGTCAATAGGGATGATGTAATAAATGGCATTGGAGTTGCCCTTTGGAAGGGATCAGTCAGTCCGGAAAATGATTATGGGCATTTGGTGCTGGAGGGCATGGAGGGGCACATACAGAGAGAGGTGTGGACGTGTATCTCAGTGTGGGTGTGGGATTCCTCTTCCTCGTGCCCTCTGCACCCTGTTCCCGGTCTGTGCACGTGGGGTGGCCGTGACTGCTGTGACACGTATGGGAAAAATCTTTGCCTCAAACCAGGCTGGCAAGAATCAGAATCTCCCTGTGCTGCAATAATGCAGGAACTGGAGAACAGGGAAGGATGATGGGTGGAGGTCTGGGCTGAGCGAGCCGCGGAGGAGTCTCCCAGCAGCTGAGCACATCCCCCGCGAGCTGGGATTTAGTGCCGTGTTATTAGAGATGACACTGCGAGATTGCCGTTGGCAGAACATCATTTACGCTGACAGTTTTAGCACCTTGCTGCAGCAGTGTCCCAGGAAATGGATTTTTCAGCCAAATATTTGTATGAATGTGATAACAGGGACAGAGCTTGGAGGCAGCTGAAGCACCTTCAGGTTTTTTGTTCTTTTGGTGTTTGTATTGCAGGGCCTTGCAGGTACCAAGGGAGAGCCTGGGACGGGGGTGGTTCCTGCTCCAAAGGGCTGTAGGAAAATACAGCTCGTGACTGGGATGAGCTTTAGGGATGGAGGGGAAGGTGGTGATGAAGTGAGCAACACTCGCAGTTGGCCACCACCTCGCGGAAACAGACGTGCTGTTACCACAAGTGGATTTTCAGTCCCTGCATGTGCGAATGACGTGCTGGATGCTGGCTTGGCGCTCAGCCTGAGCCCTGGCCACGTGCTCTGCTCCCCTCGCGGCTTCCAACACAGGTACTGGGCAGCCAGGGGACAGGGAACTTTGGATGTGGGTCAGTGCTGCTCTGGGCTGACCTCCCTGACCTCAGCTGGGTGTTGATCCCGTGTGTGCTGCCATCGACGGAGAAGGGCAGCATTAACCAGAGTGGAGGGATGGTCCCACCTGAATTGGGGTGGTCCTCCTCCAGCAGGAACCCATTGCAGGGGCAGCAGGGCCCTGTGGGGTTGCGAGGGCAGAGCTATCCACAGCCGTGTGTGGGCATGGCACACTTCTGGGAGGCAAGGGTCGTGGGAATGCGTAGGGAGAGAAATTGTGGGGTGGGATAACACAGCTGCATTTTTGTTGGCATAACCAGCAAGTGATGCATCACCTCTGGAGAAGGAGACATCCCGGTTCCAGCACGCAAATGCCATATTCCTATTCCCTGTGCCTCCCGTGCTGGACACAGAACTGTCACTTTTCCCTCTCTCCTTTTAGCATCCCGTTTTTCTTTGCCCTCTGGTCTCTCACGTCACCAGCAGTTAAGCAGGGAACTGCTCTCCGCTTGACATCCCAAAAGCTCAGCCACGAGGACTCTGTTTACGAGTGTTTCGCAGCTCTGGTTTCCTGGGAAGCAGGTATCTGAAGCTGTTTGCATAATGCATCTGATGGATTCTGTAAAATGCTGTTGCTCCTGCCTGTGGCAGAAGGTGCTAAGCAAGCCATGGTAAGTGTGAATTCAGAGGATGGCAAGATCAAGGAGGAGATGCACAACATTTCATGCTTAATAAATAGATCTTTAAAGCTAGAAGTGACCTTCCGCCTAACAAGCTGTAAATTTTAACTCCATCTCCCTTTTACTGAGCCTGGCGATGCTGGTGGGTTTGAAGCACCCGTGGAACAGGATTGAGCACATAGATATTGGGTGGAACTTGTGAAGGTCTGGTGCAGACGTGTCAGGCACCCATCCAAACACACAGCTCTGCTTGGCTGGGGTTCCAATGGGGCCAGCATGCATCGCACCCCTCACATCACTGAGGGAAAACTGCTCGTAGCTCCGGTGTCAGCAGCCTGCTCTGGGAGCCCAAGGGGAGTTCCAGCTCAGCTGTCTGTGAAGTTCCGTGGGGCTATGATATGCCACACTCCTGACAGCTCTAGCAGCCTGCAGTGACAGAGGGTTTGATACAAAACGCAGAGCCCTCACCTCCCATTAAGCACAACAGCTAAGCCTGGGGATGGCACCGAAGTGAGTGGCAACAGAGGTGTCAAGGATAATAGAGCAGAACAAGGGATGTATGGCTGGGAATAGGTGAGCTGTTTCCAGGTCCTGAGGGGAAACCGGTCTAATCCACATGCAGTGGTAGCTGTGCGTGACGTTTAGAGCTGTCAGATGTGGCCAGGCTCGTGTGTTACTCTGCCTCCAGCTCCTGAAGACTAGGGATGTCTGGATTCGGGCGTGGTTTGTGGTCCTCTGGTGTTCTCCACATGCATCTCTTACTAATTCAGGTCTGCTGCACTTTTGAGGCTTCCTGAAATAACAGCTGGTGGTGTTTGGTAAGGCTCGGACTGAAGCAGGGTTTAAGCAGTAGGCTCCATTCAGGTCTTCTCAGAGAGTCCCTTGGTAGTGGTGCAATCCTGTGGTGCATCGGCACATCTGCAGGACAGGGATCAGCACCTGGCCTATCCTGGAGGGTGTGGGACAGGCTGTGCCTGCATGGGGAGGCTGGAAGGGAGCTAGGGATAGAGACCATAATTAGGTCAGCAGCTTGCAGTGGGCTGCGGGACAGGAAGGTTGATGTGGTTGGGCTCCTGATGACACTTGTTAATTATTAATCATTGGTGTGAACAGCTGTGCCTCAGCAGCTCTCTGAGGCTGAGGGCTAGCGGTGCCCTCCGGCACTGACAATGTCCAGCAGCTGGAGTTGAGGATGTTGGAAGTGTCTGGAGGCATAGCAAAGCTCATGGTGGTGTCTAATCCCATTACTTTTGACATGGGACAGACATGCGGAGCAACCTTGCCTCAGTGTCCAGGACCCACCAGTACCTACAGGCCTGGGGGTGCTAAGGAACAGGAGTGGGAGGAGTGGGCCTGGGTCACAGGGGAGGAGGCTGAGTCAGGAGCAGAGCCGTGCTGCTCCGAGCCCTCGCTTGGATATCTTGGATGTCAGGGATCACTCAGAACACAGCCTGGAGTTTGCCTTCAGCAACAGAGATGGTTTTGCCTACTCTGTTTCTGGTGCAGCCAGGGGGCAATGCCTGTGGACTGTGGACAAGAATGAGGAGCAGGAAGAGAGAGGAAGGATGGGATAAGGAGGGGCAGGTGGTGTTACCAAACATTGTCTTAATGCACAGCCTTAGACAGATCAGGGCTCTCTGTGGCACCCAGCAAGTGTCCAGCCAAAGGGCTTTGACAGAATCTGTGGATATCAATGATGATCTTTCCCCGTGGAAAGGCAGCTTTTCTTTCAGACTTTTTCCTAGAAAAACAGATTTGCATTGTCCTGAGTGAATGCAGATGCATCCATCTGCTTTTAATTCTCCCTTCCAAGTTGGCAGTCTCGGTTTGCTGCCAGACTGTGTTACTGCGGGCTCCCAGCGTGTTGTGTGTTCACAGCGTCGCTTGTGGGAAGCATTCTGTGTACCTGGCATCAGGGAGACCCCACTGCAAGATCTCTTCCCAAAATGTTCCTCTTTTCGAAGCTGCTCAAGACAGTGGATGGCTGCTCTGCCAGAGGGAATGGGGTAGAGCAGGAGCTGTGGTCTCAGAGGAAGCAGGTTGTGTCCTCCTGCACGGTCCGGGGCCTCCAGCCTCGTCCCTCTCTGCTGTCACTGGATGTGCCTGAATTGCAAATGGATCTGATGTTGCAAATAAATCTGAATTGCAAATAGATCTGATGAAATAGGTGTCAGCCCCTGGGAAACATCAGCCTCAGAACACAAGGAGGAAGTGACTGGAGTGAAATGGCTCCAGTCACTGAGGCAAGGTGAGTAAGGAGGAGTTTCAGGGTGACTTGTGAGCCAGAACGGTCTTCTGTTGACCACGTCTCTGTGTCATTTCTCTGCAAGAGGTAAAAAAAAGCCTTACAGCTTTTTTTTTTTTTTTCTTGGAGGTTCCTCGTGTATCATATCCTGGAAGGTGATGTGCTGCCCCTAGGATAATGACAAAGAGAGCTGGTGTAATGGTGGTTAAAAAGGCATGAGGATGTTCCCACTGAATCCCAGAGGCTGGCAAGCTTGTATCCCCAGGACCCTTTCATATTTACTGATTTGGGGGGGGTGTCTATGTTCAAATCACAGATACTGTGGCTTTTGTTAAGGGTCTTCTGATGCTTTCTGGCTATTACTTTTGCACCTTTAGTTCTGTGAATGACTGTGCTGTGAACCCTGAGCAGATGGAGTCCCAGAGATGCTGAGAGATGTGCCCAGAGCAGCACAGTGAGTTAGTGGCAGAGACCACGGAAGACTGTCTTGAACCACTGGACCAGAGCCTGGTCCTGCTGGGCAGTTGGGACGTCATCCTGACTGGTTGTCAGCCGTGGGACATTCCTGGTGTACTGTGGAGGTTCCTGTTGCAGTGGTGACTTTGCAAAGCAGCCTCTTGCAGCCCTTGTTTTCCTAGTCTGTGTTTTTGGCAGCTGCTGGGGAATGGCTGGGGCTCGCAGTGTTTTAAGGGCTCAGCTTGTGTAACATAAGCTGTCTGGGTCTTAGGGTTAGGGCAGGGAGGCTGCTCTGCTGTTCTCCGCAGAGACACTGAGGTACCTCTGCTCCTTTCTTCACTTCTCCTTGTTGGCCTCTCACCTGATCTAGAGGCTCAACTCCCTCTGTACACCGAGTGACTTTCTTATAAGGAGTTTGTGTGCACAAAAGTCTGTGAAAATGTGCCAAGAAAGGCCTATTAATCAGTAGTTACTGTCTAAAGTGGTGACACTATCAATGTTGCTCCAACACAGTCCTTCTGTCAGGTCTCAGCATCCACTGTGCCCTGAGCACAGGTTTCCTAATAGGTTTCCTATTGCCTGTGCCACATTCCAGCTCCGTGGGCTGCTGCATCTGCCTCCCAGAAGTTCTCTGTGATCTATCTTCAGGCTTCTGAGGATTCAGATGCCTGAAGGCCTGAGGTGTCCAACCCTTTGGCCTGGGGCAGAGGCCAGAAGAGCCCCAGTTCTCAGAGCTCTCTGCAGCGGGGCCGCCCGGCTGCGGCTGCCGGCACAACTCCTCCTGTTTATTTTGCCTGGCTCGGGCTCAGAGTGGTGCAAATGGAGGCGCTTCCAAGCGCTCTGGGGAAGCGAGCAGGAATTCATCGTGCAGTCTGGCTGGCTCCCGTCCCTTTTGGCGTGATGAGGAGCAGTTCCAAATGCATGTACGCAAACAGAGAGCCAATGTTGACAGCTTTACAGGAGCTGGAGTGGTGGGCAAAGCACACTCTGACTGCTTTGCAGCAGAGCTAAACGTACTCTGAACATACAAAACTCCGTAGCCTGAAGGATCAAGGGTTTGGGGAGTGGGGGAAGAGCCCCCTAAAAATCCAAGGCAGTTCCTGGAAACCTGCCACTCTTTCTGGGCTTCTGGTTACAGAGAGTTCAGGGTGTCAGCTTGTGGCTGAGCTAGTACATTAAAGGATTTAATTTCTGAGCTGAAATCTGTCAGCTGTATAAAGAAGTTGAGAGGAATGAAAGAGGACTGCCTGATGGCCCCTTTGCCTGTCTGGACTGGGATCCATGTGCTCCCAGGGCTTCCAGACACGGGATCTGGAACTGGGGAAAATGTTGGACAGGCTGTTTCTCAAGCCAAATGAGAAGCTGTTCCTAGAGTAGCTTCGTCTGCCACGCTCTGTGGAGAGACCCCAGGAGCTGTGGCAGGTGGTGGTGTGAGGAGTGTGTCCAGGTAGTAGATGGACACTCCTCATCCAAACTAATTAATCTCTCTCCATCTTTTTTTTTTCAATCAGAGAAATGTATTTAATCTGTTAAATTCTCTGTTTTTCACATATATGCAAACAGGAGAGGAGCAGGTTTTGTGAAGTGTAGGTTGGACCATATGTTTTAGGATCTGTTTGCTGACTTCTCTGTTGGAGATTTTGGGATTGTCGTTTTGAGGTACAAATGCTGTATGTGGAGGTCTTTTAATAGCACTGAGAAAGTGATTGAACTTCTGTGTTTTAATCACTTACACGTTTCTTTGTGTACTGCTTTAAAGATGACAGGATGTGTCACTGCTCTGCTGCAGCACCAACTTAGCGAGGAAGGGAGACTCCCCAATCCAAAACACGGAGATCAATTCTTCCCTGTTCAGCTTTTCAGTTCAAGGTTTGCATTGACAAATGCATAATTGCTTACAAAACGTTTGGAAGACGTGAGGTAAAAAGACAACACAAAACTGATTTATTGAGCTCATCTGTATTATTGGGCAGAAATCACCTGTTATGCCACTACCCTGAGCAATGGAAGCCGAGTTCCTTTTCAGCCTCCCTTCCTGGATGACTCGTGTGCTGACCCAGACACTCCACAGCTGCCTGGGAAGGGAAAGGAAAGAAACATTTCTGTGAGCACTGGTACTGACGCATTGTACTGGGACAACCTCTGCAGTCTCAGTACCAAAGCCTTGTTCGTGCTGGGGTTTCTGCTGAGGCACACACCTAAAAGATCCTGCAAGGCTTGAGAACCAAAGGCTGCAGAGGAGGAGTTCTGAGAGCACTAAAGTTTGGGGAATTGAGTCCATAATCTTGTAACCAAAAGTCATCCCATCCTTCAGTGACCGGAAAACAGGACTTGGATCCAGTCTGCTGCAGGCACCAATATAGCACAGGTGGGAGAAAAACCCCAAAAAGTAAATGGTAATTTTCAGAAAGGATATGTGCTTGCATTTGGGGATAAGAGGAGGCAATTTTTGACTTAGGATACTTGGGAAGGCCTGATTTATGGTGTTGAACGGGCACCACTCACCTTCTCTAGTCACTCATGAAAAGTCCCTCATGCCAGTCCTTTTTGCTTTCCTGTTTGCAAAGCTGTGCCTTGCCATTTTCAGGTGAGAACAGTTAGAAAAGAAGAAATGCCTATTGCTAAACATGCTCAAGTGTGAGATCTGACATTGTTTATGTTGTCCCCAAAGCAAATATTCCTTAGTGTTGGGATACAACCAGGCAAGAGTCCTGCCTAGAGATTTTTACATGCTGGTTATCCTGTTCTGAAGTAGAAATAAATTACAGATAAATTTCTAGGGCAGTGTAAAGGGAGGAGAAAGGCAGGTCTGGAGGATGTTTTTCTCCTCCACAGTTGCTGTCAGCTTTTTCCCTAGCAGTCCAGGAGGTCTGTGAATTATCCAAGAAAAGGGAGAGAGCTGGGGAGTGGGAGTAGGACATGCTCTGCAAACACGGCGCCCGCATTTTTGAAGGTGTGTGCTTTGCAATGGGTAATTTGCTCCTTTATTGTCTGCAGAATAACAGCAGTGACAGCACTGACTTTCTCTAATGAACAGCTGCTCAGTGCTAGGATCTATTCCCGGAGGAGGCTCGCAGGGATGAATAAGGTTTCATGCTCCTCCTCCGGAGAGGGTGAGAAAGTTCGCAGAACAGAAGATTGTTGCTTGATTGTTGGAGATCTCCACATCTTGACCAGCTGAGAGCTGAATGTGTCGCCATGCAAGTCATGTTTAACTTTCCAGCGCTTGTGCCGAGGCAGGGTGTTCATGGAATCGGGAGAGAGGTGTTAGTTCCCATCCAAGAAGTCATCCTCTTGTCACTGCAAACGACCATCACAAATTGGCTGAACAAAAAGCATTTTCCTCCTGTTGCACTGCCTGAATTCTTTGCTGATACTCTGCACTAACAAGAGCAGGGAGGCGGGAGAGGATCGCTCTTGAATTATGGATGCATTAGAGGCAGAGCCAAGTTATGAACTCTTGGAGCTGGAAATCACTGATGGATGTTATAGCTCAAGCCATAAGCTCAAATAAACATTTTGAGCTTTGTCCCAAGCAGCTCCCCTTGGTGCCTCCCTTGACATCCCTGCTCAGAGTTCACCTTCGCTGTGAAATGACGCAACTGGATTTGTGGAGATCGGGCAGCCTTGGGAGTGGGCTGAGGTGAGTCTGGCCACTCACTCGCAGGTTCCCTGTGCTCCCCTCTCCGCCTCCTTTTGGGTTTATAAGACACATGATCATAAATGCTTTGTTGTATTTCCTCTGTGCCTGCCCTGAAACCAGCTCCAGGCACTGAGGGATGCCTGTGAGAGCAGTGGTACAACCAAGCGGAGCACCCAAGTTTGGCCCGACTCTCTTGTCTCATGACAGGAAAGTAGAAAAACACATAAACTGAGAAGTCCTCTGTAGTGAGTCATTTGGAAGCAGTAAACTGCAGGCAAGATTTCGAAATATTTCTGCAGCTGATCACTGAGTCTGGTCTCTTGGTCTGTGGTAGCACTTTTGTCATCTCCCCATGCAGGGGTTAACGAACTGTACGGGAAAGGAGCTGCCTTCTCAAACTCTTTCAGTGTCCTGAGAATTTCCCTCAGTTCTGTGCACTACTCCCAGCGATCCCAGAGCCATTCCTGGCACCCCATAGGTATTTTTTCCAGTAAAAGAGGGTAAAATTGATCCATCTGATTTAGAAGGGCAGAAAGTCCACAAAGGCCTCAGTGATGGCACGTTTTGATGTGAATCCATGGGTTGTGCCTTGGGCTGTGCAAAGCTTTTGCCTGGAGCAGCTCTGCTGCTTGGAGAGACAAAACAAAGCTGGCAGAGGGGGAAAAATCTCAAAGCCCAAGTTTTAAATAGCAGCTCTGTGAAAGCTTTTAATGCCCCAGAGCGGCCGGCATGGCGCAGATGCATTCAGTGACCTGTTTTGTTCAGGCAGTGAAAGATGTCTTGGAAACTGCAGCTCTTTTTTTCCTTTGGTTCTGACAATATTCCCTCTTGACCTGAAATTGTCTTAATGGCAGTGGAAACAAAAAAACCTCACGTTGGTTTTACTCTTTGATGTGTGTTGGAATCCCCTGTGTGGAAGTTTTCCTGGTTAGCTGAGTACTGTTCTTGGGAACTCCTCAATGAAACACAGTTTGTAGGAGTGAACTTGCGATCCATTGTGTCCAGCCAGCCTAGAGAGGTGACAAGCGAAAATTGTGCTCCAAAGGGGCTCAGTTTGAAGAGAAACTTGACTTGTGGACTTGCTCTGAGAGATCCACAATGGAATACAAAGCTGGAGAGCACACACCCAGGAATGCACTGGGAAAGCGAGCAGAACTGTTTATGTTTGTAATATAATTTTCGGTAATAATCAGATGTGGGGGCTGGCCTTATATGTTTTCCCAATAGTTTTTCAAGGCTGAAACTATGGTAAAACCCCTCTCCTAGTGACTGACAGCACGACCAGGCAGCTGCCAGGGACCAAGTGATATGGGACAAGTGCCTTCAGCTGAAGCCTCTGTAACCTGGAAAGTGCCTTTGCCAGTCAGCACCTGGGGCCATGCACCTGATGGAACAGATGAGTGTTTAAGTCAGGTTTGAGGAGCTTTCTCTCCTCCTCTGCCCTAAGCTCGGTAGAGAAAGCTGCTTGGAAATCTGGCAGGGAATATATTACCATCTGGCTGGTGTTATTTTTTTACTCTAGATTTATTTTTTCCCCCAGCAGTGCAGAAAAGGACAGCTTTTTGCACGCAGATGTGTCTCAGCCGTGTCCTGCCCGGCAGGTACATGGCAGCCGGTGGTGTTGGGTAAAGAACCTCACTCCCATGGTAGGCTGGAAGTCCTACCATGGATATTCCTGCTCCCAGGACGTGAGGTGTCAGCTGCTGCCCTGCTCGTTTTCATCAGAAGCTGCCATGGCCCCACAGGCAATGATTGGTGTCCAGGGTGGGCAGGTTTGGCTTGCTGAGCCCTGTGCAGGGTGAACCGGGCCTGAGCCTGGGCTGTGTGGAGATGTGTGACCTCATCCAGCCTTGCTCAGCACAGAGCAGCTCCTCACCTGGCTCCTTTGCACCACTTTTCCCAGCTTGCTCATCACAACTTACTGGGTTCTCCAGAGTCTTTCCAGTGCTGCAGCCTTCCCTGCAGTGGCTGCTCTAAAACCCTTTCCCTTTATTTCTGATGCTTTTTCATGTTTTCTTCCAAATCCTGGCTGGAAAGCTCCTTGTTCTTTCTCCGACGTTGCCTCATCCCTCTGTGCCATACGGGGTAGAGGCCTCACATTAACAATGTGCAGAGCAGCCTCACCCATCCAGCTGGGCCTCACTGGAGTCCCTGCGCTCAGTTCTTCTGCAGGACGAATGATTACTTGTGGATTTTAGTGCTTTGTTGAACTGCAGCTGGAGTTAAAAGAAAGCTGCTGTTTCAGAGAGCCTTGAGTTTCTCTGATCCTTGAGCTTATGTGCCTGGTGTGGAAGCTCTCGTGCCAGTTTTTGCATTAAGCCCATTTTCTGTCTCAGTAGTTCAGAGCAACCAGGATTTTGATCTGTTTGTCGGTGAGTTCTCAGAATCCATATCTGCCGTGTTTTCTTCCTGTCCATTTGCTGTCCCCCAAGTTGTCCTGCAGCCAGGCCTGCTGTCTGTGAGGCTGAAGGGGTCCATGGATGTGGACGATGGGAGCAGCAGGGGACATGACGGAGCAAAGCCCTGGCCAGCCCAGAAGGAGACTGGGTTTGCCTGTCCACACCAGACCCTCTGTGTAGGGTACTCGTTCCACTGGATGGAGGACAGCCGGCTTGGCTCTTCCCTGCCCCAGGGCAGCTCCTCTTGCTGGTGTTTGCCCGGGGCTGGGAATGCAGGTCAGCATGGTCCGGCCACTGCCCCGGGTCAGGCACTGTGGGCACTCCTCGGTCTCTGCTTCCATCTGCTGGACAAGCACTGGCTCCTGCTTGCTCCCGGTTTCCCTTGGTGCCTCAGGGATTCTGCTGGCTCCTTTTGACTGTGCTCACACAATACTAGAGATGGAAATCCCTTTCACGCACGTATGGACTGCGAGAACGTTTCAGTGTGGAACCAACTCTTTGGCAAGACTGCCCTGCTTAGATTGACTGGCACTGAGCCTGGGGCTGGGATGAGCACAGCACATTCAGTGCAGCCTTTTGTGGCCTCCTGCCATGCAGGCAGCTCTGCCTGTGAGGCTGAAGCTCCTCTGGTTTATATCCCCAAGGAATTCGGACACGAGTGAGTTGTTTGGATGCCGCATGAATGGCCAGTGAGGGTCTCCAAAAGTGACCACAGCAGGTGCTAGAGGACAGCATGTGAAAAAACTGGGCAGGGAGAACATGGTGCTTTCCCTGGACATCTCCCTCAGCATCTGACAGTCAGGGTCCCAGTCAGAGTATCTCAGTCAGGAGCATTTTGGGCTGGGAACTGTAATGAGACCATATTTAACAGTCCTGGTAAATATGTCCTTTATGAGCGTGTCTGAATCTCTTGGGTTCTGAACTCTGCAGCATCTTGATACTCTGAGTTCACAAAGGTTCTGCTTTTATTTGTTTGAGACCTGCTGCCAATAACTTTTGTTGCAGGCCTGAATGTCACTGGTACTATGTGACTCCTCTACAGTTATTTCTCCCGTCACGAGGACAACAACAAATGTGTCCCCCAGAGTTAGAGGTATTTGAGAGGAACTGGTGAGGGTCATGAACAGTCTGGTCTGCTCAAGAGTGCTCCGGTTGTTTTCATCTGACAACAGAAATTTGGCCGCTGCAAAGGCATTTCCTTAACCTTCCCTTAACCTCCACTCAGCCGTGGGCAGACGCAGGCAGAAGGTTCATTTCAAGCCGAATATCCCCATCCCATTCTCAAGGCATTGTGCAATGCAGCCTGGAGACCTTCCTGTAAACCTTGCTTGATTTAAGTGCTGGCTCTTGGTCTGTGCATGTACAAGCTGCACAGCGTTGTCTCCTCCAGATGTGCAATGACTGATCAGTCTTTGTGCCTTCCGGTGAAGGCCAGGATGCAGCCATGACCCCTCTGTGTTGCAGTTTACAGTCCAGCATCTGGCTGTTAGAATTTCTTTAGCCAAGTGACTGGATTTTTTCTAAGCTGCTCCAATGCCTCGGCAAAGGGTGAGTGTTGGTGTTCCTCTGTTTGAGGGCAGCGGTGCCTTGTTTCATCTAATGAACAACCATCCACGTAGCAACAGTTCATGAAGGTGCTGGGTTGAAACTCTTTATTTTCCATGTGAAAATCCTGATATTAATTTTTACTAGGGCCAGCATGATTAGAGTAAATCTGCAGGGAAGATTGTTCATTTCCTTAGTAAAAATATTGTAGTCATGTAAAAGCAAGACCTGTTTTTCTCCCCCAACCAGGCACAAGCCATTTCCACGCGTGAGACTGCCCAGGGAAGCGCAGCTGGGGAGCCAGGGCTCTACATGCTCTTTTTGTCTAGGAACTTGGAAGGACAGACTTCTCTTTTAATTTTTGACATTAGGTTCCCAGCCAGCAGGAGGAGATGTCACCATTGTCGCCGCTCCGGAGAACACCACGGTGGTGGCCGGGGAGAGCGTGGTGATGGAGTGTATGGCAGCTGCTGATCCCACCCCCTTTGTCTCCTGGATACGACAAGGTGAGTATGAGGGGCAGGACTAAATTTTTTTTGTCCACAGGAGCTTGTGGATACTACATTCTAAAAATCTATTAAAAGTGGAAAAATCTGGGACAGGGAGGGTGCTCGTAACATCAGTACCTAATGACACAGGTGGTGTCGCAGTGTGGGGTGTCCTTGCTGAAGTGGAATTATTTATCAAATCTCGACGGTTACAAAGCACACAGTTCAATTTGTAGTTGTTTGACCTGTGCCTGGATGCCTTTTGATCTAAATTAGTCTTTCTTGTGTGAACTGGAACAGTAAAGGTCATGAGATGGGGTCAGGTGCCACTCCTCCCCAGACTCCAAGGTTACTGGGGATTCCGTGGAATCTGCCACTGCACTGGAGAAATAAGCTTGTATTATCTTGCGAGATTATAAAACTTGATAAGATCTGTTAATCCTTGGAGTGACTGGGACTGTTACTGGGAGGTTTTTGCTCAATGGAAGGATCGACGAGCTGCTTAGGTCTCGTCAGAGGTGTATGAATGAGCTGGGCTGGCAGATGTTACCCAGGGCTGATAGCCAAAGTCACGAGTTGGATGCCAATGTCACTTCACTGAGAGTCACATCCATCAGATGTGTTTCAGAGGCTCTGACTGAAGACATTCTCAGCTCAGTGGTTGATTCTCCCCCAGAAAAGGCTCTCAGTCATTTTCATAAATCCGGGTCACGATTTAAGACTCCTCTCCCCTGTAACCATTTATTGTGGTTGGTTTTCAGCCCAGATTTGTCCACAGGCGGTGATTTTAGCATATAAAAATATTTCCTCTTTCCCACAAAAAAGGAGCAAAAAAACCTCGGAGGATACCACTTTGGAAATCAAATGAGCAAGGATTAAATGTTGTGGCAGAAATGCTTCTAGTTGATCCCATGCCCTTCACAATTACAAATGCTCATCATTCCCGTGCTAGATCGCTTACTGCTTTACTGAAAGCTGCCGATGCCCATGGTAAAGTAGGTATTATTAGAGCTAATTATCATTATGAAAGTTTTTTGTAAGGAAGGAAGACAACAGTGGAGGAGAGGGGAAGGATTGGTGAACCAGTTCTTTCCATGCTTTATTTTCAAGCGTTTGCTTGGTCCCAACCTCCTTCCTTGTATGGACTCTTCAGTTTAAAAGGATGGACTAACAGTGCAAGTCATTCTGAGTTATACAAGTTTCTTTCCAAGCCTTCATTAAGGAGCAGGCTGGGTTACTGGACCATCAGTCATATGGGGAACACCGAGGACGTACCTCCAGGTTGCCAGTTTGGCTCTTGCCAGCCTTGGTGGTGTCAGCTAATTGCTACCATCTGGAGTCAGTTTTCCAACCAACCGCTCCGGTGCCAATGGGGTGTGTAGATTGTCTGCTCTGAGTGTGCAGCCGCTGAACTGTGAGGCCATCTGAAGACCCCCAAAATGCAGGGAGGGGGCAGAGGATCTGCTCTGAGCCACATTCCCTGCTGATGGTGCTAAGACAGAGCAGCTGCTCGCAGTGGAGGTGGGGAGTTTGTCCTGTGTGAGATCCAGGCTCAGCTGAAGCTGGAGAGGTAAGGGCAGGCAGTGCTGAAGTTCTGCTTCTGCGGGTGGAGAGGGACAAGGTCTGGTGGTGCACAGGTACTGCACAAGTTGGCTGGTTCTCCCCGTCCGCAAACTTGTGCCAGACCTCCCATCCAAGCCTCTCCTCAGCTTGTCCCCAGCTCTTGGCTTTGTCTCCCCCACTCATTCAGAGGTACCAATGCCATATCCCCAAGTTTCTCACCTCAGAGTGATGCTGAGAATATGCAGTGCCCAGCACCAGCCTCTGCCCTGTCTGTGGTGCTGAGGAGCCCAGGGCTGCTTGATGTTGTAGAAGGACATCTTGGCTTCTGGCCAGTGATACGGAGCTGCCCTTTCCTCCTTCCCTACTCAGCAGTGCTGAGCATCCAGCCTGGAGAATGGAGAAAAGGCAGCTCATGGCCCATGTCTCTGACATAAACACCAGAGTCCCGGGGAGAACCAGGTGTCTTTCTGACACCTCACAGCCAAACTGTGAACAAGGAGTGAATCAGGAAGCTCATTAAATTTGGGTTCACATCCAGGACAGGAACCCCTGAGTTGTCAGTGGTTCAACAGTCTTGCTGACATTGCATGAACGAGTGAGGGGAGGAGGTGTGTGTGTTCGTGATGGGGGTCAGCAGGCCGATCCAGCAGCTTTTCCAAACCGTGTGTTAGCACAGCTTTCCCTTGAATGTGCTATTCCTCGGGCTCTCATTGCAGGCACACCCTAGGCATCAGAGACTGTTTTGATCCAAACCAGAACTTTTTGGATTATTACAGGCTAGGCTAAGCCGTGAGCCAATGTTGGCTTGAGCTGGCTGTCAAGCACCGAGGAGTGTCCCAGCAGGAATCCTCCTCTGGGCTGGGGTTTGGTATTTGGGGGTCTCTCCACTCCCCAGCTGTGATCCTGGCATTGTTTGCGAGGCCTCCTAAAGGGCAGCCTGGGGCTCCCTCCCACATTCGTGTACGTTTCTTCCTGCAGATGGAAAGTCCATTTCCACAGATGTGATTGTTCTGGGCCGGACAAATCTCCTCATTCCTTCCAGCCAGCCCCATCACTCCGGGGTGTACGTCTGCCGAGCCAACAAACCCCAAACCAGGCAGTTCGTTACCGCCGCAGCTGAGCTCCGCGTCCTCGGTGAGTAGAGAGCAGGCAAATTCTGAGGTAGAAATGCTGACCAGGTTGCTGTGGATTGCGTGGACCAACATCCAGGAGATCCTCAAGGGTTTGTGGCCTTTGTGGCCTGTGCTGGGTAGGATGGGAGCCAGGTTAGAGCCAGGAGGCCTGGGTTGGGATAGCTCTCAGTGGGAGTGTCACCTGTTTAAGTTGGGGTTTAGTTCCTGGTATTTACTGAACCATTTTATGCCTTATTCTTGTTCTCCAGGGTTCCCCCTTGGAAATCTCTATCAGCAATTAACTTTCAGTATCGTGGAAGCCAGCGGGGAGAACAGCCTAGGATCAGGGAACGCAGCACATGATTGATACAGAATTTATTTTTCCTTTTGGACAGAGTCTAAATTAAGCCTCTAGAGTCTGCCTGGCAAATCCTATCTTGTAAGCAAAGCTGCTACTGAATAAAACATAGCACCAAGTGGGGAGGAGAAGGGATTTGCTTTGCTATCTTTTCCTCCTCCTTCCCGCATTAATTTGTCCTCTCTCCTCCCAGCTACTCCCAGCATCTCCCAGGCTCCTGAAACCATCTCCCGCACCCGAGCCAGCACGGCCAGGTTTGTGTGCAAGGCAGAGGGAGAGCCAGCCCCCACCATCCACTGGCTGAAGAACGGGGAGCCCATCCTCTCCAACGGGCGCGTGAAGGTGCAGAGCAGCGGCAGCCTCGTCATCAACCAGATCGGCCTGGAGGATGCTGGCTACTACCAGTGCGTGGCTGAGAACAGCCTGGGCATGGCCTGTGCCACCGCCAAGCTCTCGGTGATCGTGAGGGAGGGTTTGCCCAGCGCTCCCAAGAAGGTGTCAGCCGTGTCCCTCTCCAGCACCACCGTCCTCGTGTCCTGGGAGCGGCCGGAGTACAACAGCGAGCAGATCATCGGCTTCTCCTTGCACTACCAGCGGGCTGTGGGTAGGTGTCACCTTCCTGAGGAGCACAGCTGTGTCAAAGGTACAAGGCACAGGTTGGCCTTCTTTCCCAGCTAGTGACAAGTGTGAGGCAATTCCCTTTTCATTGCAGGTAAAGGAATTTTCTCGTGGAGTCAGCATCAGCACGTGACAGTGCCTGTGGATTAGCCAATATATTCTGACTTGTTGATTGGCAGTGGTGTGTCCACATAGCTGAGTTGTCTGGATTCTATGGGACCCGGCACTGCTGATTTTATACATATTGATTTTGTATGCATAGAGTGTGATTATTAACAGTGGTATTGACCAGCTGCATTGCGTACAGAGGAAATCACTAAATTATCCACACCCAGAATCTGCAGTGAGGCACTTGGCTCTCTTGGGGTCTGTCTTCCCAAACAGCCAGCAAGCCAGTGCTCCTGCTGAACTGTTGCCAGAGCTCCTCTGAAAATTAAGCTGGTAACTGCAGCTGCTTCAGCATGGATTAAGGAGTTTGAGTCAAAATGGAGACATTAACGTTGAGGCATTGGAGCTTCTGCCCAAAGAACTCGTATAAGAGATGAGGCTGTGCAGGTGCTGGGGAAATTGGAGAAGACATAGTGATTTTTAAAGTGGATTTAGTCTGTGGACCTTGTGAATTAAGTGAGTTTTTGAGGAATGTCTTGGCAGTTCGCTGACCTGCTGATCAGTGTTTCCTTGGCTCCAGGAACAGATAATGTGGAATACCAGTTTGCTGTCAATAATGACACCACTGAGCTGCAAGTCAAGGACCTGGAACCCAACACCAACTATGTCTTCTACGTGGTTGCATATTCCCAGCTCGGAGCCAGCCGGACATCCTCTTCCATCGTTGTCCAGACCCTGGAGGACGGTGCGTTGAATTAGATGGGTACTGGTGCCTGGAAAATGTTCTTGACCTGGCTCACGGTGAGCACTGAATGTGCTATGGAGAGTAGTAGCAGCTTCTAGAAACCTAAATCTGCACCTTGGTCTCGTCATCAGCTTGGATGATGAAGGGTATGAAAATAACCTGGCTGATGGTGGGGCCCAAGAAAATCCTTTGGTAATTGCAGTCAGCTCCTAAGGGCTTTCACCTAACCCATGCGATATTGCTCCAGGCTTGACTCTGGGCCAGGCTGGATTTCAACTCAGAAGAAACATCTATTGCAATTTGTAGGGGTGGGAGCAGCCTTGAGGTCGGATCCCTTAAGAGCCAGTAGTTTGTGTTGATTTTACCATTTATCACATAGCATTTTGTGAGCAGTAAAGGCAGAGTGCCAGAAGCACAGCTGCCCAGCAGGAGGCCATGCGCAGCTTTTGACAGGCTGCAGGACAGAGGCAAGCAGAGATGGTTTTGGCAGACCTCGTGTGCATTATGTGCTTTTAATGCTCCTGACATAGTGACCCGCATGGTCCCATGTGCGTGTCTGAAGCCTGAAAGACTGAGTTGAAAGCATGAAAACTGCCTGCAGCCCAGAGCTGTGGTTCTCAAGGGAGTGAGGATTCCCAGGCTGCAGTTTGGATCTGTGAGCCATTTGCTTTCGTGGCTCCTTCGTGCCCCACAGTACAGCACAGGCTGAGAGCTGATGTGTGCCACCCTGCCCAGTTTGCCCTAGACGTGGGTTTCTTGGAGCAGTGTGACTGGGGCCAGCAGGCTCTGGTCAGCCTGGAAGTGGAGCACTCCAGCATCTCCCCTCCCCAGACACCCCTGAAGAGCTGTGGGGTGTTGGTTCCCCCAGGACACCAAGTCACCAGTGGCTGTGGCAGAGCCAAGGTAGTGGCCTCCAACCAACTCAGAGAGCTGGCAGAGATGTGTTGAGGTCTTGCTCTGGTCTTTGCTGACTTCTCTTGGTTGTTTACCCAGTTCCCAGTGCAGCCCCTCAGCTGTCCCTGTCGAGCATGACTCCCGGTGACATCCGTGTGACGTGGCTGCCTCCTCCTCCCGAGCTGAGTAACGGCAAGATAACCAAGTACAAGATTGACTACTGCACCCTCAAGGAAGGTGAGGGAAACACCATTGGGGAATTGTATCCTCTGCTCCAGTGGTGTTAACAGCCTGTGATGTGGAGGGGAGGTGGTGCAAGGCTGAAAATAGAGGGACCCCTTCTACCCAAGGGAGGAGAACCCTTTCGTAGCCTGGCTCTGTCCGGTGGTCATGGCAGTGCTACTTCACACCATGCTGAGGTGCCTTTTCCTGTGGTTGTGGAGGAGCTGTGTCCCCAGGAGAATGGCCTGACCCATGTTTGTGCTGTCCCAGGAATATCTGCATGAGCAGCCCTTCACTGCCTTCTGCTTTGTGTGTGTTTTGGGGGAAGAGCTTCATGATGCTTTGGGAAGAGGGGTAAACGCTTTCAATTTCCTTAAAATGAAGTCTAACCAAAGTGGTCCTTGTGGAAAAAACCCCAAATATCCTGGCCAGGTTGTGTTGCTCTGTTGCCGAGTTTTATCCAATTTTATTTACATTGTCAGACACGCTAAGCAGGGATGGTAACATTTACCTCTGCTGGATGTGGCTGTTCCAATTCCACATGTGCTTGCTTTGCAAATCCTTCTGGGTATTTGCTCTTAAAACTGTCAAAGCTCTGCAGCTTCTCACTTCCCAGGGTCATGATTCTTCCTGAGAGAGGGATGCGAGTGTGATGAGGTGCTGGACATGTTCCCATGTATTTGAACTGGATTAGTAGTCTGTGCTGTGACTCCTGGCTCTGGTTCTTTTGCCTTGAGCCTGCACATGGCTCAGTGGCATCGTAAAACCTTGGAAACCACTTGCAATCCAGGGATCACACTCAGCAATCTGCTGTTACGTAGCAGGGACAGTGCTCCTGGCTGAGTTAACGCCAAGGGAAGCTGAAATCAAGACCTCTGCATACTCTAAACAGGCCACATGAATCTTCAGCAAAACCAGTTAGCTGATACAGTGAAAATCCCAGGCTATTCTCAGTTTAAATTTCCTGTTACCTCCCTTATGAACTTGGGTGGGCCGAAGAGGGAGCAGTAAAACCTCTGTCTGGCGTGGATGAGGGTGTGAATTTTGCAGCAAGGGCTGCTGGACAGTTCTGGTTCACATTAAGGTGGGGGTTTAGATACAGCACTGAGAAGCACTGGAACATGCCATCAGCTCGCATTAGCTGTGCTTATGTTCCACCGTCACATCATCAGAGCAGGGTTTCTGACAGCTCCCTCCGGGCAGGCTCTGTGGTGCTAAAGGCAACCTGCAGTTTGGAATGTGATGAAGGGAGTTGTCAGTCAGAATATCTGCTCTGCCCAGCCTTTAGTTCTGGTTTTCCTGGTGGCATAAGACTGCTCTGGGCAAAGCCAAGCCAGCCCAGGGTGTGCAGACCACAAGGGGGTAACAATGCTTGTGGCTGCTCAGCCGTTACTTCCCTTTGGCTGGGAAATTCCCTTTTTTCAGTGGTGTCCCCTTGGTTCCAGCAGATCAGGTCACCTCCATCGAAGTGGGTGGAAATGAGACCCAGATCACCCTCTACTCGCTCCATCCCAACAAAGTGTACAAAGTTCGGATCGCAGCCAGCACCAGCGTGGGATACGGGGCCCCTTCCGAGTGGACCCAGCATCGGACTCCTGACAGAGACAACCAGACACACGGTAGGAGGCTGGGGAATGCCTGAGATTTGGGGCAGGGTGTGGGGAACTTAAGGCATTTCCAGAGATACTTGCTTTCCTTTGGGAATTACAGCCATTGGTTTTTGTCAGACCAAAGTGCTCACCTTTACCTTGCTGCTCAGCAGCCCCTGTACATCGCACTGTCTCACTGCTTGCCTGGGCAGTGGGGCTTTGCGCCCTCCATGTGCAGCTGTGAAAGTTCTTAAAAAAAAAAAAAAAGAAAGCAAACAAACAGAACTCCAGATCCCAATATCATGACATTTGGGAGTGAATAGACAATTCTGCCAAACAGAGCCGAGCCCATGCCCGACTCCAGCAGTGGTTAAAGATGGCGATATCGCAGAATACATTGAGAAACCCCCATGGTAGCTTTGTGACGTTGTTTCCTGTATCACCCAGCTGGGAAAGTCAGTGGTAGAGTGTGACTGTCCCGCTCTCCACTCTCAGGGAGTGGAGACATCCTACTCAGGACAGCCTTTTCCTCACGCTCTTCCCCCACTACCGAGGACAGGGAGGATTCAGTAGACCAGGGAAATGGAGACATGTGGCTCAATGTTTTTCTCTTGTCATCTTCTTCTTCCAGTCCCATTTGCCCCGACAGAATTAAAAGTCCGAGCAAAGATGGAGTCTCTCTTGATAACGTGGCAGCCTCCAGCCAACCATGCCCAGATATCTGGATACAAGCTCTACTACAGAGAGGTGGGCCCAGAAGAGTCCAGTGACGAGAGCCCTTTGGATGGTGCTGAAGATGAGAGCTGGGACGTAGGACCCATAAAACTGAAGAAGAAAGTGAAGCAGTATGAGCTGACTCGACTAGGTTAGCTGGCTGCATCTTCCTAGCACTTGGTGTGGAAACCCAGGGCCTGTCTCTTGCACATTGTAGCATCATCCCAAGATGCTCCCAAGAAACTCAGTTGTTTGCTTGGCTGGAGATACATAGGGCCAGGACCATCTGAGGTTTTTTAGGAGCATCCAAAATCCTGTCTGGAGTGGGGCTCTTGGGACTTGCATTGAGCAGTGTGTAAAGCACAGAAATTTCTAATGCAAATTTAGCAGGGATTTTAACCAGGGTTTACCAATATACTTAGTATATGCTAACAAGTGGTTCTTGATTAATTAGTGTTTTTATTGTGTCACTCTAAAGAGTGCCTAGATTGAAATCTCCAGTCGGGACAATGATCTCTCCTTCCCTGTCTGTTTCTAAGGAGCTCCATGATTGCATGGTGTTTGAAGTCTCTCTGTATTAAAACGCAGAGATGGGATAATTCACAGCATACTAATTTTAGCCCATTATTCTCCTCCACCTCCCTCTAAGGGAAAAGGGATGGAAGAGTGAATGTCCATGACTGGAGAACATCTGAACAGCAGTGAGACCTGCCTGCCTGGCTCACTGTGCTTGGCATTTCCCACAGGGGATTATGTTCCTAACATCTGATCGTATTAATGAATTGATTTGCCCATTGATACAGGTTGGAGAGAGAAGAGAGTCATGGCAGATGCATCCTTGAAAGAGGATTTCTGCTTCCTAGAGTTCTTCCATCCCCCACTTTATGCTTCATCCCTGTTACTGCCCAGTGAGTGGAGACTGTAGGGTGCACGTGTGTCATGCTGGTTCATCTTACACTTGTAGCATATATATTACGCACAGTGTAAAGGCCAGGCTGCGGCACCTGGAAGGACTGTTTGTGGCATCTCTAAGTGGGTTCCCAGCTCTGTCTCAGCCATCTTGCCACTGAGAGCGTTAACAATGATGAGTTTCTCTGAAGAATTTAGATCTGTAATTATTGCGCAGAGGAAACCACATGTGAACATCATCACGCGCTGCTCCAACCACTGGCAAGTCAGTCGGTGAAGGGGCTCAGAGTGGGCTGAATTGGTTCCAAATGCTCTGGCACGATGATGCTGAGAAGGCTGCTTGTTCTTCTGTAATTACTTCCTTGAATTTGGGCATCCGTCAAGCCCTAATGGTTTCCGTATGATTTGGCGGCTGTGTATCGGCTATCGCTGTGTCAGGAGCGCAGTCTCGGGTTTCTCCCAGCCCGGGATGTTCCCTCTGCTCCCCTCGTGCTGTTGAATGATGTGCTCCTGCACGCGTACAGTAAAGGAAGGGTCAGGAATCTGGCTGTGCTGGGGAAGGCAGGGGGTCTGCACATGAAACGAGGAGGAGTGGTTGGGATTTAGAAGGGTTTAGTTTTACGGCACAGAACTGCCCTGTGCAGGTACTTAGGGCTGCGGCTTGTAGGCAGAGCCGGTAGTGGTCTCAGGAAGGGCTGGCAGCCCATATGTGATCTGGGCTGATGGGGAATTAGCTGGGGGGGATTTCCCAGCTCATGGATGTCTGCCTGGAAAGCACGACACTGGAAACCTCTCCTAAGATCCCTCTGTGAAAACAAATACCCAACACTGTCTCTTGGGATTATCTACAATGGTCATTGAGTCCAACTGCCTGGGTACCTCAGTGCTGACCAAAAATTACAGCAAATTCTGTCCAAATGTCTTTTAAACACTGACAGGCTTGGGGCATCGACCACCTCTCTAGGAAGCCTGTTCTGGTGTTTGAAGTAGTGTCAGGAAATCCCAGGTTGGGCACTGGGAATAACAGGCTGAGCTCAGATGTGGTGCATTCCATGTCAGTGCAGACAAGGTCCAGAGTGGTCACTACACGTCCCTTGGCTCCACAGCTCCGTAGTGTCACTGAAGCCAACGCTCTGCCCCTTGCCTTGTCTTGCTTTGAGGTGTGGCTTGAAGTAGAAGACTTCTCCCATCTCGTGCTGATCTCTGGAGCCAACCACGTCTCCTTAGAATGGTGTCGCTAATGGTACCTTGTGTCTTATCTGAGAGGTGTGTGCTGCAGTCCTGTGAGAGAGGTGGGCAGCTGGCCAAGGGCACACAGGAAATCCAGCAATTTCATGAGTCCACAAAATCAGAGGGAAGCTTTCCTGAATCACCAGGAGGGCTTTTCCCTGAGAAATTCTTAGTGACTTCCATCGATGTGTTAGCATTTACTCTCTGTACTGATGTGCAACCACCAGGGCCATAATTTATGTGAAAAAGAAATGGCAGGGATCTAATCCTGTCTTCCACGTTCCCGTGAAGGAAGATTGCGTTCCTCTGGAAGTAACTGTCTGGAAATCAGGGTGTTTTCCCACTTAAAGGAAAGTATGGCTTATGGCACCTGGCCAATATGAACACCTTGAAACGCTGAGTGAAGCAAGATATTTAGCATATTGGATCTATTATGCAGCCATCCAGATTAGTGATTTGAAATTATCTGGACTAGATTATTCTGCTTATATTTAATGTATGATGGAATGCAGTGAAATACATCTGTTTTCATGCTGCCTACCAGCTTCTTGACAGCTTGATAGAGTTTTATGTCTGCCTGTTCTAAGAGCTTGAACATCTGGGCCTGTGTATAAAAATTGAAGCCAATCCTCTGACTGAGAAATCCAAAATACCCCTATTTTCAGGATGTGAGGTGCTTGATCTTGTAGTCGAGCTCCCCTGGCGTCACGTGTAAGCAGCCTGTGTATTGATCCTGCCCAGGGATGGAGACAGAGGACTTGTCCTTTCCTTCACTCCGTTCTCCAACAGGAGCTGCCCACAGCTGCATCCCATCTGTGAGCTTTTCCTCATTGTTTTGGATCGCACCGTCCACGATGTGCTCGTGTCCCAGTGAAGCCCAGCCCAAAGCTCAGGCAGAAGGAGAGTGTGGTCCTGGCAAGAGATGGGCTGGAACCCCCAGCCTTTGGGAGTTGGAACCCTGTGTTCCACTGAGCCCGTGGTCCCAGCCCTTTGGAGGTTGAGTGCCCTTTGGTCTCATCCCCCTTGCGTGGGTTTGAAACATTTTTCTGTGGCTGGAGAGTGTGGAAATGCAGATCAGGCTGTCTCGGAGGCAGACGAAACTCTGTTTGCTTTTGGGATTCTTTGGGGGAGAAAAACGTGGCTGAACTGTTTTTATATTCTGAGCGCGAGCATGTGTTGTGGAGCAGAGAAAGCCTTTGGTAATTGGTACCATCAGCCTATGGGAGTGTAATCAGGGCAATAATAATAAAATTGGCATCAGCAAGAAAGGTTTCATTCTGCTTACGTTGTCTGGCAAAGAGAGCAGTGATCTGTGAGGGCAGGGAATGAAGAGGCATGTCCCAAATTAACAAACTTCATCAATGTGCTGCAGCCAAGGCAACAAAAGGCAGTGTGGACTGCTCTGGCTGAGCTCCTGAAGGGACTGGCTCAGGGAGTGTCTTCTTTGAGAACTTTATATCTCCCAAGTTGTTTCTTTGATTAAACATCTCCATTAAAAAACCCCTCAGATGCTACAGCAGAGGAGTATTTCAGCTGATGAAAGGCTGGAGGAAAGAGGGAAGTGGATTTTGGACCAGGGCAGCACTGCTTGGAGACAGAGCGCCCTGTCCTGCAGCTCAGTTTGAGATACCCCACAGTGCAAGGCTCTCTGATGGGAAGAGTGTGCAGTGAGGACCCTCAGGTTTTTGGCGTGGGTTTTCTGTGCACTGTTGCTTTTCTAATTGCAGATTGGGAAGCTCTACTGTGGAGGCAAAATAGACACTGTACAATAAAGGCTGCCAGTGACTTAACAGGGCATTTGAGGACTTGCTGGAAGCAAGATCCTCACAGCAGTGAAAAAATCAGAAAGGACTTCAGAAACAGGAGGTGCATTTTGGGGGAGGAGAGAATGTCCTCAGGAATAAACAGTGCAGTGCAGTCACTTCCATGGTGGAGAGAGGAGTCAGCATGTGTAGGTTTCTTTAGTAGTTTGCAAGGGAGGAAGATCTAGAGATCCTGAGTAGATGTGCTACAGGCCAGGACACTGGCCAACCCTTGAGGGCTGGGGCAAGTCCATATCCTGCTGATAATTTCTGTCAAAAGCAAGGGGAGAACCAAAGAGCAGCTGTGCGGATAACAGACACCAGCTGTGAGACAGCGTTTGTGTGTGGGAAGCCTGTAAGTGGAAGGGGGACTCCCTGCTATAATTTAGGTATTAGGTGATATTTATTTAGGTATAAGGTAACAAAAATATATTTATTATGTTCAAGCTACTTTCTAGGATGGTGAGAAAAGCTGGTGGGATCAAAGAAAACATGTCTGACTGGGGAAGGGTGGTGACAAAAATAACCCAAGGCAAACCCTGATTGATTTTTCCAGCTCCTGGGAAACTGTACGAGGTGAAGCTGGTGGCATTCAATAAGCATGAAGATGGTTACGCAGCGGTTTGGAAGGGCAAAACAGAAAAGGCACCTGCGACAGCAGTAGGTGAGAAATGCCCTTCAGTTGTTGTCTGTCTCTTCTGCTTGGCACGTGGCTTCAGAGGAAGGGTAAGAGGGATTACAGAAGATGAACTTCAAAAGGGACAATACCAAAACAGGGAAGGTCATAACATAAGGGAACTTCCTTTGACAGTCATTGCAAAATGCATTGGCGGAATTTGGAAGGAGAGAAAGGAGCAAAACGTTCCCCCTCTCGTTAGGGTTGTTCTTCTACTGGGAGTGAGTGGCACTACTGTCATGTACATCTCCACATCTCTTTTTGTGCTGCACCGTAGATCCCCCTGTGCAGAAGGGGCCCCCGCTGCCTCCGGTCCAAGTCTATGCAGAGTCCAACAGCTCAACTTCCATATGGCTCCGCTGGAAGAAACCTGACTTCACAACAGTCAAAATTGTCAACTACACCGTGCGCTTCAGCCCCTGGGGCCTGAAAAACGCCTCTCTTGTGACGTACTACACCAGGTAAAGAGGGGTGCCAAGGGTTCATCTGCAATGTGATGTTCATGTCAGGAATGAACACGGGGCAGGAGGAAGCTGCATGGAATTTCCAGAACTTAGCAAAATCCTGGATGTGTCATATGCTTGGAATATCTGCCATAGTCACAGATAATGTTCAGAACTGCTGAGATGTGGCAGTGGGACTTGTCTCGACTTGAGTACCAAGGAATCATTTACTGGTCTCTGCATCTTTTTGCTGTGGTTGGACCTTACACACTTGTTAACAACCGGGTACAATTATGCATTCACGATTTGTGAGATGGTCCTCACAAGTTTGGTCTATAAATTGCCAGAGTTTAAGCAGTTTTAATAATTTGGGGATGTATTTTACATCTGAATACTTGTGCCCATTTTTAGCCTCTAACCAGGCTGTTTTCAACTCTTCTCTGCAAGTACATCAGAAATGGTCTTGGAGACTGGGAACTGCTTTACTCAGTCCCCAGGAGCTGAATGTTCTTGCATTCACATGGCTGCAGGAGCTTTAGGTGGAAAATCAAATACTGTCAGAGTTAGGATGATCTCTTAGAGTGTTCCTGGTGAGGTGTCAAGGTGACATAGGAGAACCCTCCTGTGTTCATGGCCTCGTGCTGTGTCTTCTCTCTCCAGCTCAGATGAAGACATTCTCATTAGTGGGCTGAAGCCCTACACCAGGTATGAGTTTGCTGTGCAGTCCAATGGCGTTGGCATCGATGGGCCCTTCGGCAGCGTGGTGGAGCGCTTCACCCTACCCGACCGTGAGTGTTTATGGGAACCAAATCCTCATTTCTCCTGGCTTTCCTTGAGTCTCTATCAGATCCCTCCTAATGAGCCCCTGAGAGATGTGATCTTAGACTCCCTCTAAGCTCTGATGGCCTTGAGTACATGCTGGGAGGCCCTCTGGGGGCAAATGCTCTGCTCCTCTTCCTGCTGCTCAGGCTGGGTCTTTGTTTGTCTCTGCCAGGCCCCTCCACTCCTCCGTCTGACCTGCGGCTGCACCC
This sequence comes from Mohoua ochrocephala, assembly GCA_013398855.1. NCBI lineage: Eukaryota > Metazoa > Chordata > Aves > Passeriformes > Acanthizidae > Mohoua > Mohoua ochrocephala. The sequence goes on from VZTA01004769.1 coordinate 539,649, forward strand.
TCTCAACCCCTACGCTGTCCAGGTGCACTGGTGCCCACCTGTGGAGCCCAATGGCATCATTGTGGAGTATCTCATCCTGTACAATGCCAACAACACGCAACCAGATGACATGTGGACCCTGCTGACACGAGAAGGTGAGCCTCTTCCAGGTACTGTAACATCCCAGAGTCCTCCTGCCTCCTTCCCTGCCTCTGGAGCCCTGGTCGCTCAGTCCTGCTGCCCTGATTTCTGCCTCACTTTGAGCACAGACAAATATTCAAGAGCTCATCCTGCCAGTTTTCTTGAAGCATATGCTGGACCTGGCCATAGCGGAGAGTCCAGGGACATGGCTGCTGAGAGACGTGAAATCATACGTGTCTGGGGCTGGAATAGCCATTATCATCCAGGAAATATCCCACAGATACAGGCTGGCAGCCAGTAATTCCTAGAAAAATATGTGCCAGCAGCATCACGAGCAGTCTACATTGTCGGATCTGTAAGCAGCAAGTTCATTATTACTGAAGAGATGTATGAAATGCACAAAAATGTCACAAAATCCCTCACTTCTGAGGATCCAGCAATTCCCCAGCTGCTTTGCTGCAGCATCTGAATGCCCTTGAAACAGCACATTTTAAACCTCTTTTGGTTTGCTTTTGGTCAGGAAACATCTTCAGCACTGAAGTGCATGGCCTGGAAAGTGATACCAGGTACTTCTTCAAGATGGGAGCAAAGACAGTGGTGGGATCCGGTCCCTATTCCAACGTTAAGGATGTGCACACCCTCCGGGAGAAGCTGTCTGGTATGAATTCTACCCTTACCCCAGGGCAGGAAAGGAATTGCATCGCTGGAGACTGTGATTTGTCAGCAGTGACATTTCCGTTTGCCAAGCAATTGCCTGATGTCGCTGTGTAGGATGCGAGATGGGATTCTCTGCAGGGCAGTGCAGAGGATCACAGCAGAGCCCTCAGATGTGCAGCTTCAGAACCCATCCCACAGCCAAACTTCATCTCTTCCCCATCCTGGTTCCTCTGGAAGGGCACGTGCAACCTGCATCTTGCTGTAGCGTGACATTAATGAATATGCATAGATGTCAGTTTGCTTTAAGTTGCTCTAAATTGTCACTGCCAAGGAATCTTACTATTTTATGTGTACAGAATCAGAACCATAGAACAGTTGGGTTACAAGGGCCTTTTCAGCCTGTTTGTTTTAGTACAGCTGGTGCTTCTCTGAATGTGAGACACTTTGTACCTTCTTCCCGCTAGCAGCTGAAATGATGTGGCTGTCCTTCCTTGCCCTCCTAGATGTCCTGGATATCCACTCTGTGACAGGGATCATCGTGGGGGTGTGCCTGGGGCTGCTCTGCATTCTCTTCTGCATGTGCGCCAGCTTCCGCAACAGCAAGCACAGGTGGGTGTCGCCTCAGGTAAAGGAGGCTGCTGTGGAAGGAGACAGAAACACTGTGAGCTGCCTCCCCTGGTCAGCTGGGCTGCTTGGCATGCAGTGTAGAACACAGTTAACGCACAACTTGGATCTGTGGATGGATAAGGAGGATATTTAATATAATCTTTTCACTGATTTATTTTCTCAGTAGTTTCTCTTCAATTTGCATTCTTAGACTAGAAGAGGTTTTTTTCAGAGAAAGAGAAAGCCCCAAGAAAATGGAAGAACCAGTTTATTACCTGTGTCTGTTAGTGTGGGTAGTATTTTGCTTCTGAGGTTGCACAGCTCTAAGGATGTTTGGAAATGGTTTGTTAACTTCCAGCTGAGAAAATGATGAAAAACTTCCCAGTGAGCGACAGGCTGGTTTAAGGGGGATTGGATGCAGCCCAAAGCTCCCTGCTATCCCAGGGGTCTGAACCCAGCCACAAGCATTTGGAAAGACCATGAGCAGAAAACAGCTTCGTTGTTCAGACAAGCTTTGAGCTCACAGCAGATCTCAGGACTAGGAACAAGCAGCTTCTGAAGTCTCATCCTAATGTGGCCGCTGAACTTTTCTGTCCTGTTGCATCTCTAACCTGTAAAGCAGAGGTGACAGGAGTGACCCAGCTCCCCATGGGTCAGGGTTGGTGAGCACCTGCTCGTGCTGGGACTCATGGTTATCTCCTTCCCTTGGGGTTTGCTGGCAAAAGGGAGACCTTTGCATCCCACAATGGGGTTTGTCTCAGCTTTGGCATTAACCAGGTGGTGCAGAGATATATCTGCAGTGAAAGGTGTTAGAGTGGGATGTGGATAAAGAATATCCCCAGGAGGGGCAGGGCAGGGCTTGGGCCTAGTTGCTTCCACAAGGACCAGCTGAGATGTCAACTCTTGCTTGTTTTCCCTCAGGGAGGCCCTACCAGGCCTGGATTCCCAGGCTGCTGGCAACCACACGTATTACCACCGGAGCAGGCAAGGGGTGGCCTCTCCCAATGCCACCTTGGACTCACATGAGCTGGAGTCCCTCATGTCCCCGCTCCCGGAGGACGCGCCCTTGCCCCTGGGGGACATCACAGAGCTGACAGAAGTGCACAGCCTCATCCACACGAGCCTCCCTGAGGACATCTTTCATGGGAAGAGGAAGGTAAGGACCCATGCACGTGGTGACTGGGCTCCCACCCTTGGCAAGAGCCTTTGTTTGGGGTGTGGCTGCTGGGAAGCCAGGGTGGGATCCTGTCCTGGCTCTGCAGTGCCAGCAGTCTTGGCTGCAGGCTGGTGCTGGGTAAGTCACACATTTCCCCTCTCTGCAAAACTTGACTGGGTCAGCCTTGGCTGTTGGGTCTAATTTGGGGTCCCTGTGCCATCTACCACCCCTTTTCATCTCCTGGGACAGTGACCCCTCAGTCTGAGAAGCTGCTGCCAAACCCGGTGCTGCAGAAAGCTGTGGTATTCCTGTTGCTGTGGCATGTGGGGTGGGAGGAAGTGTGATGTCTAGAGCAGACACGTGGCCTTCCAGGATTCTCTTTTGCTTGGACTAAAAGGAGCTGTCTCCATAAATAGTGTGTTCACTGGAATGCTCTTGAAGATAAACAAGGGGTGAAATTGTGGGGGTTTTGTGAACCTTATTGTTTGAAGTAGTCTTTTCCTGCCCTGCTTGGTTTGCCTGACACTGCATTGTCTTTCATTCCTCCCTGCCCATTTCCTCTTTCAAGCTTGCCTGAAACATTTCATTCCATTAGGGAACCTTTAATTGGCCTAATTTAGTTAATCTGTTTATGTCTCTCTTTGTAGCCCTGGGAGAGCATGTAAAGTAATTAGGAGGTTCAGTAAAACAAATGCATTGTGAGCGTGTGGGATTTCACGTTTGCATCAATGATGTGCTCGTGTGTCACTGGAGGGAAGGTGAGTTCAGGTACCTGGCTGACCACGAGCCCTGTCCGTGCTGCTAGAGGCAGTGCAGATGTGATCTTCTGGAAACACAAAGTCTTCTGCTGCCTTTAGTAGCCCACGAGGAGCTGAAGCCGTGCCCGTGGCCATCCCTGCGGGCTGTGGCAGATCGGCACTCGGCTGAAGGAGAGGCTGTTTGTTTGCAGCCAAGCCACATCTATGGATTTTGGTGTCATGTGGCTGCCTGTCTGGACCCAAGCCGAAGAGTGTGAGGAATTTTCTACAGCTCTTTCAGTTAAATAAGGAACAAATGTTTTCAGTGATGGGGACTTACCCCTGAGAACAGGTCAGGGTGGGGGGAAGTTCCCTTCTTTGTGAGGCCTTTCTGGGGGCAGCATATCCAGATCTCTCTTCCAGAGCAGCAGTCCTGCCTGCAAGGGCTTACACCAAGATTTGTGTATGTGCAAAGCAGGGGCTGGAGAGGGCAGTGCCAAGGCCTGGCCCCTCAAGGCTCAGCCTGAGAGCTTGGGGCCCGCAGAGTGGGCAGTGCCCAGCAGCAGAGTTACAGTCACAGACCAGAGCTTTGAGGAGACAGACAATTCTGGCTGTAGGGTCTCCGTAATTGGATGGGGAAAGGCCACTGAGAGATAAATTCACTGAGGATTTTTTTTTTTTTTTTGATGGATGGGGATTGGGAAGCAAGGGTCACTAGGAGGCAGCCACCCGGAGAGCAGCGTTGTCACCCGTGCCGACCAGGAGGGTGACCTGGCAGGTGAAGGAGGTCGAGTGGTGGCCAGGAGCAACAGGCTGTTGTTGCTGGGAGCGGGCACTGGAGGGAGATGTGCTCCCACGCAGGAGACCCTGCTCCCTGCACTGCCCCATTCCTGCTGGAAGTGCCACCTGAGCACCGTTGCTTCCTTTCTGTACTCTGATGCGTATAATCAAGTGTGAAAAGAATATGGCCTTTATGCTGCAGCGGCCAAGAGGCCCCATGTCTGGCTGGTGATGTGATGTTACCTGGCTGGGCAGGTCTCAGGTACGTGGCCAGAGTGGTGCACACATGCCTGGTCCCCACTGTGGATGTGAATCAAGTCAGGAGCAGTTGTGAGTGTGTGCATCTCCCTGCTTATACACAAAATGCCACTAGTCGAGGCTGTGGAGTGGGTGTGAGTGTCCTGTGTGCTGCAAATAGCTTCCCCCAGCATCCATTGAAGCTGGAAACCCCCAGGGACCCTGCCTGGAACAGAGTGTTGTGGGAGCTTTGCACCCTGCAGTGACCAGCTGCCTTTGTTGCCTTCTCTTTTCTTCTCTCATGCTGTGTGAAGTTGGGGCTGTGAAAAACCCATGGCACGGAATGCAAGAGAGCCACAGGAAAGAGAAAATCATTGTGGAAAGGAAATTCCTGTCCAGCCTGGCAAGGGGAAGCTCCCCAGGGTGTTCTAGGTTGGATATTGTGACTTGCAGTCCTATTCACTGAAGAGAGGGAGTGAGAAATGTCTCAAGGATCCCTTTTGTTTAGCAGCATATCATGTCACCGCAGAGCTGGGGATGTTGGCTGGGACAGACCCCTGGGCTGAAGCTGCTGCCACTGCAGGGCAGGTTTGTGTAGCTGTGGCCTCCAGTTGCCTGCTTGTCCCTCTGTCCTCAGGTTACGCTCCTGAAACCTGGTTTGTGTTGGCTGGTTGGCACTTGCATTGGCTGCTCTGTGCCTGCAGGCTGTTCCCGTGCTGGCTCATTACTTATCATTCCATGGATTATTCTTTATTGTTTTTATTCTTGTGGCAGCCTGAGGTTCCAGTGGAGGTTGGAGGCTTCATGTTAGACAGACACAAAGAAGGGATTATCCTCATGCCGTATGGAGTCAGAAGTGAGTGAATGTCATTTTGCAGGTGTGGGGACTGGAGAACAGACTGAGGGCAGGAAGTCTTTAAAAACCCTTAAGATAGGAACCGATTTCTGCAAAGAATTGTGGGCAAGGGTTGTGAGCTGTCCCCTTGGTCATTTTCAGGTCAGGATCATCACTTCCTTTGAACTTAGGGCTGCGATTGCTCTTGAGCTGTTACACATCGTGCTGGAGGTGCATGGTGGTGCAAGTGGAAGGTGGGACAGTCCCAGAGGAACCTCCTGGCCTCCCTGTCCCTGCCTGCAGGACAGCAAGGTGCTACTGCAGCCAAGGTGTCGGCACGGGCCCCCTCTGGATGCTGACAGCTCCATTAGGCAGGAGTTGGCCATTCGGTGGTCCATTTTCCTTCCTTTATGTGTCTTTCCAGTGGTCACACACAAGGATTTCTAAATACACTGACAAGTGATTTTCCTCTCTTACTCTCTTCCCCTTGCAAGCACCCCCCGGACTGATGCCCTCAGTAGCCCCATTATGAATGACACTATCGTGCATGGGCTGTGGTGATGCAGCTCTGTCTCCTCTGACAGATGGACTGAGGATGATAAAATGGCTCTGCTCCAGACATCTCTGTCACTGCTGCTTGTGGGCCAAGCAATTTAAAGGGTGGGGGAGAATGTTAAAAAGCATCTGCTTTTCATGGACGACTTCAGCTTTTCATTGAATGAAGCCAAACCCAAGCATTTTGGCTTGGAAATGTTTGCTGTTGTGCTTCTTGTGAGCTGGAGCCTTCCTTGCCTGCTGCCCTGCTCCTTCCCTGTGGGCCTCCTTCCCACAGGACTGCGTTTCCCACTAAGCATCCCCGTGACTCGGAGAGCAGAAGCTGTAACACATCAGGGAACTTGAATCTACCCGGGTTGTTTCTAATTTTTGTGTTGAAACTTTTCAGCGTGGAAAAGAAGTCCCAGTGTTTTCTGAGAAGCCTCAGACAAGAGCTGTGCTCCTGGTGACAGCGAGCAGAGACTCCTTTATCTGCTGGGGAGAGGTCTGTGTTGTGTTGCATCCCAGCTGCGGGCAGGGATGTCGCTGTGTTTGCATGACACGGAGCTTTCCCACTCCCACCCACTGCTGTTCAGCAACGAATCCTTTCTCTCTGCTGCACCACTCTCAAAAGCTGGGCACATTTGAAATGTCCCCAGCCTCGTTTTGCACAGGACTTCAAGCTACTTTAAATAACCGTCCTCAAAAAGCAGGAAAGGTTTCAAGTTGAACTTTTGCTGTGTGTTCATTCTCAGCTCATATATTTGCATCAAATCGTGACTTGTCACTGAGAAGGTAACATGATCTAGGCACGTTTTTACCAGTTGGAGTTTCTATAAAAAGGCTAAAATGAAAAGGCTTGTTTGCTTTGATAAGGATTTAGCTGTAATGGAAATGTCTTTTATTGGAAGATGTTTTTATTAGTTTTCTATTCTTGTGTTTGCAGTGAACTGACAAAGAGATTTTTCCCTCTTTAAATTAGTATTAGACCGACACTCCTTGCTCCTTGCCTTCATTACTCTGTTGTAAAAACCAAGAGAACATTTCCTTCCTTCAGCCACCCACTAGCTCCCCTTGAGTAAAAAGAAATAGTATCATTTATTACACTAAAAAATGCTACTTAAAAAAGCAGCGAAGCTTTCAGGCACACAGGATTTCTTCAGGTCTGTGATGAAAACAGTCCTAGAGTTAATTGCTGCTGCCCAGCCTTAGAGACTAAGCCCCAAGAGGGATTTGTCTTTTGCTTTTTTTTTTCCCCTCTCAAACATAATGTGCTCGAACAACATGTGGGACACAGGCCATGTTGTGTGGCTGATGGTTTTTTCTGTTTGTTGAAAGTTGCAAACTGGTACAAAACAAGTTTGTTCTTCATTGCAGCCAATTTCAGCCAGAGCTGAACAGGCTGTTCCCAGAGTCATCAAAACCTATGTAAACATGGCAGATTGACATTTCCGCTAACAGATGGTCCATGGGGGATTGCAGTAGAGCTGCCTGTTTCTTTCCACGTTTTTTGGTATTCACAAGATGCCTGCAAGAAGGTTTTCGAGTTTGCTCTGTGTGTGTGTCTGCGTAGATGCTCAGATCTCTCTGATGGCAAATATGCATGCAGGCATCTCTAGCAGGACACACATTTGGTGCATGTGTGCAGATTTGTGTAGGTTCAGCGCTGAAATTTCCAGGCAGTATTTGCTCAGTAACGTATGTTCCTTGGAAGAGGCACAGAAGCCATCAGTCAGGGATGTAGCTGCAGAAAGCCTTTCAGATGGCAGCAGAAGCAAATTGAACACGCTCCTTGAGCACTCGCATGTGGAGATACTCCTTATTGTGAGCTCTCTGCGATCGCTTGGTTGATTTCTCGCTATTAAAGCGTAGTTTAATGATTGTCCACTTAGAAACAGAGCAATTAGGGAAGGCTTTTGGCTCAGAATATATTGTTGAGGATTGCAGAGAGAGAAATGGAAAAGACAGTGCCTCAAGCATCCACATCTAAATTAGCAAATGTTTGATAGTCACAGCACTGGGCTTGGACATCACTGTTCTGCAGGGTGTTGGCATATCAATGGGGCCTTTCACTATTTGTTTGCTAAAAATTTGCTCCTGAGGCAGCAGCAAAGCTCCTGCGACTTGGGGACGGTGCTGGGATGTAACATGGCTCTGCCTCCCACAAGGTGTTGGGCCATTTGGGTGCCTGGGCGAGGGTGGACAGAGGGCTTGGGAGCAGCTCCAGCCGCCCTTCAGCACATACACGAGCGCTTCAGTGTCCTTCTGCCAGCCCTGGCAGCACGAGGTAGCATTTGCTTCTTGCTAAATAGCTGACTTAGGAATGCCTGGCTCACATACAACATCTGGTCGTGTATTTCTACCTAATTTTCAGCCAGATGGACCGAGGCACAAGGAGGTCAAATGACTCACCCAAGGTCAGGCTGATGTCAGAAATCTCCTCGCAGTCTCGGCTGGACTCGCGCTACGTTGGCGGTTGTTGGAATAGGTTTGGCCTAAGGAGCAGCCACATATGCAGAGCAGGAACCTGGGCTTCTCCTGCTGGCAGTGAGCAATAGAGGGTCAGCGGGTTTGAATAGACATGCAGTGTATCTTCACCCTCCACGGCCATTGTGCTCACACCACCGGTATTCTGTGTGCATGTGTGCGCTTGCTGTCATCAGATCAGGATTTTCTCCCCTTCTTCTTTGCATCAGCCTCTCTTCTACCCACACAAGATGTAACATCTGTGGAACAAGGCCAGAGATAATGGGCCTGTGTGGTCCTTAAATCTGAGTGTGTGTGTGTGTGTAGATGTATGTGAGTACTAGCAAGGCTCAGCTCAGGTACATGCAGGACAGCCCAATAAAATCAAAACCTGGAAACAAAATACTTTTCTGCCTGTGAACTAATAGTCTGAGCTGTTAAATAACTTCAGCTCTTAAAGACACACATTTCCCATACACAGAGGTGTGCATTCAACAGTTTATTGCAAGGGGAAGCTGAAAGAACCCAGAACAAATTGCGTTCAGCCTATATAATTTAATTAGATCTACAAACAAGGTAACACTGGTTGCCCAGGGGATTTAAAGCTGAGCTAAGAATTGCTTGGTGGTCTGTTGCAAAAAAAAAAAAAAAAAAAAAAAAAAAATTTAAAAAAATTAAGGCCCCCGATTTTGTGCCTCTGTGTTGATGGGGAATGGCAGAGTGTTTTCCTGAGTTCTCGCTTGGAGCAGGAGCTCTTGTCTGTGCTGCAGAGCAAGTGGTTTAGCAGAATCTCCAGCTCTTACTGGAGCACACAAGGCAGTGCCCACAGGTGAGGATCCTTCTCTGTGCTGGGGAGCATCGCTGGTGCCAAAGCAGAACTGTGGTCATTCAGCATCAGATTTCCCTGTCCCTTCCCAGCTCTGTGGTATTTTTCAGTAGGCTCGTTCTGCTCTGGGCTGTTGCAGCTTTGCAGGGAGCTGATTCCAGTGGACCTCTAAATTATGTCTGTGCCATGATATACCTGTTGGCCTCACAATTTGAGAATCAGTGGAAAGCCCCTTATGCAACCGGTTGTGAACCATCTGGCGTCTTTTATCCCTGTTCTCTGCATCAGCCCATGTAACAGCAATAAACCCAGTTCTACGGCAGTGGCTGTGTGAGTCCGTTGCAGAGCATTTTTATTTTGATGCTATCAGAAGTGTCCTCCACATTTATGGTATTTTCCCAACTTGCACTTTGCTTTTTGAAGCTGCTTCTCATTTCAGGTGCATGAGGATAAGAATCTGTGTCTGTGATAACTGGATCTTTTCTCCTCCCACTTTTCTCCTGCAGTCTTCATGGAATAAATCAGCCAACCAGGCCTGGACAAACAGCATCACCCGATACGGGGACACCATCACCAAAGAGCCTCTCTCTGCTGTCAACGGGTCACTGAAGCTCCCTTCCAGTGCGGGGCAGAAGCTTCTCTTACAAGCCCTGGTTTATGATGCTGTGATGGTGGGCGTCTTTGGTGCTCTGTTGACTTGTGTGTTCTGATGTGGGTTTTCCGTTTATGTTCTCCATCTCCCTTTCTCCTTTTTGCAGCCCCTTTTTTTTGTGGGCTTGTTCTTCTGGTGACGGCCGGGTGGGGTCAGAAGCTCGGTTGTCAGCAGGGTTGTGGCAGTCCTGGTTCCTGAGGATCTGGAGCCAAGCACCAGCAGTCTGCTTGGAGTCTTTGCTGTGGCTGTGCAGCAACCAGCCCGAGTGAGTTAGGAGCTGCAGTGCTCAGCGCAGTCATTAAGATCTACGGCGTGCTTGCCTGACAGAGGGATTGCATTTTTGGCTGTAAAAGGAGTCAAAGATCAAGGGTTGATTTAAACTCCCTTCTCCAGATAGGGCAGAGCAATTTTCACTGCACTTGTGTTCTTTATGTGGGTGCATAGACTGGGAGGAAATCCTATTTCTGATACTGCATCATTGGAATAAATATGCACTCCTGTGTTTGGGAGAGCGTACAAGGATTGGGATATTTTAGCAAAGCAAGCTGACACCTGCTCAGGCTGACTGTACCAGAAGATTTCTTTGGTTATTCTTTTAAAAAGTTCATTCGCCCCCCCCACCCCCCCAAATACTTCTAAGTAACCTACCTGTGTTTCCTTCCTAGACAGTGGTGTGAAAATCAATTATACACAGGATGTAATTAACATTGTGGATAGAGTTAAGACAATGTTTTACAGCCCAATTACAGGGCAGCATTTACAGCACAGCTTACCCATCAGAGTTTGTCAACAAAAGAGAAAAGTGTTAAAATATGTAAATGATGCTCAAAGTTGGCTTCAACAGAAAGCGCAAATTACACGTGGGATATCACTTCCATACTCTGAATTGTCTTCTTGCTGCTACATCACACTCAGCCCAGAATCTGAGCGTCGATTGCCTAGAGAGCTCTTTGTGAGCTTCTACAATAATTTGTCTCTTAAATTATTGAGTGATAATCTCGCAAAATGACCTGCTTGTCAGCCAGATTTGTGGAGATCTGTAGCCCAAACTCCACTTAAGCACTGTGGAGCAGAACTTACTGTTTTCTTTCTGAATTAAAGTGCTTGAAATTGCACAGACTTTTGCAGGCTGTGACCAGGGCTTTAACAAACACAAACTTTGTGATATGTAGCCAGAATTAAATGAGGAAAAAGTGAAGGGAGCCCCAGTATCTATCTCAGAAGCCAGTTTCCTACAGTGCTGCCCACTCAGCCTCTAGAAATCTGGCCCTTAATATGGAAACAGACTGGTGAGATTTGAAAATCGTGGTCTTTGACAGAGGCTTGGATAAATGGTTGCTCCAGCCTGCCAAGAAACTGTGAGCAAATCACTTCGCTCCCTTGAGACTTGCTTTCTCAAATGTAAAATAGAAATAATGATCCTGAGGTGATTTGAGTTGCTTCTTAAGACTTAAGCCCTGAGAAACATATCAAGATAATGCTTAATAAAGGCATGTGTACATCCCATTGCACTCAGTGGGAGTAAAAATAAATATATTTCAGTGCTGGGTTCGGTCACAGCCTCAATTATCTGAATTTCACTTACTTTACTTTTTTTTTTTTTTTTTTAATTTTCCCCCCTCTTTGATAACAGAATGAAGCAAAGAAGAGCCACCTGCCAGCCAGCCTTCACCAAGTAGAAGCAGAGGTCATTGTCCATTCCGATTTTTCAGCCTCTGACAGAGACTACGACTCCCAGCTGCACACCCTGGAGAGTGAAGAGACAGAAGTTGAGGACCAGGAGCCTGAAGAGCTCCCCTTGGGAGAGCTGGCTCTTCCCGTCTCTCCCAGTTCCCAGCAGGACACTGGCCAAGTATTGGTGGACTGCATGGACAATTTGGAGGCTCAGGCCCAGGCTGAGCTACTCTGTACCGACACAAAGACTGACGAACCAGAGGCTGTTTGCATCCGCGGGCTCACCAATGGCTTCCACAGGCATGGCGAAAGTCTGGATTCAGTGGGGAGTGGAGGTTCGGACTCCATCCAGGAAGGCAGGGGCGATGTGCAGCCAGTCAAGTGCCAGTTGATATCCACGGCGCCTGAGGAGGCCCTGCTCTGTGGTAACTCTGGTTTAGCCAGTCCATCCTCAGCATGTGAGAACATGGCACATGTCCACAATCACAAAGAGTGAACTGATCTGATTTTGATCACAGCAGAGCTGAAGCACAAGGAGGGCCTGTCCTTGTGAGGTGCTGCCTGCCCTCGGCTCACTGAGCCCAGCAGGAGCTGGGCAGATGCAGCATCTCACCAGAGGAGGGCTTGGACCTGTCAGCTCTGCAGAGGCCTTCGGGAAGCCAGGTGGGTTGGTAAGGGCTCGTCTTCTTCCCGCTGAAGCCGATGAGGAACTGGGCGTTGGTGGGAGCAGGGCCGAGCCGTCTGCCAAAGTCTGACGCGGAACCCCAATGGAACAGAGCCTTCTGTGCTAGGCCGGGGCTGTCACTTCACCAGAGCCCTCGAGGCGACTGGCAAGACGTCATTCAGCACTGGGAAGTGGCAGAGTGCACCGAGCGATCCTCCTCAACTGCCTCTTCCTCGGGGAGTGCCCGGGCACTGCCGGCTGCCTGGCAGCGTCAGGATGGATTCTGACACAGGAGTCCCGGGAGGGGGTGGAAGCCCTGGAAACAAAGGCAGTGAGCTGTAAGCACCAGCCTTTTCTGCCCTCCCGTGGTTAGAAGGATTACCAGGCTCTCTGTGTGCACTACCGCAGTAACTACTACTAGCAGGCTGATGTAGTGGCCTTTTATTACACACTCTACGAGTGCCTCTAACAACTTGTACTATATAGAACCTTCTGCAGCGTCTGGGTCGTTTTACCAACCTGGGCTTTGTTTTACGTAGGTTCTTGTACCTAATATTTTAGGTACACATCTGTCCTTTTAATGTACAACATGTATTTTTATTTCCTTGGAACATCTTTATATTATTTAATTTTATAAAGTGGAATAGTGTGTGGTATAGAGTAGCATTTTTACTACTTCTCTCTTTCTTTATTTTTTCCTCCCTAACAACACAACTACCTCATGTCTGTTGGAGAAAAAAAAAAGCCGTAGATCTACTCATTTGTTATAGTCCATTATAGGTTTTAACTTATTCTTATACTGCCTTTTTCTAAAGAATATGTTTGCACTGGTTGTTGACTCTTCTTTAACACATAGTGCTGCAGATCTGATGTCTCTCTTGCTTTGTTTCTTTGACACCTTCCCTACAGCCAGAGAGTTGGGTTGTGTCTCTCTGTAGGACTGTGCTTTGCAGCAGCTGCCAAAGGAGACTGCTTTAGCTGGCAGGATGTTGATCCATCTTTCCTCAACAAGCTTATACTAACAAAGAGAAAGAAGAACCAGCAATTGCAAAAGTAACTTGTGATATTGGGAGCATGTATTTCTTTTCTCTTTTTTTGGGTGCCCATGTGGAGGTATCTCCGATGGTTTTGATTTACAGAGAGCAGCTCAGCCTTCTGTAAGCAGTGGACTTGCTGAAAGCTTTGGATGAACGAGTGAAATTTTCCAGTCACTTCTGATAGGCCTGGACAAAGTGCTTTTGGGTGGATTTTTTTTTTTGAAGAGCAGAGCACCACCAGAGCTTTAAAATGAAAATTAAATCTTTGGTCTCATCCCAGTCAGTCTGACTTGAAAATCATCCAGTGACTCTTCCTGCTGATGCTGTTTGCTTACTGCTGACATGTCTCTCAGCCTGGCCCTGCTGGGGGTGGACCTGATTCTCTACTTTTTTTAGCCTGTCTCGGTCCTGCTCCGGGCTTGCAGGGTTTGACTGCAAATGCTACAGATTGGACCAGCTGCTCGTAGGTAGCAAGGACCAGTAATTCTGTTCACGGGTGTTTGGTAAATGTTCTGCCTTCCTGGAGGATTTGGACCTATCACCATTTGTTTAAAAAGTGAAGGAAAAGATGCCCATGCCCACCTTCCTCTTTTCTTACTAAAATTCTCCCCGGGGTATATGGGGAAACTGTGTGCCAACTTGAGATCTGTAAAAGACTTTAGATTTTATTTTTCATGGTGACTGCTGGGTGGAGGTACCACTGCTTGCAGCACGGAGAACCTTACTTCAGCAGCACCCTGCAAGCCTTTTAGCTCCAGCTCTTCAGCAGAGGAGAACCTCCAAGCCTCCATGTACTCTGATGGGGAAGGATGCTGGAGCTTCCACCTCTCCCCAGCTGGCAGCATCTCCTCCCAGTATGTCACACTGTTCTGGTAACTGGCTGTATTTCCAGTCATTGTGCTTGTTCTGTTTCTCCAGCTGCTGCTTGGTGTCTTGAGGAGTCTCAGAAATGCTGTTCCATGCTCTGAATAGCCATGACTCTGGAATGCCGTGGGACAGAGACTGGAAATCAGTGCCAGTGAGCAAGCGACGGCAGGAGTTGGTGTGTGTATGCCACTGGAGCGAGGAGCTAGAAAGGCAAGGAAACATAACTGGGCAGAGGAAGTGTGTAAATAACCTCCAGAACCCACTGCCACAAGACTTTGAAACTCATGACCTAGCAGGGTTACAAGTAAGGCAGTGAAGTGTTATTGCAGGCAATAAGGGCAATTCACAGTTCTCTGGGAGCGGATGCAATTGCAGAGGTACAAACCCTCCAGCTGGGCAATGTCGGGCACTCGCTGTGGAGAGTCGGGGGACATTGTGCAGGTGGCCTTCAGGTCCCAGTTAGTTCCATGAAGAGTCCTTGCCCTTCCTCAGTGACAGGACAGGCCCTGCACAAGCCACATTGCCCCTGCTGGTGCGCAGAAAAGGAGGAGTGCACTTCTTCAGAAAGCTCACTCCAGGGGAACCCCTGGTCACTTCCTTTCACCTCCCAAACCAAGTCCCCCACCCTCAAGTGTGCTGAAGGACCACTCCTGCTGAGTCTCCTGGCTGTCAGAGGGCTGTGCCAGGAGGAGTGTGGCCAGCAGTGGGTATGACCAGGGCACCAGAGTTCTCCTCCCGGCTCCGTGTCCGGACACTGTACCTGGGGCAGGTCGTGACCCAGCCCTGAGCTTTCCATCCAGGGGGATGGAAGGGGATGGAGGCTTAGTCCGGTGGCTGATGTAGGAGTGTGCCACAGTTTTGGGGGCGCTCCCTTTTACATGCACCCCCTGCTTTGCTTGTACAGACTTCAGCAATCCTACAGCCCCGAGCTGAGCTGCCTGAAAGCTGTCCCTGCCTGTCACTGAAGCCTGCCCAAGCAGGCACAGTGGGGCACCATTCCCCCGGATCACTTTGGGCCGATCACCAAACCATCACAGTATAGTTACAGGCTCAGAGAGTTTTGGGGAGATGCAGCAGAGCACAAACAATTTTGTTTTCGCATCCCCAAAACACTTTTGTCACCTTATGCTGAGGCTTGTTCTGATCTTGTTACGCTTCACCAAATTGTACCAGGTTGTGAAGCTGGCCGTGTTTGGATGTCCAAGGACTGTGGTGGCCATGGGCTGGCAGGCCAGACCTGAGATGCAGAAATCCAGGCAGTTCCCTTGGAGCTAAGAGGTCACCACTGACCAGGAGCACCAAAGCTGTCCCTGGATGTCCACACAGAGTGCTGGGTGTCCTTGTCCAACTCGGCTGTACCCCAAGTCCCCCCTGCCCTGAACGTGCAGGGACCTTTCAGTCTCAGCTGGAAGTGAATCAAAGAAGACACATAATACACATTTGATGTGTAAAGCTGAAACAACCAGTGCATATATTTTTTTATCATGAAATAAGTAGCTTTCTTGCAGATTTCTCACAGGCACACAAACTGTTGATACCTTTAATTACCCATCACGCTTAATATCTGTTCCTGCACACCAGGCTCCTTTCTCCCTTTTCTTCCTTTCAGTAACACTAAAGATTATTGCTGTTCAACTTTTTTGCTGGTGTATATCGTTTTACATTGTTAAAATGTCAGGTTTGTCTGGCATAATTTTCTAGTGTTAATGTTACCGTTTGGCTACACAACTGTATATTCCCCATGCTGCTGTGAGAGTCACAATTCTCATCCTTTCATTTCTTTTCATTTCTTATCACATGAAACATGCAACTCAGATAAAAACCTCTATCAGCTTTTTATTGATTTGATTTCTTACTTAACAGGCAGCAAAGTTCTGGTTTAAATAGTTCAAATGAGATAACTTCTAATTTAGAGTTTGAGAATTTTTTTACATTACTAGCTAACAATCAGCCCATGAAATACGCTGTGTAAGAAAACAACCATTTTGCTAGAACACTGTATATGGGTTTGATGTCATTAGTAATAGGTGTTTGAAGGAATCATTGTGTCTTTTCTAATCAGTACTTTTGTTAGAAAAGAAGTGTTTAGCCAGCAGAAATCTACCATCTACTTCTGTTACTGTATTCCCTTGCTTGTATTTTCAAGTTAAATTTCATTTTCTGCACAGTGCATAAAGATGTGTAACCAGAACTTGATCTTGTTTGAAGGTTGTGTCTGTGTTTGGTTCCATGCTGTACTTATTATAACTTTCTTTCTTCAGAGACTGTTCTTACTCCACAAATACTCTTTAGTGTTAAAGTGTAAGAAGACATTGTCCTTATATTCCTTAACTAATGGGTTATTAATAAAATGTTTTAAAAAAAAGTGGAATTTGTCTCACAATTCAGTCTGTTCCAGCTGTGCGAGGCTGTACCTCGCTGGCAGGAGCAGTGGTGGGAGCAGAATGCAGGATCTGTGCTCACACCAGTTCAGTACCAGAGCTCATCCCCGTGAAGGTTGAGATGGTGAGATGATAGTGGGTACCTGGTTCCTTAGGGATTCTTCTGCAGTTTCAGACATGAGCAGAGTTTGGATTCATTAGGCATTTCTGGATGCTTGCTCCTTTCTCAGTTTTGAACTGATTCCTATAAAAAAAAAATTTTTTTCCAGTTTTATGCTTCATCTTGCTGGGGAATTTTTTACTGGGAAAAATAAGCAGAGGCATCCAGCAGGTGAGTGGTGAGACTTCTCTTGGATGGCAGACTGGGCTGAGCACTCGGTGGCTTGTGTCCAACGAGACTGACGAGAGGACACCTGCCAGTGCCCACGGACACACCATTAACCTCCCGTGCATCTCCCGTTCTTCCTGGGATGCATTCCCTACTTCAGTGCATAGTTTCCATTATTACTTTATGCTGCCACGACTACAGAGCCATAAAATCTCATTTTATCTGCATTACAGAGGTAATAAATCTGCACTTAGCACAGTGTTCTCTGATAGTGGTTAAAGGGAACTCTGTCAGACTGTGTAACTCTGATGAGTCTTTCTCCTGCTGATAGGTAACCCCACAAACGAGCAAGGAAGGACCTTGGAGGGGGTGACGAGTGACTGCAAATCACTCTTCCAGCTCCCACTTTATAGCATAGGATGCTGGTTGGAGGCTGCTGAGAGGAGACATGGTGGGATGGAATGGGTGACAGAGATGGATGGACATGGCAGTTACAGGAGAGGAGTGAAGAGCAAAGTGTCTGGTTGTGTTTCTTTCTCTTCCCAACCTTTATCACCCGGATACACTGTGTGAGGATGCAGCTGGAAATACCACTGCAGTGGGCTTGGGTTTCTCGTGGTCTCAGGTAATTCAGTGAGTTACAATTGCCCGGTGCAGCGCGTGGCCCAGCTCGGCCCCCTGGAACACGGCACAGCATGAGACAATGGGCTGTGTGATGCAGCGAGGTGGCCAGGGTTGTTTCACAGATCCTCTACAGACACAGAGAAAAGAGTTTCTGCTGGGGAAGTCAGCTTCCAGAAGGAGGTCCCGGGGTTGTCCCACCACTGCTGGCATGGCTCTAGGCTCAGTGCCTCAAGGTGGGTGCCACGATTTTGGCTCCTGCTCCCTGTTTCTCACTGACCATGAAACAGATGCTAAAACCCTGCATGTATGTACATAAGGGAAAAGCTCCCAGGCTGTTAGCAGGCAGAGTAACCACAATTACACACGGAATAATAAATGGAGTGAATTCAGACAAGTTAATCTCCCACTTCATCCGCTGAAACTACTAATGGTGTCTTGGGGACCTCAGTTTGCAGTTAATTGGTGTAAATCAGGAGCACGATTTGAGCTGATGGAAATTTGCTGTGCAAGGAGTGAGAGGTGAGTGATGCCCTCTGAGGGCAGCTCTCCTGGAGGATAACCTTGTGGAGAGGGAGGGCGGATGGACAGGCAGATCCTGTGCCCCTCAGCAGCAAGGGGGAACAGAGGAATGGACCCATCGACTGCTCTACAGGAAAGGGTTTAGAGCCTCAGTTTGGGCTGGACACCGTCACTCCTGTAACCCTGCTGCTTTTCCAAAGGCTCCAATTTCTGCTCGCAGTATGATAAGCAAATTCCTGCCTCCAGTACAAAGCAACTTTTCTAAGCCTTCATGCTTACAGAGCGTAGAAAAACATGAGTGCTCTGAATTCCTGCTCTTAGGTGGCTCCAAAAGCCCCAAACCTGCCTTTTCCCTAAAAGATCTCATGGCTTTTCACACAAGTCCTATTGTTTGGCAGCAGTGGATGATTTCTGAGTGTGCCACCACTGCTGTCAGCACTGTCATTTGCAAGATGTGGGGATGAACTTGCTAATACCCTAAACATGTAACTACCTCCCCCAGCCCCTGGGTCCTGCCAGGGCACTCGGCAGCAAAAGCACACAAAATCTGTGGTTTTACAGGGAAAACAGCCCTGTAAAGCACAAAGTGCTTAATTCCTCTTGGAATTATTAATTCCCACAAGCCATCCTCACTGATAGCGGCCACAAGTCCACGATGGCTTCAAGTGTTACAGAAACGCTGATGGGGCCCCATGGCAGGAGCCAGGGAGTCGGAGCAAGAGCACGGCTGGTGCCAAAAGGTCAGGGACAGCGCAGAAATTCAGATGTTACCGAGAGGCTGGCGGAGCCAGAGCAAATTCTTCCCCAGCTGAAAGCAGCCTCGTACAGCTCAGCCCTCCGCTAAATGAAGGAAGCTTTAATGTGGAGCAGATGTAGTGACGTCTTCTTTCCTCGTTAGCTGACTCCGACACGCTCAGGGTGCACCATCCAGGGGAGCCTCGCATTGCTCCTCTTCACAAAGCGTTTTGCACTAGATTTCTGGGAATGGTTACGGGGTTTAGTAACCTGGTCCACAAAATCTGGTTTTAGTCTGAAGAAAGAAATTAGTTAGGATCGACTTTTATTTCATTTTAGTTCTTTTTTTGCCAAGAAAACACCACAAAACACTGAGCTGTCCTTGCAGAGATGGCTTTTACTGTTGACACTGATGATACGAGTTATGTTTGTGAAGAACATGGGCCAAGGGACAGGGTAGGGTCAGTTGGAAGGCACAAAATATTGCGTGGGCACTGGGGCTGAGAGCCAGGTAAGGACACATTATCCTTATTTCATGCCAGGAGAGCAGACAAATTATCCGGCTGTGGCAGGATTTAGGAGCAGACTCATCTGTTCCTGGGTCCTTCCTCAGGGGGCTTCTTCCAGGGTGAGTGGGCTGGTCCAACACCTGCATTACTGACTCGGGTAAGTCACTTTAGGACAGCATTAAAATCAGGAGCACAGAGGTGGGACAAGCCAAGCTCAGAAGAGCACCTGCGAGGTTGCCCCAGCGAGGGGAGGCAGGTGAGGGAAAGCCCCCGATGTTCCCCTGTAATCCCTGGAGCTCTCTGAGGGGAGCCCCGGGAAGCGAAAGCGGTGAGGGGAGATCAGTGAGAGGAGACCCTTGAGGGGACTCTGGTGAGGGAGACACACAAGGGGAGACCTGTGACGGGAGACTCCTGAAGCGGCTCCGGTGAGGGAGGAGACCCGTGAGGTGGCACTGGTGAGAGGAGCCCTGTGAAGGGAGCCCCGTGAAGTGGCACCAGGGAGGGGAGACCCGTGAGGGGGTTCTGAAGAGAGGGCTCCTGTGAGGGGTGAAACGTGAAAGGGGCTCTGGTGAGCGAGACACATGAGGGGAGATCAGTGAGGCTGGACCCGTGAGTGGGTTTTGAGCGGTGCTCTGTGACGGGAGCTCTGTGACGGAAGCCCCGTGAGCGGGCTCCGGTGAAGGCAGACCCCTGAGGGTCCCTGCACACTCCCCGCGGGTCCCGGGCGCGGAGTGCCCCCTTACGGGGCCGCCCCTCAGCCCGGCCGGCGCTGCCGGCGCCCCGGCGAATGCGCAAGATGGCGCAAGGCGCTGCCCGCCCCCCG
>VZTA01004769.1:559758-656866 GCA_013398855.1 Mohoua ochrocephala
GCTCCCCGCCGCCCTCGCCCCGCGGCCGCTCCGTCCGTCCGTCCGTGCGTCCGTCCTTCCAGCAGTTCGCGTCCCCTCATCACCCCCGAAGTGGCCGGGGCATTGCTCGTCCCCGGTCCCCTTGTCCCTCCCCATCCCCGCCGCTGGTCCCGGTCCCGGTCCCGGTTCCCCTCGCTCGTCCGCGGTCACTCGCAGCCCCGCGCTCAGCCCTTCCCCGTGGCTTCGGGCCGCCGCGGGGGCTGAACGGGGCCGAACAGCTCCGCGTGTGTCCGCCGGTGCGGCGTGGGGGTCCCTGCGGGTCAGCAACCCTCGGCGGGAACAGGGCGCGTCCCCCCGGGAGCGTGAGCGGGGGTCGTGCTTGGGGCTGCGGAGTCCCGCACCAGCCCATCCAGCGCCTTCGCCCGCAGAGATCCCGAAGTGCTCCCCAGGAGCTGTGCTTCCAGTTGGAAACCCCTTGTGTGGGGGGCTCTAGGGAAGGACGGTGGTGTTTGGGGAGCCCGAGCCCGCACCGCTGGCGCTGGGGAGGGATGTGATGGCTGCCGGGGCAGTGGCGTGGCTGGGCATCCACCCATGCCCGGATCGTAAGAGCCGGCATCGTCACCGCGGTGGGAGCGGGAGGCAGCGCCCGACGGACGCGTCGCGTTTGTCAGCAAAGGCGATAGCGCCAGAGAAAAGATGTTGGGAGACAAGTTGCAGGGATGAGGGCGAGCAACTTCAGACCTACAAGTATATTGTGCTCTCCTGTAACGCCAGCTCTATCCATATTGGTAACACAGTCCACCGAACCAGGGCCGGACTACAGAACATCAAAGGGAGCTTTCCCTGGACCTACTGTGCACGTGTCCTGCTGATAAATGGCACTGTTTTTCTTCTGCTGGTGATGCTGCTTAAGCATGGGTCTAATCTGAGAAAGATGCTGTTCTGCAGCAAAATATTCGTGTGCTCTTGTGTTCTTGTGTCTCTTAACAGCCTTATGGATAAGGAAAAGTAGGAACTGAGCAACCTGGGCTAGTGGAAGGTGTCCCTGCCCATATCGGGGGGGTTGGAACGAGATGGTCTTTAAAGTCTCTTCCAACCCAAACCATTCTGTGATTATTCTATGAATTGCTAAAAAACCCCCCCCGTAAGCAGCCCAGCATGGTCAGAGGGAGAAAAGCGTGTGTTAGATTTATCAAAGATTAGCTGCTGGGGTGTTTAGGAAGCAAGGCTGTGGGCTAGTCGTATCATAAATCTCGCCACGTGGTCCGTAGCAACCGCGCGAGGAGGAGAAGCCAGTGTAACTCACGGAAAATAGAAGTGATCTGTGAAGTGGATATAATGAAGCAGGTCTTGTTATTATGTTCAGATTCCTGGGTAGTACAATGAGGATGGTTTAAAAAGTACTTTCTTTCTTTGTTTTTTTCTTTCTTTTTTTTTTTTTTANTTGAGGAAGGAAGGAGGAAAGGAAAAGAAGTGAATACTTGAAAGCAGAACTTTAGCAAGTTGAATTTGTGTCTAGGTTATCGCCTGCTGCTGTCCAAATTGCCCTGTGTGTTTGTTTATGCTGCGCCTTGGCGGGTCAGTGGCTCCTGACTTGGAGGTGTGTTTTGCTGGCCCCGCTGAGGAGTGTTTGGCTACACTTACAAAGTTTTTTCGTTCTGAGGGGTTTTTCCCCCCCTTCAGTGGATTTAGGCGCTCCCGACGTGGTTAACAGCGAGGTAACGTGCTTGTGCGCTCTGCTGAGTTTAATAAACCCTCCTGCGTCGGTGTCAATCAGCGCCGGAGCAGCCTCGCCGCGGGGACGGATGCTGTGTCGGAGGAGTGCCGCGCTGTGCGGGACACGATGCTCCGCTCCCAGCCCTGTGGTTTTCAAACTCCCCAAAATGCTGGTCTGGCGACTGTGAACCAGGCACTGGGAGCTGCTGGTCAGCGTGCTGGGGTGGGCTCAGCAGCGAGACAGTATTTTCTTTCTTTTTTTTTTTTAAATTTCCTGGAGCTCATTGTTCTGTGTGGTGGACAGCTTTTGTCTGTTATTGCTGAGCCCGGCATTCAAAGGCAGGCATAGGATACGAGAGGCTCCCCGGCTCTGCTCAGTAACAGCCTTGGAATTAAACATCGTCATTTATATTTAAGTAGGCTTAACTTCTAAATTATTGAAGCTATAAGCTTTCACTAATTTCTACTCTGTATGGCTTTCTTGTCTTTTTTCAGACACAAAAAAAGGATTGCTTTCTCCTAAATTGGTGTAATACCCTGTCTCTTTTCTTAATATACATAGAGAGTATCAGGTATCATTTCCCCAGTAACGCTCAGAGACTCTGTATGAAATTCAAGCCCACGTTTGGGCTTCGTCTCTCTCAGGGGTTCAACAGGAGAGTCTCGGGACGTGGTTTTCCCGCGTGGAGGCAGCAGGCAGCCCATGAAATGGGGCAGGCATCTCACAGCCGCCGTATCTGTGTGCACCACGTTTGGGGCCCGTGCTTGGGGCGATGCTGGTGCAGGGATGTGAGTGTGCAGCCACCCGTGCCCGTGGCACTCAGGTGCCTGCTGGGGCCAGCATGGTGCCAAAAGTAGACTTTGGAAACGTATCAAGCAAGCTGAGAGAGGGGGGCAACAGGACAGGTTGCTCCCCTTCTGATCTGCCCCACCACCCCTTGCAAAGGGAGTCAGAAATACTAAGCTAGTGTAATTGCGCCTCTTCTTGTTACCTGTCAGGCTCTGGATCTCGCACAGACGAAGTTCCCGTGCTCACTTAGGAGCCGGCAGAGGGTTCCAGGGGAGAGGCTCTGGGCAGAGGGTCCCAGATCCAGGACTGCAGCCTGGTTCCCCACTCCTCTCCATCCTGTTCAATCCCAGTTTTGGCCCATGTGCTGTCAGCCTGGCACGGGCCAGCGTGGAGCAGCTCAGCAGCAGCCCTGCCCGGCAGAGAGCTGCAAAACTGCTCTCATTTTATGTATGCAAACGAGAAAGTCTCTCTCCCTCTTTTCTGGCTGCCTGAACTTTTTTTATTTCTGACTTCCTTATTTCTCAAGGGTCCCTTGTCACAGTGTGTGAAGTGCCAAGCAGTGACCCCATGCAATGCCAGCCATTTGCTCCCCAGACCCTTAGACTCTGCTCCAAACCCATGGGATGAGCAGACCATGTGCTTCATTTTGCAGCCTGCAGCAGATCTGGGACAGAAGATGCTTTTTCCTCTGTCCCTTTTCCCCCCCAATATTTCTTGCTTTGCACTCCTGGGCGTCTAGCCCTGGATATTTTCCTTTTATTTAGCTAACAAAACAATGCAAGAATCTCCCTGAGCAGATTAAGAATTCCCATTTAAATCAATCGAGTAACATTAGTCAGAAACAGGAATAGTCCATTCAAAATTACTTTGAAATCACAAACTTATTTGAACTTTAGTGGAGCTTTTAGTTTTACAGAGTTTAGAAACTAATAAATTATGTAGCAGGGCTCATGAAAATCTACCCGAGTCCGCTTATCCGAAAGAATATCCAACATTTTGGTTTTGCAAGAAAATAAAAATAATTGTTTACACATGTTCAGGAGTCATTGGCAAGCATATAAAACTGATGGTTAAGGAGGCGAACATGTCAATAATTGCACTTTAAGAGAGGAGAGAGGCAAATAGGCGAGTGTATGAGGAAAGCACAGAGCACACTGATCTGGCCTTGCTATTATATCAGATGTCAACGTTGCATCACACCTTCCACTCGAGAGCAGCCCAGTCACTTAACAACCCAGACCCGCTCTGCGCTGGTAATTTAAAACCCGAGTTTCAGAGCAGAGTCAAGGATTTGCTGCCTGGTTTTTTTTGTTGTTCTTGCACATGAAATTGTGTTGATGAAGCTGATGGCAAGTCAGGGGATGCGGGTCGTGGTGAATGGTTCTGCTGAGCTGTGAAGATGCTTTTGCAAAAGGGTCGTTGCTGCTGAAACCTGAGAGTACGTGAAAAGGGAGAGAAGAGCTCGTGTTTCAAGGGGCTGGTTTTGGAAGGAGCAGGGATCCACGCAGTGCTCGGCTCCTTGAGAAGAACAAGGAGATGCTTTCCTCCATCCTGAATTTCAGGATGGGAGGTGATAAGGCAGAGGGGATGGTGGGGAGGAGAGAGTGCTGAGTTTGCTTTGAATCCCCTGGATACAATTAAGAGTTTCGAAGTTTTTCATGTGCACACTAACTTCTCCTCCTGCAGGAAGACCTTTCCTTCCCTTTCCTTGCCTGCCATCCTTGCCTGCCAGAACTCAAGCTGCAATTCAAGGGCTTGGTGGCAGGGCTGTGCTGGCTGGTGGGGTTTGGCACTGTGATGCCAAGGCGCCTGTGGCTCTTTTGGCAGCCTTGTGCCATCATCCCAGCCACCATCTCTGATCCACGGGCACTATCGCTCACCGCGTGGCCAGTCCATTTCCTGCTGGATCTGTGGAAGGGCCCGGCTGCGGGGACAGCCACCTCCTTGATGCTTTCCTGCAGAGTCAGGAAATGAAACTGGCCGTTCCCGTGTTCTGCTTTAGAGCAGCCTTGGGAGCTGAAGCCTGGAGGGAGCCCGGCTCTGGCACGGCATTTCCCATCTTGGCTGTGCCTCTGCTCTCCACTTGTGCGCGGTTGTTTCCTGCTCTGTGTTGGTATCGCTGGTGCCCTCTGTGGTGAGGCTGTGATCTGGTCAGGGCTGTGAAACACGTGGGGAATGCAAATAGCAGCGCATCCTATGCTCGGCTTGCTGCCATGCTCTCGGGATGCCTCACTGTGGATGGAGTTACTGTGGGTAATTAGCTCAGGAAAGGTCTTTGCCCTTTCCAGCTATACCAACAGGTTTTATCCTGCCTTCCTTAGGGATGGGGGAGCCCACAAGGACTTGGAGCTTGTCCTAGAAAGGCTCTTTGTGCTGTGAATGCTTCCAGCTTCCACAGTGTTCAACAAGCGACCTCCTGGGACTTGCTCAGTCTGGTCTCAAACATCTGAATATTATTTGGGGCAACTTCTTTGGCTCTTCGGGCTCTTTGCCTTCCTCAGCTAAACTCTGTGTCCCCGGTGAGGGCAGTGATGCTGGGTGTTTTTGGGCTCTCCATCAGGTGGCTGAGAGGTCGTGTTATCCCTGTCAGAGACCTCGTGCAGTCGTTTAACGAGTGGATGTGGTTTATGCTCTCTGATGGAAAAATCGCTTTATATAACCTCCCATCCAAAAGGAAAGGGAATAAAAAATTCTGAGCTAGTAAACTTTACTGCCAGCAAGATGTGGGGCCTGTTACAGCCTATTCTCCTCTTCTTTAAATGTAAATTTTCTGGATGCCCTAAAGAGCCAATTTGCACTTTACTGCAGTGCAGTGCTTTTCTCCTTAGGGTCTGGGTCAGCCTCAAGGAGATTTAAGAGGGCACCAGCTGGATTTTTAGGCTGCCAATTTCATCAGCCTGAAGCTTGTTATAATCTGTTGGAGAATATCTTTCAGGTCCATATATCTCTTCCTTCCATATCCTCCCATTTGCAGAAGGATTTGAATGAAAAACAACCCACCACTGGAAAAACAGGAGCTGTTTTTCATGTGCATGGTCCAACCTGCATCCAGGTTTTTGGTCCTGATACTCACCTGGATCCCACTTTAAATACTCCGGTCCTGCGCGTCTTCTTTTGGCTTTATTGGAGCAGGACTGGAGTGGTTATCCTTGGTGGTGGTTGTGCTGCTGATTTATGCTGTGTTACGCTGGGAATAAACACAGTAAATCAGAAGGGGGCAAATTTGTGCTGATGTGAGGCAGTTTGCAGGTGGATGTCGTGCCGTTGGTGTGATGAGAAAGGAGGTGGTGCTACCTCAGTCTCCCCAGCAGTGCTCCCAATGATGCTGCACCAGGAAGAGCGGGGTGGACCCAACTGCTCCCACA
Organism: Mohoua ochrocephala; assembly: GCA_013398855.1. Lineage (NCBI taxonomy): Eukaryota > Metazoa > Chordata > Aves > Passeriformes > Acanthizidae > Mohoua > Mohoua ochrocephala. Next base: position 565,609 of record VZTA01004769.1, read on the forward strand.
ATATCTCGCCTTGCCACAAGCTCAGAGTGGGCTGTTGGCAGCTCGTTTCATCCCTCTGTGATTAATGTTCCCTGTCTAGAACAGGAGTAATAATACGGGCTTCATCTGTTGGGATCGCGTGCTCCCAGGGCAGGGATGGTCCTGCTGGCTGCGGGTCTGGATGGGGTCCAGGAGGATGAGCCAGGATGTGACTGAGGTCCTTGGTGATGGATGTCACTGCTAATTAGAGCGGTGAGATTAGTCACTGAAGCACAGGAGGGAAAGCCAAAATCATGTTTCCCAAATGGAAAAGGACAATACAGAGGTATAGGCAAGTTCTTTTGAAGACCTGAATGTGAATCACAGTGTCAAGTAAAAAATAATTAAACTTATTTTTTTTTAAATGTACTTCAAAGTGTCTTTTAAGCCTCCCATTAATTTGAAGTTCTTTCTCTCAGTGCTAAATAAATCTCTTGGTTCAAAAGCACAAGTGCTAATTGGTTTCTCTGAGTATGCCTGTCTGCTTGATCAATAGGGGAAGTAGTTTTTGTTAAATATTTGCACATATAGTCACATATTGTATTGCTCAGGGAGATGGTAAATGTTTCTCAAAAAAAGACTTGTAGAATGAGGATTCCAGTCATTTTCTTGTGGCCTTTATGTCAGAGCTAATCACGCTTCCTCCTTGCATCCCTTTGCAGAAAGCAAAGCGGTTTTCCCTCGCGCGTTGCCGGCATCGAGACAAGCGGGCTGTTCAGCTGCCTGCCTGACACCCCGGCTCCAAATGCAAACTCGAGCTGCCACGAGCAGAGTTGTACAGTTCCTGCCTCGAGCAGGGAGTGGCTGTGAGCCACGCTGCCTCGCACTCCGTTTTGGGAGGTACCCGGGATGTTGTTTGGGATTAGCGGGGTTTGGACACACGGCCAGCTGCTGGAGAGGGATGGGGCTTTCAGAGTCCCTGAGTGAATGTGCACAGCCTCAGCAACTTCCTTGCTATCTCTCTGTTAATTGCACTTTTACTATTTCCATGTGCCTTTGGAGTGTTTTTCACTTCCAACTTTGCAGCATCATTTCCGTGCCTCACTGCTCACCGCAATCAGTTCTTTATGCTGATAGAATTGGGTCCCTCTCTCGCAGTGTTGCCTCTTTATCCTGTCTGTGCTCTCCCTCTGGCTCAGCTCAGCTGACCTCTAGAGCAAACACCAGGAACCCTCTTGTCCCACCATGGAGATTCCCCTGGGAGTGTCTGTTCCTTTGTCTCTCATCCTGAGCATCCCAGGAAAAGAGGGCTCTGCGTTCAGAGTCTGCCTTTGAGACAGGTGAAAGACAGAGCTTGGCTTCTCCCAAATCCCCAGATGGCGTGAACCAGCTTTTCCACGTATGTCTGGGTAGTTGGTCACCTGGCCCTGAAACTCCAGGAAAGTGGCAGTGGGATTTCTTCAAGGTCTGATAAGCATCCCATGAGGAAAAACCAGAGTTGAGTTGGAATTTGGGTGCTTCTGGACACTGTAAGGTGTCTACAGGTTACAAATCAGTTGCACAATGTCACACCTCAAGGCACAGTCCTCCTCTTGAGTGCAGCCCAAGGAGACCCCAGGACCAGTGTCCGTCCCCACTCCAGCAAGTGTCTGAGGACACCAGTCCTAATTACGAGCGTCATCACTCCTGCAGTTTGAGCAGTCTGGAGTGAGGATGCAGACCGAATGTTTATGGAGGCAAACATGATTATCTCCAATCACAGGCCTTAATGATGGTTGTTATAATGACAGCAATTGTGGGAAGGGCATGTAATTATGTTGATTCTTCCTTTTATTGTACATATAATAATAAGCTGTTTTATCTAAGAGTACAGGGGTGCTGGGGGAAGACGGGGCATTTATTTAATTAGGGATTTTTTTTTTCTGATTGCATGTTAGGCTAAATCCTGAAATCTTCAATCTTTCTGGAGTCAGAAGTCCCTCTTGGCTCGGTATCAGGATGCAAGGGCCCTTATCTTTCCTAACTCACCAGAGCACCCACACAGGGAATGGGGCCCCAGCATGGTGTTGAGACTCTGACCACTTTGCAGAAAAATGCAGAGCATTCATCTAATTCCTTAATTTTCACCAAAAAAAAGTAATTGATGGGTTTGTGCTGGCTGCAGTCTGACTTGCTGAGAGGACCCCAGGGCTATCTCATAAAAAAGAAGTCACAGTGAGCGATAGATCACCGAGATGGCTGGAGCTAGCCTGACATTTTAAGACTTAATGGGTTAATAAAGTGTGTGTTTTAGGTGTCTGTCACTGAGTGGGGTTTGTCCATTCCCTGCACACACTCATACCTTGTTGGCAGTACCTTTGGCCTGGCCCTGCAGTACCACTGCTGTCTTTGTCTGCTCCATCCATCTGCCTCGGCTCAGGTTGCACTCAATGTTTATCCCCCGTAATCCAATTTAAGTTGCCGTAGAAAGCAGTGGGGATTTACAGAAAGAAAGAAAAAAATCTCACTGAGTTTGCAGAGCAGAAAAGACCGACTTTTTTCCCTTCTCTTTCTTTAGTATAACTGCCTCTTCTCATCTCTGTTATTCTTACCATGCATGAACAGTCTGCCCTGCACCCTGGTTTTGAGCCGAGTGTGGGGGGATCCTGTCCTTGCTGGGGTCTGTATGAGGGACAGGCATTACAAAGCCTGTGCTACGGCTGGTGTTTGCCGAGAGACATTGCTTATGTGCGTCCCAGTTCTGCGAGCATCTGTGGAGTTGGTCCCACCAAGCCTGTGAAAGAGGGAAGAAGCTGTATCGCAGGTGGGAAGCCACCCATTGAAGGGCCAATGCACAAGTGAACTGTTAGAAAGGCTTTCTCCATATTTGGATGAAACCGTAGGTTTCTTACTCTGCTGGAATTTCTTCACCATTGCTCTTCTTTAAAGAAACCCAGTTCACCTCCATCCCTGCATTTACAGTCTTCGAGTATCTATAGAACTCCTGTCTCTCGGTCGCTTTTTGTCTTTCATGTCCGCATATATTTTGGCCAATCTTTAAGTAATAGTTCTATTTCTGTCATCTTCTGTAGTGTCTGTTCGTGACTACAGGGCAAATTATACCCTCAAAAGGTATGCTGTGACCAAGTGAAGCATGATATGCCAGAGACAGAGCGTTTAAACGTTCTGTTGGCAAAAGAAGTAAATTAGGACGTATCTGTGTGATGGGAAGTGAGGGTTTGCCTATTGTTGGTACAAATTCTGCAATAACTTATCTCTCGTGGACATCGTTTAGCGTAATTGCTTTGCAAAAAACCTTTTGTGTGGCTGAGCCGGAACATTGTGCATTTGTATTTTGGTGCTTAACTTGCTCTTCATTAAGGGCTGAATAGCACCATGCTTTGCCTGTTACAGCGTGAGAGAGACCAAAGCGACAGAAGGGCACGGTGTTGCGTGCGAGAGGCAAACAGCCTCCTGCTCTGCCAAGCGGGAGAAGTGTTGGGAAGATGCCTGTGGCAATATGGTCTGAATCGGGAGCTGCTGATCCCCCCTTCACCCCCGCCGGCTGTGCTGCAAATGGGTCTGGGGCATGGCGCAGCCCCTCTACCACGCCTCTGCCTGGTTATGTGGGGAGGGGAATGGCTTTCCAGCACTGGTGTGCTCTTCTGCTCCTGGGCTGGGAATGGCTGACGCCCTGTGCTTGTGCAAGTTTTAATGGTCTAATGCCGCACACTTCAATGGGAGGTGAAGAGGCAATCTTCAGGGGAGTATGGAGTGGAGCTAGGGTTTGGCAAGCTGCTGGAGGGGTGTGCCTGCCTGTCGCCTTCACTGGAGCCTCCAAAGGCAGCCTTGAAGGACTTTGCCTATGGTTGTGCTTTAAGAAATTGCACCCTGAGGTTCTGAGAGCAAAGCCTTGGGAGGCAAAGCGTGCCCATGGGTTTTGTGTTTCTCCGAAACACTTGCGCCTTGTAGCCCATCCGAAATGTTTCCATCGTCCCCCGTTTGCTGCCAGAGCAGTTGAATCTTGCTGCTGCTCATGGACACACTGCTGATTCTGTCCTCCTCTCTTCATTTTAGATTTTGGCCGTTCCTCCGAGCTGGCGTTCGTTGTGGAGCCTAGTGATGACATAGCTGTGCAGGAGCAGCCCTTGATCCTCTACTGCCAGGTGGAGGGCATCCAGCCCATCACCATCACGTGGCGAAAGAACGGCGTGATGATCCTGGACAGTGAGAATGCCTTTATGTTGGCCAACGGGTCTCTCTACGTCTCCCGCTTCCAGAGGGTCCGGGGAGATGGGTCCTCGGATGAAGGCGAGTACGACTGCATGGCACAGAACCACTACGGGCTGGTGGTGAGCCGGAAGGCGAAGATTCAGGCAGCGAGTAAGTACGGGCACTGTGCCCCCCCCACCTCACAGGGCAATCCCACAAGGGGCACTGGCTTTGTTGGGAAGCGGGAGGTTGGCATGGTGGGTGCTGGGTTTTCATGGAGCGGGGTTTAAAGGGAGGGAAGAGAAAGAAATCCTGGAGCTGGTGTCGAAATCTGGCTGGCATCTAATCTGTGTAGCTGTCCGAGTGTGAAAGAAGAGCTCATCAGCCTCCTTGGGTAGAGAACTAAAAACCGCCTTCTGACAGTAAATTCTCGGTGTTGGAGGTGTAAGTTACAATAAAATCATGTGGTGAAGTAGTCTGTGGTTTGTGTATCTCCTGCGGTGAGTTTGGAAGCCCCTTTGCTGTGCAGCACAGCTGGGCTCTGCTTGGCAGGCAGAGCTTCCCAAACCATAGGCAAAGACCTCCTGAAGGTCATGGTATCTTTCATTTTGTTATTTAATTCTGGCAGCGTAGAGGCAGCAAGGTTTTATTTACTACCCGGTGTGGCAGTGCCTTTGGGGGCAAGGCTAACAACACCAGACAGATTGTCTGATGGGGGAGCCTGGAGGAGGGGAGGGATGAAAATGTCAGTGAGGGAATGAAATTTAAAGGTGGGGGAGGAAGAATTCCAGGGCAGGCTGTGACTCCAGCCCTGCACACTACCTGGTTTTAGCCCGTTGCATTGCCCTGGCCAGAGCGGTTGGGCCTGTTGGGTCTCCTGGTTCTCCCGTGTCAGCTCTGGTTGCTGGTTGGTGTTTGTCTCAGGACTGATGGCAGAGCTGGGGGGTCACGGTGGCTTCTGTCCCTGTTGTGTTGGTGGCCCTCTTTGCCCACAGACTGTCTGGGGGCTCTGGGAGTGCAGCCACTGATCCTTTTGGCATTCAACCAGAATTGCTGCTGGGTGTAATTTCTGTGTGAATGTGAGGACGGGTGTGCGGTACGGCCGCGAGACCTGGTGGAACACTGGTTTGTTAAGTTTTGCTGAAGGGTTCTCCAACTTGTTTGGGAGATGGCTACTGCTCTTCTTTCTGTGCAAGTCACTTACTAGTGCTTCTGTTGCATTTGCAAATATCAGCATGATTTTTTGGTGCAAAGCAGGAAAAGCGTAAGGCAAGGTCTGGGGCTGAGGTCCTGTCTGCATTCCCCAAACTGGGGGGCCTTTTGGAGCGCTGCCGCCCGCTCCCCGCAGTGCCAGGGCCGGCTGGCAGCCCACCAAGGGAACACTCCAGCCCTTGTGTGTAACAATTCCCGAGTGCATGAAGTGGCCATCTGCAAACCTAGCTTTTCAGGAGTGTAAGAAGTGACATTGTCCAGGAGCCAAGGGCTTTGGGGCCGTGCCAGATTAGCAGCTGGATCTCAAACTTGTCAGTCTTGTGGTGCTAAACCTTGGAGCACTTTTGGTGAATGGCTCTGGCATTTATGAGCTGGAAGCCGACTGATGCACAAGCACAATGCCAAACTTCTTGGACCTGTAAACTGGAGACATGAGAGCCAGAGGAATTACCTTTGAGATTGTGGGTTGTCAATAAACACTGTTATCTTGGCTCCTGATCAATATGTATGTGATGCGCTGTGTGTCCCTGAATTGCGTTTCCTTTTGTAGCCATAGTTTCACATGAATCAAAATGAAAAAGAGATCGTGTTGAAAATGCTCTGGGCTCTATTCTGGCTTCAGGCTTTGTTTGTTGCCAGCCCTGAGAAGAGGTCTGGGTGAAGCCAGCACAAACAGGGGGCCCCCCAGCCTCGATGCCACAGGTGCCTGCAGATAATGGGAATAAAGCAGGATGTTGTGGGCAAATGTAACCTGCTGCTCAGGGCAAGCTCCCCCGCTGTGCCTGAGCTGCGGGAACACACGCTTGCACTTAGGACTCTGCTTAATCGAAGATGAAATCTCCTGAGAATGAATCACAGTTGTACCCTGAGCCCCCAAGTCTCAGAGTGCTTACACACAAGAGATAGTGATTTTCCTTGCTCCAAGTCCCAATCAGCAAGTCAAAGGAGAAGGGTAATTATCCCCATTTTAGGGACCTTTGCATCGAAGGAATGGGTGCTGGCTGCCTGGAAGGGAAAAAAACCCAAGTGCTAAGCAGACCTTTGCGGAGCAGAGTAAATACTGCCGGTGGGTAAAACCTCATCCCAGTGCTGATCTCTTCTTCCCTCTGAGCCTGACATCTGAACACAAAAGCAAAGGAGAAATAAAAACCTTTCACAAACAAAAATCTTGAAAGTTGATCAAGGCCGTGCTACTGAGGAATAAAAGAGATCTGACAGAGCGGAGCCCCTCGAGAGCTCTGTTGCACTTTTCGCTGTCTTCAAAGGCAGGCTGTTAGTCTCATATCACCGTTACAGACCCTGGCTTTGTATTATTGCTTGGAATATAATCTTCTTGGCTCGGAGGAATGTACATATTTGCATTCAGGAAATGTGGGCTGGATATCATATTTTTATGTTTCAAATTTACTTCAACACTTGGCATTGAGTAAAATTTAACTGGAAGAATATGCTGCTCTCAGCCGCTGCGCGTGCGGCCCTGATGGGCTCAAGGTGCCGGCAGTTTCCTCACGGAGCGGGTGCATCTTAAACCCTTCCTCCTAAAAATTAACTCGTTAAATTGATTTAATTAAATTCTAGGGTATTTCTGTTTGTCGCCATTATTAATCGAGGATACTCAGCGGAAGGAAGCGGACCTTGGCTGATTTGTGGATGGGCTGGTCAGGTGCTAAATACTTTGATAATATCTTTGTAGCGTAACTTTCTTTTGAACAAGCATAAGTGTGCGAGAAGCCTACGCGTGACTGAGCTGAGCGGGGAGGCCCTCGGCATTTCTACCCTCTGCCTAACACCCTGGTTGGAATTCTTTCAGTTGCTGTTTCTGTGTCTGTTCAAACCCTGGTGTGTTAGTTTAAAAGGTTGTGGAATGCAACATGTTTTTATAATCTGATCAGGTTATTGAATACAGATCTTTTCTGTCTCCCAATGACAGTTTTGTAATTTCGCATGACTCCGAGCTGTCTTAATTAAAACCAGTTTCACAGAGTGTTCTCCGGAGGCACCGCTTGGCTGTGTTTTCACAGGTCTCTGAGGAGCTGGATTTCCCCTGTGCATGCCAGAAGCTGAACATGCTTTGGCTCTCTGTGGATGAAGATACCCTCTGAGCAATTGTAACATCCAGAGTCCGCTCCTCTGGAAGGTGGGCTCCCCAGAACGCAGCCACCTTCCTTCTCATCACCACCCTGTGCTTAACTTGGCCTCATTTGATCTGATCGTGCCGTCTCATGACATTTCCAGCCCTTTTTGCCGATGCTGTAATTTGATGGACCTGGCTCCGCATCATCATAAATCACAGCCCAGCCAGTGGAGTAAGACCCATTGATTATATCACTCAATAACAAGCAGTTACCACTAATTGGAAATCACCATCAAACTGGGTATCGGATCAGGCTCTGCACGCATCCAGCCTGAGAGTAGCAATTTTCCCTGTTTGATCTGATGCTTTAAAAAAAAAAAAAAANAAAGAAAGAGAGGAATTAAGTCAATGGTGCAATTTAGAGCCAAAGAGATTTCTTGAAGTTTGGTGAATTGGACCTGCCCAGTATTTGAAGTACTGCAGGACCTGATAATAACTCTGGACAGATCTGAGCTTGTAGAGACATTTTCTTCACTGTGTCTTCCTGCAGGGTGACCGGCTTGTAGTCAAGCATAGCAGCACACATCCCTGTGCCCTTCTCTGCTCCCTGACCCTCTTTCCTTCTGCGTCCTGCCCCAAATTCTGCTCCTCCAATCCCGCTGTGTGTGACTGTCCGTGGCACTTACCCTGCCAGCAGGAGGGCAGGATTGATAGCTTGGGCGAGGCAGATATTGTGACTCCCCTCTGCATTGATCCCTGCAGACAGCAGCAGCAGCTCCTCTTGGCCAGCCTGGGGACAAGCATGCTGTCCCCACAAACACACTGGCCACTGTGACCTCGAGGCCAAAGGTCTTCAGGTCATTGGCAAAATACAGAAGTGGGGAGGGCTGGTGCATATGCAAACTTGCAGGTTGGTTTTCCTGCCAAGCTGTGTGGCTAGGGGAGGAGGTTGGGAATCACAGGGATTTTAAAGCAGCAAAGATCTTCCCATCATTTCAGCTCCTCTGCACAGAATATATTCAGGGTTTAACCTGCAGCCCCCTTTCCAGGCTCTGGGGTGGTGGGAAGAGCTGCTGAGCCCAAATAATGGCAGCATTTATAAGAGTGTAGAGACAAGAAGGAAGTCTAAAAGGATTAGGGAGAGACAAAGGGGGCTGATTATTTTATGGGTCACAATACAAGGCATTAGAGTGAGATCACAAAGGGATGTAATTACAAAAGAAGGCCATACTGGGGGGGATCAAACCAGGATTAGAGTGGGAAATGTTTTTACACAGTTTTGTTCCACTCATTATGAAGTTAGCATTTTAAATTAAGGTTTAAATAAGGTGACACCAAAGTTGTCACCAAGGTATTTCCTGGGCAATGCCACTGTTTGGATGCAGATTGCGAGTCTCAGCTCAAAACATCAAGGCAGACCTTAAACATGTGGGTTTGCTGTTGGTTTCTCTTGTGCCTGTACAGTATCTGTGTTGTCAGCAGAGCCCTACCTATGGTTTGTGCTTAGGACAAGTTAAGCTGTTTTTGCAGTTGGAAGTGGGGTACTTTTGTGACTCCTCGTTTTACTGGTGCCAAACGTGCTGGAGGTAAAGGTATGCGCCGGTGTCAGTTACAGTTCTGGAGACATCTTCCTTTTACTCCCAGAAACTTTTTTGCTAACGGTCGTTTGCATTTTCTCTCAGTTTAACTCTTGGTGTTACATGCCAAGTTTCCTCCACCCATAAACGAGATTTTTTCCCCCCTGTTGTGGCTCTGCTCACAGTTAATGCCCTTTTTTCTCCAGTGCCGAGCAGAAGGGCTCAGCCCTGATGCCAGTGATGTTTCTATGTTGTCTGTGCTTTGAACGCTTATGGCAAGCCCAGAGCAAATTCTGGGCTTGCAGCAGTGGGTCTCAGAGGGGAAAAATACCCATGAGGAATTACTAAAGGAAAAAAAGGAAAGCAAAAGAAATTAAGAAAAGCAGAAACACTGTGAGAGGTTTCCAGGAGACAGATATGATGGGTGAGTGGGTTATTTTCCTCCATCAGCTCTTTTGGCTGCCCCTAGGACATGCTGGTTCACGTGACACTGCCTCTCACATCTGTACCGTTGCAGTAGTTGGCCCTGTGTGTGCTGCAAAACAAATGTACAAATATAGGAGTCACCAGGGGAAAATTGGAGAGATTTGACTGGGAATTTTAGTAGATTTGCAGGATTAAAAGAGTTTGTCACTTACCACCCACTGCATTTCAGCGTCTGCATGTAACAGCCAGGATTCATCCTGAGACTTGAGCATATTATAAGACCATATTTCTTTTGGCTGCTCATTTCTTAGCAGTGTGATAGTTATTTAAATATCATCTTGCACTTCTTTCCAAGGCTTCTAACGTGGATGCGCCAACCTTAGCTCCGGCAGCGTTATCTCTCATATAGGGGGTTCGCACTGCAGGCAGTAATGTCACTTAGTCATTTGTAGAAAGCTCAGGGGAAATATATCAGAAGAATTTCATTAATGGCAGCACTGTTGAGTTATTTGTCTCAATTAACTCTTGGAGCACAGCTGAGGAAGTTCTGACATCTCTGCAGCCTGCACCTGCAGCACGAGGCAGTTCTCTGCCCGCTTTTTTAACATGGGGTGAAGCTCTGTGATGCCTGCACGGGCAGGGACAGCACAGTGCCCAGCCCCGTGTGCTTGTACCCTGCTTGTCCCTCTGCCTGCTGCTCTGCTCCAACCTCTCCTCGAAGTATTGGGCCACTCTCCTGTATCGTTTTAATCAGGAGGGCCGGTCTCTGTATGGCTTTCACTCTCCTTTTGCTCTACAAGGGTCCCAGCTGGCCATGGTGTGGCCAGTGACATCCATGCATCTGCTGTGCCTCAGTTTCCCTTCTCTGAACCCAGGCTGTGTTTACGGTCAGTGCCATGATTTGCACGCTCCTGTGAACACTTGGGGGGCCAGGCTGCTGGTTTGTGTTTATCAGGGACCCAGGTTAGCTGGCCACGGTGTTTCATCTGTGCGGTTGTTTCTCTCCGAGAGGTGCACAGTGCTAGGGCCAGGCTGGGGCCCAGGCGAGAGAGGAGCTGCTTTTCTGCCACCTTTCATTGGCAAGACTGTGAGTAGGAATCAATTTTGGGGGCCGTTTGACCAGAGCAATCAGTGCTCTTGATCTAGTAAGTAACCATTGAGATGGGGATTTGAGGACCTTGCTTTGAATGTTTGGGGCCTTTGGGTGCAGTAGTGATATGAGCAAGGTCAGACCTCACAAATCCCTTCTTGTGGGTGAGTCCCGGCACAGGTGCCAAAGCTGCTTTCCCAGAGCTGGCAGGATGGGACCTGGGAGAGACATCAGCCAGAGCTTCCTGACATCAAGGGATGCTGGATCTGAGCTCCATGCACCTCTTCTTCCACTCTGGTTTTGGCTCTACCCAGCATCGCAGCCCTGTTGCTGGGAAGGGAGTCTGCTCCCACTCCTCCTAGGCACAGCATATGGTTTTCAGAGAGGTTCTTGCTTTAAACCCAATTTTACAGTTGGGTTGACTGAGGCAAAAGGAGGTCAAACGATTCGCCTGAGGTCACCCAATAAGTGGCTCAGATTAAATCTCAACCCACGACGCTGCCCGTTCCCAGCGCTGGCTGTGCTGGCCGGACCAGATGGCCTCCTGAATGCGGCGTCAAGATCCTCGGCTTTTTCCCCACCTCATTGTTCTCCATTGTGGGCTTCTGAATGCAGGACCTTGAAAGTGAGAGTCATTTGGATTTGCCGAGTCCAAGTTATTCTGTTTAATGACATGGATTTGCAGGAGAGGGTTTAAACACGCTGTTTGCTACTGAGGTTGGAATTTTGCAGAGATTTGCCTCTTTGCTTTGGTTTTCTGATGATAAAACTCTGCCTGACCAGCTGAAATTGGTCCCTTACCTGTTCAGCTGCCCTGCTGCTGGTTCACTGACTGCAGGGCTGCCTTTTCTTTGTACCCGTGCGGGTTTGTCCACAGGTCTCTTGGGTCCTGATCCCTGGGATAATTCTCCAGCACCACACCTCTCTGATCTGTTTGTGCAGTTTGTGTCTTCCCTCTTAGCTTGGTTCTGGGATCACACAAGGGGTCAGCGCAAGGTGCTGCTGGATGGACAGTGTCATGTTTTTGCCTCTGGGAATCTGCAGACTCTCGTGTTAGCTCTGGAAATGCAGATGCTGACGTCTCCCTCCTGATCTGGTGTGCATCCCATACATCACCCCTGACAGAACAGGGGCCACAGATGAGCTTAAGGCAGGGCTTTAAAGAGCTTTATAAAGATGAGCCCATTCCTGCTCTCCAAGCTGTGGAGCAGCCTGGAAAAATGCATCTCTGTAACCTCTGTTGGAAAGCAGGTGTGCAAATCCTTGGGACTGGGACATACAGGGCAGAGCCCATCTGCCCATGAAGCAGCAGTGCTTGGGTGTCTGGGGTAGACTGCAGTTCTTGGGGCAGGGGGGGTCTCCTGCACCCACACATCCCTCTGCATCCCGCCTTCCGAGGGAGGGCCCACACTTCTGCGCCACTCACATGCCTCAGTAAGTTGGCACCTCTTGAGCATGCCTTGATTAATGGTGTTTTTTTGTCAGTCCTAAGAGGCCCCATTATGTCCCTTTGATGCTGCATTTTGCACTTACCACTGTCACTGAGCTCAATGACTAATTTTCACAGGTCACGGGAGAGGGACAATGGATCAGGCCGCATTTGGAAGAAACAAATGAAATTTTGCTGCAACTGAGAGCACTAATTAAGAGTGAGGATCAATTTGGGTGTACAAAAGAGATAGTTTTCGGCTGCTGGTGTGTAAATGAGTGGCGGTGTTGCGATAGCAGAAAAGGTTCCGTGTGTGCATACTTCAGCTGCAGCATTGTACTTCGCTGCATTTGATCGATTCTTCTGTGCTTATTCATCGAGGGAAAACCAAGCGTTTTCCTGCCTGCCTGCTGTGCCCAGGAAGGGCAGGGACAGCCAACCTGCCAGATCAAGTCATGGCTGATCCCTGTGAGATGTTTTTGACCAGGAGCAGGAGCTTGTGTTTCTTCAATTGCCTTGCTCATCTTGGATCGTGGCACTGCAAGTTGCCTGGTGGCTTTTGAGTGCAGTGCGTGGCATTCTCTGCCCAGCTCTGTGGGCAGGATGATGCCCATCTTCATCCCAAGCCATAGCTCACCCTACCAAGGATTGCACTGTTCACTGAGACTCAGAGGAACGCTGATTTGGAGGTGTCAGAAGGAGAAGGGACACAGTGAGCTTTCCTCAGGGAGAATGTCATGGATGCAGAAATGAGGACAAGGAAAGCCGAGACTGTGCAAGCTCGATTCACGGCTTCACTAAGCATTGCAAAAGTGTGATTCAAGTTTTCCCAAGTCTTCACACACAATAAGAAGTCAGGGCTGATGTGTATTTGGGATGAGCTGGTTGCAAATGTCCAGGTGCCCAGGCTGTACCGTTAAAATTAGTTTGCAGATGGTTTTGGTAAAATTGTGTCTGGTTTTGATTGGATTTGCCTAGGGCAGAAAGGTAGGAACATGAACTGGAGCATTCTTTTGCCCAAGAGGGTTCTCCAGGGCCTACAGGGTTCCCATGAAGCAAAGCCTAAATGAATTCAGCCTGAATGCATTCAGCCTCAGTCCAGAGGTTTGCTCTTGTCCTGGGCCCTTGTGGTGACATTGCCCTGAATGGCCAAGCAGTGCAGTCACATCCCTTTGGGCCCCAGCGTGGCAGCTCTGTCCGAGGTGAGGGCGCTTGCCAAGGCACTTTATTTCCTCAGAGCAGCATCCGTGTCCAGCTCACCATCGTTTCCCACGGCAACGTGTGAAGGGGCGGGAGGGAAAGTCCTGACTGCATCTTTCATTAGTGATCCTAATGCTCAGGAGAAGAGACAGGCCCCCAAGGGGGTCAGCTTGAACTGTCTCTCAAAAAAAAGGGAGAGGAAAGAGAAGAAAAAGTCTTCATATGCTGGACTGGCCATTGGAAAGGTGACAGCAGAAATAATCCTTTTTTTAAAGTTTTTTTCATGACCAAAGAGAAGACAGTTTCCTTGTCCCTTGGGACATCCATGGGTGCTCTAGACCTTCACGAGGGCTCAGACGCCGCAGGCACCCACCACCTCTAAATGACAGGGACTGGTCAAAATCCTAAATACAGAGTCTGGGTGCTACACTTAAAGGATCCAGACTTGACTGTTTGGCCGAAGCAGTGTGGTGGTTGATACCTTGGGAAGCCTGACTCTTGCTACTGATCTCAGGCAACTGTCCCAATACCCTTGTATCTCTAGGAATTAGGGATGGTAGCATTGGTCCTCCCCAGATCTCCCCATCCCTGTTGGGTTTGAGGGCCCATTGCCTGCACACTGACCTTGCCAAGCTGGTGCAGGGGGCCCTCACCCCACTTGAAGCTGTCAGAGCTCGTTACCAGCACAGGCAGCTCCTTCCCACCGCAGTGGGGCCGGGGAGGCCGGGTGCCTCCGGGCGGCTGCTCAGCGCTGATTGCTCTGTGCCTAATAGGGGCTGAGGAGTTGGGGCACTGCGTGGACCTCACGCCGCTGCCAGCTGTCGATTTTCATGAGCCTCCTGGCTCTGACTTTTCTGAGACCTTTGAGCTTGTACCCAACCATCCGGGAACCAGCCAGGGGGGTCAGAAGTTCTTTTATGGGAAGGCAGAAGTCCCTGCACCATATATATTCATATGTAAAAGCCTCGCAGAGAAGGAGTTTTAAAAGCCGGCATGGTGTAGGTGCACAGGAGGTGTTTGTGTTGCTGTGCTGGGGAACATGTATGAGCCTTTCTGCTTTAGAGAGTGGTTTGCATGTGTTTGAAGCACCTCGATGATTCACACTGCTGCATCCCGTGGGGAAAATGGATTTGTTCTCCTACAGCTCCCTGCCCAAGGGGAGCCTGCTTAATTTTTCTTTTACTAACTAGGTTCTCCCAAGAATGAGAGATTACCTGATCTTCCAAAAGCATTTCCAATGTGCGGAGAAGTCTGGATGACTCACAACTTTTAATTAGCTCTCCTGACGGAGGCAAGGATCCCTCCCTTTCTCCCTCCTTCCCTAACAGAGAGGTGGTGATTAGAATTACAATGAAGATAATCCAAACTGTATGTGTAGGGTTTTCAGTAAGCGGAGAACAAAGCAGGACATCCATCTGGTGAGTGTGAGCCCATAATACCTTTCTGCTCATTTCTCCAGTGCAACAGGAGCTGCTTGGGACGGAAGCAAGCTCATTATTTTGGAAAGGCTTGCTGACACGCAGAGCGGGGCTGGCTTGTAATCTCCGAGGCACTGAAACCACTGCTCAGGAAGGAGCATTGCTTTTAATTTTAAATCTACCTTTGTATTTCTCCTTGTTAAAATCTGCAGCAATGAGGGATACCAGCCTCTTCTGAGCCTGTCCTTAATTAGTGTGTGAAAGAGAGATGCCCTTAGTTTTAGCAAGGCTAATGAAAGCTGTAAGGGAGTTTTAAAAGGCAGCCAAGCTAAGCCTGTCCTGTGTAAACATTCCAGCAGCAGTGAGGAAATGCATTAGCTGGGGACAACCTCTTTTTGGAGTGATGCTGTTTCCCCTCACTTAAAAATCTTCTCTGTGTCTGACAGAGCTCCTGCCTCAAAACTTCGGCTTCCCTTTATGTCCTGTCTTTGCAGTGGGACACTTGCCTGTGCCATGGGATCGGCTTTCCCATGCTGTGCCCTACAGCAGGCAGGGAAGAGGCAGAGTTTTCAGCAGAGAAAAGCAGTGTCGGGCCCTCAGCCACGGTGCTACTGTGCTTTACGGTCAGCTGGGTTTTGCCAGGCTGCTTCGGCACGGAGAGAGGACGGGCGCGCTGTGAGAAAGGAACAAAAAGCCGTTGTGGTGGAGCAGCCGGCGCTCCGAAGCTGCCGCTCGCCGCCGTGCCGGCAGCGCAACGCATGCCTCGACTCCTGCCATGGCAACAAGTTCATCCTTAGGCCAGGACAACGCTTGGCTGCAGCGTGGCAAAACAGCCAGGAGCCGGTCCAGCCCGCGGCATCCCCGACAGGACCCAGGGAGACAGGAGGGATGGGGTGAGGTTTCGTGCCTTCAAGGTGCTCTGCCAGCTTCAAAATTCAGACCGGTGGTTTCCCTACCCTGAAAGCACAGGAGAACTGCAGGGAGATCTTTCTGAGGCCACGAGCTGCGCAGCGCCCGTGTGTGGAGTCATGAAGGCTCTTGCCCTCCAACACAAAGAGCTCGGGAAGAAAGATGGAGAGCCCAGATCCAAGGAAATGTTGGCCAAACACGAGGAATCCCTTCCTCTTATTAGTGTTTCAAGCACTAAAAAAATCCCCCCTGCATACCAGAGCTAGGCACAGCCTTTGCTTGGAAGGAAATGTCTTTTCAAGCTGGGATGCCGGTGCCGAACTTGCCGCGGGCAGCCCCGCGCGAGCCAGGCGTGCCGGTGGAGTGCAGCTGGTGCGGCTCAAAGGGAAAATATGATCAGCTGTTGAATGGCAGAGATTTGAGACGTCACGCCAAGGCATCGCGTTTTGATTTTGCGAGGCGTGCTGTGAAATTCATAGGTGGAATATTTCTAGGGAGCTGCTTCGCTTCCTTTAGGAAAAGTGAGGTGGAAGAGTGGAAGATAAATGATGTTCTCTATTGACAGCGTCTGGCGTTAAAAACCTGGTCTGAGCTGTCTCTTCGTTCTCAAAATCGTAACACTTGCTCTGGGTTCTTGATATTAAAAAATAAGAAATTATTATTTCCTTTAGGTCGCCTATTGACTTTTAGCTGATGCACTTAAAAAATGTTTTCAGCGTTTGTGATTCGTGAGAAAAAGAGAAGCTTGAAAACATCTCGCTTTTAGCATAACGAGAGCTAAGGTTGACAGAACTGTGAAATCCTGGAAGTTGGGGCTTCACGGCATTGCCAGACATCAGAAGGTCCTTGATGACATGATGAGAGCTGGGAAAGCTGAATAAACTGATGAGCTTCTTCCATTCTGGTCCCTTGTCATGTAAATAGGCTCCAATCTGCATGTCAGATCCCTTGGGAAAAGGAGTGTAATAACATTAAAAATAAGGCAGCAAAACCCCCAAGGTGCACGCGCGTGTGTGTGTGTGTGTGTGTGTGTGTGTGTGTGAGCAATCTTTAAGCAGGCAAAAAATATGCTTGGAGGAGTTTGGATGGGGTGAGAGGGCTCCTCGTTACCGCTCTGCTTTGAATGCAAAAAGGTAACTGCCGTGGCTTTAAAGAAAGTACTTTAATGCTACATAAATATAATTGCTTCGATGAAATGTCTTTAGCCTCCTGAGGGAAGTTGTAGTCTGTAAGCCTTTAGATATGAATGGACGACTCTGTAATTGCTATTGTTTCGGAGACACATTAGGAAGGCCTAATGCTGATCATTCCTGGCATGTTGTGGAAGCGGAGTAATGGCAATCCCAGGCAGCGGGCAGGGAGAGGGGATTAGTATGCATTTTGCAGGATGAAAAACTGACAAATGCTTCAGGACTGGAAGTTTTTCTCCTAATTAGATTGCGGGCTTGTAAATTGTATTTGATTTTTTTTTCTTCCCCCTTTTCCTGCTGATATGCAGAGTGAAGGTATCTAATTCCTGGCAATTTAGGCTTTGGATAATGAGCTTGAAGGCAGCATCTCAGAGGAGGGCAGAATTGATGGGTTAGTACATCAGCTCTGGTTAATGCAAGCTCCCGATTCTGACAGAGTCCAAAACTGCTGGTTCAGAGAAAAGAGCAACATAGGGGTATTGAGAATAAGTATTTTTTACTTTTAAAAAAATTGTTAGTTAAACATGGGATATTCTGGTACATGGGTTATGCTTCCATCTCTGGATTGGGAGCAGCTATGTTTAAAAAATCAGAACCTGGGCTTAGAGATGATTCCTGAGAGAGAATGTGGGTTGTATCCTAGTTTTGGAGACTGTAAACATCCTGTTTTCCAGCTTTTCTTCCCAGCATAGTGCCCAGAAAGGCTAGCAGACTGCTCTGGCATAGTAAGCAACTAGGCAGGAGCTGAGAAACCTTACCCTATCGCAGCAATTCTGGCACTGGTGGTATTTTTCCTGAAGACAAGTGCAACCAGGGTCCTGAGAGGTAGCAGTTGGATGTTTTTTCCTGCAGGAATATCTGTCAGGCAGTAGCCAAAAAAGAGGTGAATTTCTGCCCTTGGGTTGTGTGAGTGTCGCCTCTACAATGCTGCTCTCACACCATCCCATGCGCATCTCCGACTTGTTTTCTGAAGTTGATTCCAAAATGTTTGGGAGCTGCTACCCAAAAGATCTGGAGAGAGAGCCTGGAAAGAACTCTTCTGGGAACAAACCCGAAGAAATGGGGTTAGGTTCTTCATCATTGCTCTGTCCTTGTGTAGGGACTGGTACAAATATCCTCGTCTCCAATGCACCGTGAGTATCCTGTTACAGAACGGAAAGTAATAACTTAGTGATGCTTTCTCTTGAATGTTGAACCTCAAGTGGTAAATCTTGGTCCATCTTGGGATTTATTTTCTTCTGGAGATTTTTACTGCCTTCAGAAACTTCATGTAGAAGAGTGGGATTTTAGGGCTCTAAACTGTTTGATTTTAGAGAATTGGTTTTTTCCCCAGGGGCTTTTTTTTTTTAATGAAGATGAGAGGAATCATGTAATCCTTGACATACAATAGATTGTCCCAGATTAATAACACACTATCTTTCACAGTGAAGACGATCCTGTCCTGCTGTAATTTACTCTCCATCCTGGCATGCTGTTAATTAGGATGAATACTTACGTGAAAACTCCACATACGGCCAGTGCCAGCTTCCATAATAAGTAGCCCCAAAAACATGAGGAACGAGCGGTAGTGAGTCAATGAAAATCCCAACATAAATTGACTTTTTGTGTCCTGGCAGTGCTTGGCTGAAAGCCAACGACAATAAGAGCCCGGCGTGCCAGAATTCACAGGCAAATAACACTTTTCCACTAGAGCATCCTTACGAGACACCCTCCCAGCAGCCGTCCTTCCTTCCTGCCACTCATTCCCTTGTGTCCAAGGAGGCTGTCGAGGCGGTGAGCGAAACATCTCGGTGTTGTGACGGGGTGCGATGAAAACATGAGTGACAGAGTGACATTTTGACAGCCCGACTTCAGGTTCCTACTGCAAATGTAAATACGTTCATTTGAATCCAATTTACACAACCAGGAGTTTTTAATGGAAAATAAAAAGGGGGTTGCTTAAAGGTGACTTTTTGGGTATTTAATCCAGGGTATTTGTGGACTTCTTAATGGGTTCAGCTGCAAATTTCCATGGTGCTGTGGAGGTCAAAGTGGTCTGCATCCCACTTTGCTCTAGTCACGTGTTTTTATATCGAGTTGCTTTGTTTTCTCCCAGTTTAATGCTAATCCCTGTCTGAGTTGAGAAATGTGGTTCACTAAATGTACCTATTGAGCAGCTGATAAAATTGAACTGCAATCCCATCCTCCTCAAATCAAGGACTCCTTAACAGCCAATAGTCCATTTTATCTTTTTCCTAAGGGGTCTAATCTGTTGCTCTTTCTGACTTGGAGACTTGCTGTGTTTTCACTGGAGAAGAGTCACTGAGTGTCTTGTCAGGTGGGAACAAGAATGGCTGAATTGCTCTTCAAAGTGTGATTTATTTCGACAGCCTTGGCACCTTGGGGATTTCTTATTCCTTCTTAGTGCTCCTTGTAGTAATTTCTCCCTGAGTAGTACTGGAAGGTGCAAGTTCCCACTGCAGGAATGATACAGCTGAGCCTCAGTAGCAGGTGGTGTGAAATGATCCCCTGCATGACAGCGTGGGGATCCACCTTGGATGCAGAACTCTTGTTCTTCTGGGATCTGATTGCAGTGCTGCTCTCGTTCTTTCTCAGGGCCTCTTTCCTCCTGGTTTTCTCAAATAGATACGTTTGTCTCTTCTGTGGTCCTTGGAGAAGTTGTGTAGTGGGTCTCGATGGCTGCAGTATTTTGGGTAAAGCAGCTGGACCAAAGAGACTGAGGGGAGAAGATGGACCATGGCCAGATATGGCAAAAGTGCAGGAAACTGAAGGTCGCTCGAGGCCAGACCCTTATCCCAGTGTTTGGCACACCAGAGCAGCATGTGGTGCCTGTTGACCCCCACAAGTGTGGGTCCAAGTGGGCAAACTGACTGGAGTCAGCACCAGTTCCCAAAGGGACTATTTACTAAGGAGGGTTCAAATGACATTAGGAAAAATTTCTTAATGGAAAGGGTTATCAAGCATTGGAACAGGCTGCCAGGGAAGTGATGGAGTCACCGTCCCCAGAGGGATTTAAAAGACCTATAGATATGGCACCTGGGGACATGGCTTAGTGGTGGCCTTTGCAGTGCTGGGTTAATGGTTGACTTGATGATCTTAAAATTCTTTTCCAATCTAAATGATTCTGTGATTTCCTTGGGTGTTACAAAATGTTAGGAAAGCACAAGGGATGCGAATAGGGTGTATAGGAGTCTGGCTTTTCATGTAGTTGTGTCCTTGGACCAAGCTGGCTTAAGGTGGTTCCCTTTTTTTTCTCCTAGCTGAGAGTCTCTGTCTCTCTCAGAGGGAGTAGGACCAGGGAAACTCATGAGTGTGTTAAATCCAAGTTGTCTTTGTAGGGTTGAAAAGAGGCCGAAGCTTTCCACTCATTGTATACACATCATTTGTCGTTTGGGTCCTGTGGTTTGTGTCAGAGTCACCTTGCAGCTGCTGGTCCTCAAATGAGTGGTTAAAACCTTGGTATTTAAAAATTTTTGAAAACAGATTTTGGGGGTTTGGTGGGGGGGTTTTTTATTATTGATTTGTTTGGGTTATTTTTACTGCACATCTGTTAGTGTATGGGGGTTTTGTCTGTACAATACTCCGTTCCTGGGTCTGTAACTGGAGAGGATGAGTTACCTTGGCTAAGAACCGGCAAATCTTTAATTTTACCCACGGCTACAGAGACCACACGGACCTTGTAGCTGTAGGTGTTTGACTTGGGCTGCCTTGGGACGGGGAGGTGAGAGATGGGCTCCTAGCAAAGCTCGAGTTTCACACCTGGAGTTTTGTTCCTCCAGGGACTTCAACAGCGTGCGTTGCTGTCGGTGCATGGAGAATGTCACCCAGGATTTTGAAGAAGTAGCAGATTGCTTCCTCCTTACACTGAGACCTGTGAACACCCATGAGGGATGCTAATTAAGCATCTGCTTCCTTCTCAGCTTTAAGTGAAAGGGTGGCAAGTTAAAGTGACAGTCAGACCTCATTTATCTTAATGAGGAGGGTCAGGAGTTTAATGGAGTTTTACTTAGTGAGGGTGTTTCAGCCTACTTGGTGTGTGTTTGGGAGATGTCTCTGCATTTGAGGTCTACAGGGCTTTTTAGCTTGGGTGGTTTGCCTGCATGGGATTCAAGGGCCTCTGCAGTCTTTCCTAGGGAGAGAGGTTTTAGAAGAAATACAGGAGGCTTTCTGGTGTGTCTGCTGTGATTTTGTAAATGATTGGGATAATGATATAGTGAATTTTGCAGATGGCTTCTCCCTGGCCAGTGAGGGGCTGCGTTGCATCCACCTGAGGTGGGCCGAGCTGAGCGATGGTCACTTTGGAGCTCTTGCCTATAACAGTTGAGACATTTAGCCAATGTACTTAGCAGATACCAGCAAAAAAGGGGGATTGTTTTTACATTCCAGAGTCTCACCTTGTACTTACCACTTCTGAGGTCTGTTTGACACCACGCTGACATATTTACAGTGTAGCCTTACTGTATATAGATGGAGTAATCAGGCAGTCACTCAGGGCTGCAGCAACTAGGCAGAAGTAAAGCTCTTTTTACTAGTTCACGTGCAGCACCACGCTGTGTGCATAACCTCATTTCTCAAGCCTGTTTCCTAGGTATTGAGCTTAGACCCCAGCAACACCTACCCCTTAATGGAACAGAGCTCCAGCTGGCCTGTATCAGCACAGCTCCAGCCGAGAACAGCCCTCCATCTACAAAGGACTACGCCAAGATTAGCGAGGGAATTCATGCAGGGCCAGCAGAGCAGGTGAACGGTATCACTGTCATTTTTCAGAGGGGACAGGAAGGAATAGGAGGGGTGGGATGCTGCTGAGACAGTCCAGAGCTGTGCTGCAGAGCTGATGTGGAGCGTGAAAGCCTGCAGTCTCTTGTTGGGGCTGCTTGCCCTGCCTGGGGAGGAATTCAGACCTGCTCTGCTGGAGTCATTCGTGCTCATTCAAAGCCAACATCAAAAGGTCCCATTCTAATTCGATGCTTTTTAACACACAAATGGCAGTAAGATCATTAATTATTGCACTTAACCAGCTTCAGTGATTTAACACTTTGTGTTTGTGAGTGTCACGAGCTGGTGAAATCTTTCTGGTGCTGTAAGTGAAGAGCAGGGTGTTGCCAGCTGTTGAGGTTGGATGGTGCTGCAAGCAGACAACAACTACCTGCTCTCCAAAGAGCCACATCTGTGCTGGGATATAAGCTCCTCCTGGCCCAGAATACTTTCATGACATGGCTTGATGGCCTGTGAGAGCTCTCTGCTCCTGCTTTGCTGCCCAGGTAGATATGCGGGATCATGCCTTTTGGAACAGGGAAGCAGTAGTGTGAATATTTTGTGCTGTGGGAACGTGGAGCACCTTGTCTCATCAGGACAACTGTCTCTGAGGTCTCCTGTAGATAAATCTCTGTTGGATTCTCAGTTTGTGAGGTGTTCAGCAGCTCTAACAGTGTTACTTTTCCTCCACCAAGCACAATGCGGTGGGACTGGAGTAGGGAGCGTTCCCAAGGGAGGTCCCCCTCCACCTTGGGAGACGCTGACTTGAAGCAGAGGTGCCTTGGCTTGAGCTCTTTCGAAGCGGAGGAATTCTGCAGGCAGCTCGTGGCTGTTTTTGCAGAACATGGCTGGTAGGCAGCAGGAGAGCCAGGTGCTTATTTTCCATCCAGCCGGTTTTTGTCACCTACCCACTACCCATGAGGAGAGAATTTCCCCCCTCCTCCAGAGTGCGAGACCTCATTGTTCCCAGCACCTGAGGCATGCAAAATCCCCCTTGCCATCCTGGAGGAAGGGTCCAAGGGTAACCATGGCTGATTAGTGAGCCCTGCACAAAATACGGGCCAAAAGGCTCACACCCGTTACTGTGCAGGGAGAGAAAGTGGACCCTGAAAAGAAGGTGCAGCTCCTGCCCCGGACATCAGTGGCTGTGACAGCCTTGCTCCCTTGGACGGTGACCACCCAGCAGAGCAGGGCTCAGACTAGGAGGCTCAAATTGGACCTGGGATAATCACCCTCTCCGTCTGGGTTTGTGTTCGGCACGCCGGGGGGGACGCATCCCTTGCTGGACTAATGAGACTAGGCATATGTGACATTTTTATGACTCCTTCCCAAGCTATTTCCTCCAAGTTTTTAGTGTTAAATTGGGTTGCTTCCCCCAGCCCCCGGTGTTGTTAGGAAAGCCACCTGCAGACAGAAGAGTGATGCAGAGATAATGCTCCTGGTGTGGGTCTGTCTTGACTTTATAGCTCTTATATCTTCCCTTTAGGGTTTCTTTGACTTTTTGCCAGGCACAGACACACGTCTCTGGGCATTTCCCTTGGCCCTGCATTAAGATCTGTCCAGCCCAGCACATTGTGGATCACACTCACCCCACAGCCCTCCCAAGGCTTTGTTGCAAGAGGTGTTTTGGAGCAGATGTCCCAAACGAGCATTTCCCAAGTTCTCACCCCACTAGAAATATTCTCAAGAGAAACATGCTTCAGTTTTATAATGTAGATGAGCCTCTCTTTTTCTTTCTTTTTATTTTTTTCCTCTCCAGTTTCCAGCCCCAAAAGTAGGCGGTGAATTCTAAGGCTTGAGGGAAGCAACCACACAAAAGCCTATTACAATCCAGTCACATTGCGCAAGGTGAGGATTTGCAATTTTAAGCAGAGGGAGAGGGAATCATCATGATAATTACATATAATACCTAAAGTACCTACAAATACAGATGTATATTTATATAAAACTTCTCCTAGCACACGAGTTCCCTGTCTGGCTGGGGTTGCCAGACCACCCTGTCCTGCACAAACAAATGAGTTAGAAAGTCCGAAATTCCATCCCTGCCTTTCGGGGCTCGTCTGGGGAATTCCTGAGTAATGGAGGTTGAATTGGGTCACAAGGGCAGCGGCGAATAAATCTTCAAAGGTTAGCTCTGGCATGAAGTCTCCTTTTTTAGGCATGTGAGGGATTCTTTTGTTTTGCTTTGTTTTCCAAAGGCCCCCCCGGCAGGGGAACAATACCTCGCTGGGGCCAAGCCTGGCCGGGCACAGCCCCGCAGCATTGTCCGGGGGGCCGGGGAGGGGGCTGGGGGGAGAAATGACATCTTAAAGAATGGTGCTTCTTCTTATGGACACTTAGTAGATCAGTGTGCATTCAATTAACCCTATAAACCATGCAAGGTCCAGGGAAAGAGCCTTTCAGGCATTATGGATTGAAAGTATTAAGGGGGATGGGGGGAGAGCTGTTGGTGAGTCCAGTTTAAATAAAGCCCATTAGGCAGGGGCAGTGTGGTGGGGGTGGAGAAAGGGGTTGTTTTTCTTCTGAAAATTAAATTCATGCACGGTCTCACGTACCGGTCTGGATTTTCTTTCAGTGAAGTTAGGAAATCCTTGCACAGCTCGGGCTGGGTGTCCTGGTTAGACATGTGGTCCAACTGTCTTTGGATTTGCTGGCTCAGGAGTGAAGGGATCCTGTAGACTGTCTTGGGTGGAAAAAAGATTTTACATGAGTATTTTCCTCCTCCTCAAATTTTTGCTCAGCCCTGAATTGTGTCCTAAGGCCTCAGCTGTAATAGCCTGTGGGACATCCCTGACCTTCCTGAGTGCATGTTTGATGGTCCCCAGGGTAGGAAAACATCTAAATGCTTCTGTGAAGGACCAAAACACCTTGGTTTTTCCAGTTGTGCCTCTGACATCTTGCAGGGTCACTACAAGGCGCTGATGTGTTTTGAAAATACAATATTTATTCCTGTTAATGTTTGGAGGACGGTCAAATTTTGAAACTTTTATGTGACCCATCATTCACCCCAGGCCCCAGTGCCAGTCAGGGCTGATTAGCCCCTCCAGGATGAGAGCAATATTGTGAGCAAGAGATGGAAACAGCCAAATTTCTTTCAGTGCATATGGCTAATATTCACCTGGAGAAATCCAACCCATTTGTAGATATTAAACTAGACACGGTAATAAGTTCAGTATGTATTTCAATTTACTTTGCTGCAAATAGATTTAATTTACCAACTGCAGAGTTTGAGATGGAACTGCCTGTATTCCCGCCATTTTATGCTATGTTCTGAATATATTATATGTAGAGTTGTAAATTAGTAGGCCTGTTTATGATTTGTTGCACCTATGACATGGACCTGCAACTGAATTAACAGTGAAATCTTAGTGTTGCAGAGTTTAATTATATTTGCAGATGAATTAGCATCTAATTCCTCTGTCCCTTCCTTAATGTGAAGTACACTGGAAATGGTTTTTTCCCTCAAGATGTGGGTATTTTGTATTGTTCTGGGAGATGATGTGTGAGATCTGCTGGACTTGCAGCTTAGCTTGGTCAGCACGGCATTGCGGGCTGAAGAACCTTTAAATCCAGGCTGAGCCTATTGGTTGGCTGTTCTTAGGTGGGATGTTTCCTGAATTGGGCCCGGATCAGGCAATGTCAGCTGTGCCGATTCACTCTTGTGAGCGCACTGATTGCTGGAGGTGCCATTGTATTGGTGAGCCAGGAATGTGGACTTCTGGAGCTGCAAAGTAAAACAGTCTGATTTTTGAACAAAACAATGAATTTAAAGTAGCGGTGGTTTTGCCTGCTAGTGAAATCTGGTGGTGTCAAATAAGGAGGGTATCCTCCCTTTCTCCCTCTGCTTTGTGTTGGTTTCCTAAGGAAACAGCACCTATGTAGCTTCCTTTATCTTGGGAAGTGCTGCAGAGCTTGGTGCTAACAGCTTTGCACCGTGCAAATGAAAAATCCTGAAAATCTGCTAAAGCGTTGGGCTTCTTGAAGGAAAAGAGATGATGGGGGGTTCAAAGTCCTGCCCCAAATTCTTCCCTAAAATGCACCGTTCCCTCGAGGAATAGGTACATACAGAGCTGGAAACTCTTTGAGAAGATGTGACTGTGAAGAGTGGCATCTGTGTGGCTCCCTGCCAGCACCCTGGGGCTTTTCAGGGGCTGTAGTACCCATCTCCTTGGAGTCTCCAGAAGTGTTAACTTTTCTGGGATCAGAGCCACAAAGTCAACACTTGGTGGCATTACTCTCAGCTGTAAATTGTGTAGGTGCTTTGCTGCTCCTCTGGATTGAGAGCTCTTTGCACAACACCCTTGGAAGCTGCCTCCATCCTTGGCGTGTTAGTAGCATCTGTTGACCTTTTTTGAGCAGCTGGAATGAGATAATGGAGTCTCGCTTTATCAGCTCTCTTTAAAATTATTCTGACCAAACTAATGGTTTGCTTTCTCCCTGCATTGCGCCGATTCACTTTTAAATAGCACTGAGCCCTTCTCTTCATTTAAAAGTAGCTTCTGAGCGCATCACAGTACAGATCGCATTCTAGAAATAAATATTTCTTCTTTCCTGAACAAATATAGACAGAGTCAGCAAATATGAAGCATCTCTTTTTCCTGTTGTCTCAAAACTGTGGCGTTCTCGAGATTGATCTGTGCTTGCTCGAGGGTGTGCTTTAACAGGAGCACATTTGGGATATAAAGTGGGGAAGGCTTTCAACAGCTTTTAATTGGAGTTGTTGCTTTTGATGGGGCTGCACTAATTTCCAGTGGCTTCAAAGCTGGCGGGGAGTGAGGAAGGCTGGTGAAATCCCAGCTCCGTCCACAGGCGGTGGCAGGTTTGCTGTTGCCTCAAAGGGACGTGGTGTGATGCCGCTGCACTTTGGGGAAAAACAAGAATTAAATCCAAACGACACCGATCCATGCACCGGGGCTGTGTGTATGAACTGGAATTTAAATTTCTGTCTGTCACTGCCTAAGAAAGAAATCTGGGCCATGATGAGAGTTTGTAAGGGGAAACCGAGCTATTCCCCCCCAGAGCCACTTTCCTAAGCCATGCCTGGTTGCCAGTAGCTTCCTGTCTGTTGTTAGTTTTTCTTTTCAAATACAATTTAGTTTCTGCAGGCCAGTGGCTTTTAATGATTTCCTTTGAGCCCATGCATCCTCTGGAGCAGCCCTCTTCTCCCTTGACATTTGATGTGGGAATGTGTACATCAGTATTGTTACTTAAACAATACCCTTCAGGCGCTGATGCTGGGCCCTCAGATAAATCACAGATTAAAATGAAGCAGAATTGCTCGATAAAAAGTCTACAGTGTGCTGGCATGCAGGGAACAAACTGCACCGAGTCCAGGTAATGGGAAATTCGGGGTGTTATCTGAAGACCCATGTAATTAATGAACAAGAAACCTGTTTACTCTGAAAATAGATGGCAGAGTTGCAATAATGCCTTTCTGCTTTGAATGCTGAGCAAGTATCTCCAGAGGAATAAAAGCTTTAGCAGCTCAAAGTCACATCTCAACCAGAAAGGCGGGTTGGAGATGGCACTGAGCATCTGAGCTGTTTTGCTTTTATGAAGAATATGAAATCAGCCTTCCTTCTAATAAACACCTCATTTATTTTCTCTTGGCTCCTAAGCGATCTCGTTTGCAAATCGTGGTGCGGACGGAACAATTAGCGGATTTGATTCAGTGCACATGCCATTGCCAAGCAGGAAACGAGCATGCCGGGCATGAATAGCATCAATCTGATTTTCAGGCATGTGCAAGTATCTGGCACTTCAGAGAGCTTTGCAAACAGGCTGTACTTCTGGTTTTCCCCTCTCTTTGCCTCCCAATCATGCTGCTGCTGTATTTGTGTATTACAAAGGGCTCATGGATTCCCCGTTGGGGCTGCTGGAGGCTTGCTAGGCTTTTACCGTGCTCAGTATTTTATCTCAGCTATTTTCCACGTGTGGAAAAATGCACCCGTGCAGGTCTTGGCATTGCAGCGTGCGCTGGGAAGGGGAGAGCTGTCCCTTTAACCACGCAGAGCATGTGGCTGTTTTTAGTTAGAGCTCTTTTAGTGAGTTGTCTCAGCACATCAGGGCCCCGCTTTCATCATGCCTGCCTTTTTTTTTTTCCTTCTCTTTGAGTCCTAGAAGTCAGAGGCCACAGGGGGGGTGACAGAAAGCAGTGACCTCTGCATAAGCGAGGGACCAGATGGCCACTCCTCTTCCTCTGAGCCTTTCTCCCCTGGCCCCAGGGCACAGATCTGCGACCTTCGCTTTAACTGAATGCCCAGACTGTGTGACTGGGGCTTTGACATGCTCTTTAATAGGCATACATTATCCCTCCATTGCTAAAAGCCCAGAAAACTGGGTTCATTTAGATGGAATTTAAGTAAAACTGTTTGGATTGGTCTTGCTATCCCCTAGCTGCCTCCTGCTAAATTGTTGATCTTAGTGCTAATGAAGGGAAATGCACTTCCAGACAGTCTGGGAAGCATTTTATTTGCAAAGTTTAGCAAAACCCAGTGTTTTCTGACAAATGAGGTGTGCGCTGAGGGTGTGAGCTCACTTGTGTGCCCACCCGCGGCACAAGCAGTGCTCTGGTACTCTGACCACATCGAGCCCTTGTCCTCTGCTGCTGGACTGGGTTCAGTTTTGCTCTAAGGTCTGTCTCTCCCAGTTAAAGAAAACTTCTGATGTTAAACAGTGGCAGAACTTGGGCTTGTAGCCTCTCGCAGCATTTGCAGGCACAAGGGGGAGATGTAATCACTAATACTTAATAATCCTCAGTTCCATCTTTACACGTTGGTCTGATTCCAAGTGTGAGCCAAGCTAGAGCACTGCAGTGTGGTAAGACCCCATGGTACTGGGCACAGGATTGGTGAGAATGGGCAAAAATACCCCCGAGGAGGAGAGGTTGTACTGGAGCAACTGAAAATGGAGAAAAGACTTTATTCTCTGTCAATCTGAAGTCACTGTGTTTTTCCCCAGTACCCCAGTAACTGAGAAGTTCATCTGATATTTCTGTCTGGTCCCGTAGGTGTTATTAGAGGAGGCCAGGCTCTCGTTAAAGCAATTTGCATAATGGTAGCTGTGCTCTTCGGGAATGTCCTCGGGAGAGACTGGAAATACACTCTTTTCCAGCAGAATGGAAATGCAGAGTTGTGTTTTTCTGTTAATGACCAGCAAACATCGCTGCTGATCTGGCGTGGATGGCCTCCAACCTCTGCCAGGCAAGCGGATGCTGAGGAGGGGCTTTATTAATGCCTACCATTTCCGAAGGGTTAAGCACATGAAAGTTATTCCAGGAATTTCCTTTCCAGGGCAGACCTAGGGAGGTAGGTATAAGCAAAGGCCAGTTCAGCCCTGCTGAAAGTGATGGATGCAAATTCTCTTTGAAGTTCCTGGGAGCTGCACTTCCTCGCTGCGTGGCTGAATTGAATCCAGAGATCTTCAGCTGTGAATCTGTAGCCACAAAACACGGTTTTGTGACATCTGCTGTGGTTCATCAGCTACTGAAGGTGGGAAGGGGAGAGCAAAAAATTTTCCAGGAACGCTGGCGCAGATGATACCCGAGGTTTGACTGCTCGCAGCTCATGTTCCTGTTTTCAATTAAATTAGAAAGTATTTGTGGATGAAGTGACCCATTAGTTGGGTAATAACACTACCTTATCACGCCTGCTTATCAGTATTAGTTATGCACTATAAAACCCATCCCAAAGCCCTTGGGGGAATCAATTAAAATGGAGGGGGCAGCTTTGTGCACATGTGCGATGGAGCTGCCGCGAGGTGCGTGGGGCACATTTGTGCACCAAACTGTTGCACGTTTGGGGCAGAGAGTGCTTCTGAGCTTGCACACCAGCCCTGCCTGTAAGCTGTCAGCATCACACATCTTTGTAGCCTCTACCAGTTCCTCTCTGAGCAGAAGAAACAGGCCATAAATTTGCTGATTATGTGCATTTAGGCAGAGTAGCTCCCTTAATGGCCTTTACGATGGCTGCAGCCGCCAGTGATGGAGTTTTTGCATCCCCAGCTTCTAATACTAGGCAGTTGCTTGTTCATGCTGTACATCCTATTAAATAAATCTGAGCCAGTGGTAACTGATTGCTGATATTAAACTGCAGAGGGAGAGATTAAAAATATTTTCCTTGTCTTCTTGGAAAGCTGTGGAGGGCTTTGTTCAACTTTAGTGGTTTGTTGTGGTTTTTTTTAAAGAGGAGGTAGGAAACACTGTAAGAAATAGTCTTGTCTCTTTTTGCCAGTGTTTGAGCTGAGCAGCAGGTAAGGGAAACCTGATTTAATGACATATCAAATAGAGAGCTGCTTCTCATCTGATCCCTCTTTGAAACGCTGCTGAGGAGTGATCAGTGCCTGTCTGCATCAATAATTAGACCTTATAAAGTATTTAGACTGTGGTGGCACGGGGAGCTGTGGTGGCTGGTCACCTGGAAAGGGCTTGGTTTCCAGGTAAAATCTCTCAGTGTAGTGATTGAATCCGCTAAGGTTTCAGCTGGCCAAAAGGAGCCAGAGAAAATCAGCCATCTCTGGAGTCTTTCAGGACTGCAGTGTAAGGAAAGACGTGGTGGTTTGACGTGTCCATTAGATCCGTCGCCCCTGGGGCTGCAAAATGGCCGTGTTCCTCTCAGCCAGCAGCGAGGAGAGGTCGGAAGGGAGAGCCGAAGTGTGGGGTGATGTGGGGCTCCTCACCACAACCCCTTCGTCCCCCCTCAACCTCCCCTGGGGCTCAGCTCCGAGCATCCTCTCCCTGCTTTGAACCTGAGGAGCCGTCACACCTTAAGGTCAGGCGAGGGGGCCCCGTTAGCGGGTAGGGGGAGGTGGAGGGAGCAGGATGTCATTTTGTCATTAGCCAGGCTTCAAAGGCAGGCAGGCACCGGGGAGGGGGGAGAGGAGCCGCAGGGTCACAGGGGCTACAAGCCCCTTGCCCAGCCTCCCTGCCAGCCCATTGCCCAGCCTTCCCGCCGGCTAACTCACCTGGTGCACAGCTGCTCCAGGAGGAGGGAGCCCAGGGAAGGCAGAAGGATGGAGGAGGCAGTGTGGGGAAAGCCTTTTACCCCATAGCCTGCCAAATTTGGTGTGCAGGTTTCAGGCTGGGCAGATCTTTCATGGTGCTGGGATGATGGTGTGAAGCACTGCCTGTGTTCGAGTGGCTGTTCAAAGCATAGCCCCCTTGGAGCACTGCTGCCTAGAACGATTGAGTGAGTCTCTTGGAGACTCTGGAACATGATTTTGGCTTGCTGGAGGTGCTCATGTTGGAGGCTGGTCATAAGGCTCCATGTCCTTGTGTTCATACATCCTGCTTGGGATGGCCTTCAGCTTTCCCGAGTCAGGTCCAACCCCAAAAAATTAGCAGAGTGGGTTAAAAATGACAAGATTGCCAAAGGATAAGAAAATTACCCTCATTTTGGTGTTCTGTGAATTTGTGCTTTGGATGTTTGGAGAATAGTCTGGGGTCCCCTGTCAAGGCTTTCCTCTGCAGCCACCAGGCATGGGTTTGTTAATTCCAATAAGCCAAAGTCCTCCTGCCAGTCCCTACAAGTGGGGCTGGGAGGGAACACCGGCTGCTGCAAGGCTGGAGATCAAAGCACTGTAGTAGTGCTGGCAGTACTGGGAAGCTTCTGGGATCAGATGCTCTTTGACCTGCCCCTGCGAAATCTGAGGGCCCTGATGCCCAGTGCTCATTGGGAGCCGATGGGATGAGGGGCAGCAGCTTCGGGAGCAGCTGGGCAGCGCATAGAGCGGCCAGAGCCAGCAGAAACATGGCACAGCTCTGCTCCGCAAGCTCCTTCCATCCCGCGGCCTGATCAGGCTTGTGTGCTGGTAATTAGGATGTTTGCTGTCATTTCTATGGGTGCGACAATGCATATTCATCAAATATGCAAATTAACACATTAAGCTATTTGCATAAATCTGGCTCCAACAGGATGGTGGAGATGAATTGCTGCAAGAGCAGCTCTGTAAATGATTCCCTGATACACGTGTCACACTGGAGTTCTGCACACCCGCTGTGGGTGCTCTGGTGTTGCAGAGCAGGGTCCTGCACACTCCTCGTGGGTGATGCAGAGCAGGAACTTGTTTGGGTTAATTAGTGCAAGAAGTCCAGGCATCCTTACCTCTGGAGCAGGATTACAGCTGTGTTTACACTGGCAGCCCTCAGGTGGCCTTTCCTCCTGGGTGAGGATGGGTTGGAGAGGTGGGCAGGCAGGTGAAAAGTTATCCATGGAAAAGGCAAAGCTGCCCGTGCACTAAATGTGCCGGTGGTCTCCAGTGAACAGTAACACACATGGAAGTTTGCTTGGGCTTGCTCCGAGCAGTGAGATTCCCGAGAAACCCCCGGCACAGCCGCTGCCTCCAACACATCTGGTACTACCAAAAGGAAAATACATAAGACCTGTAACCCTTGCCTGCAGTAGCTTAACAATACCTCTGAGTATTGCTTCAAATACATATAATAAGTCTGAACTAATAAAGTAACGAGTTTATGAGCTTTTTAAAGATTTTACTAGATGAACAGAGGGCCTAATAACATGATTCAATTTCTTAATATAAACAATGTATTTGCTGTGGCCTCTTAAAATATTCCTAACTTTAACTGCAGAAAATCCAGCGTATGATTTATATTTCTGGCTGCTGGAAGCTCTGGCTTTCATTATCTGTGTATGCTGCAAATCCAATTATGTAATATCATTGAGATAAGGCGTGTAATGTTTCACATCTAATTGTTCTAACATGCAAATTTTTTCCAGCACGGGCGTACGTTGGATTAAGAGGAAGGCAGGGGCTATGTTTCATGGGTGCAGGTTGTGTGGGTGGAATGGGGCTCTCTGCAGGCAGTTGGATGTGTTGACCCGGGTGTGTTGTGTGCAAGGTCTCTGAGAAGCTCTCTGGGAGCCACAAGGTGATGCTGTTTTTTTGGGTGAATAAAGTGTTGGTTAAATGCAACCAAAGAGCAGCCCCTTGCCTGAATGGGGAGAACTGTGTGTGGCTGCAGAATATTTCACTGATCCAAGCATTGTGACTCATTTTTTCCCCTATGAGGCCCATGCCGTGGGGTTTGATAATCCCTGTGCTTCGGTATGAATGGGACAGCTTGAGTCTACAGCGTCCTTGCCCTCCTCAGCGAGCGGCTGTGAAATCAGGGTGTGGGCTGGATGTACCCCTGGCAGACAGACTGTGCCTGCCTGGCTGACAGTCCAGGGCACCTGGTGATTCACTGAACGAGATCCAAATTTCACACCCATTTTCTGGGTCGTTTTCATCCATCAGTAGGAAAGAGACC
This sequence comes from Mohoua ochrocephala, assembly GCA_013398855.1. Lineage (NCBI taxonomy): Eukaryota > Metazoa > Chordata > Aves > Passeriformes > Acanthizidae > Mohoua > Mohoua ochrocephala. Next base: position 598,304 of record VZTA01004769.1, read on the forward strand.
ACAGACCTAAGTTCTGGTACATCTTGTTAAACAGCAGCTTATGTGCTTTGCCCCTTAGTTACTATCATCGCTGTCTGAATATCCTTGGGCACATGTGTGCTCATCCAAGACCGCGTAGACTTAACTTCAGAGCTGGCTGTGTCCTTGTCCCTTCCCATGATGGGGTCCCGTCCAGCCCGCACACCCAAGTTGCACACCCAGGGCAGGCATGAAGACAGGGCTGGACAACACTCAGATCTCCCCTGTTACATCCTCAGAATGCAACCAAGGAGCACGTCCTGACATGGGAAGAGGATGGCATGGAAAGAAGGAAATGGATGTCATCCGAGAGACCCAAATTTTTATCCTTGGGGCCAGAACAGACACTTATATAACATTTGCCACCATTTGTGGGAGGGCAGGTAGCAGCATGATGTGAATCAGGGGTCTCGATGCAGGTCTTTGGCTTCTGCTTAAAGGGTGCTTGGTTTCTCTGGAAGGGGGTGGAAAATGGATGTATATGGGTTGTGGTTTTTGATGGCCTTGCATGTTCACCACAGCACAAAGGAACATGGAATGTGTCTAAACACTGGGGGGTTTTTAGTAGGATTTGTGTTGTCCATGATGGAACTGGCTGGGGGAATTTAAAGGAATCGCTTTAAGCAAAATGTCGGGTTTTTTTGGCCCGGCGCACTTGAACGCATGAATTTGTCCTACACATTGATTTGGGAAGTGCAGGCAGAGCTTATCAGCCTCTGCTCTTCCTTTTGGCCACACACACTATCCCTGCCAGGTTCTGGTGCTGCTGCGGTGTCGGTGACATTGGCCAGACAGTGGTTCTGGTCCTGGTATTTGGCTCTTCTGAGGAAGTTTTCCACTAACTGTCTTACAGCCACTGGGCATTGTGCTCTGGACATGAATAAGTCCCTTTCAACCTTGTTTTATTCATCATCAGCAAAGCATGAAATTACAGTGGAAATGCTAATAGATTTCCTAACAACTTGGTATCTACTTGGGTGAAACAGTTATTTGTTGACTAATTAGTAAGTTAATTGTTTTATACTTTATTGAGGTCAGGTTGCTGTTTTAATGTAGAGGGAGGAGGTGTGGGCTCTTCTAAACAAGATGCTGCTTTAATGAGCAGTTACTATCATTGGTTGGGCTAAAGAAGTGTAGAGAAATGGTAATGGTATCTCCAAAGGAGCTATTTGGAGCCAAAGGGATGGGCTGTCCCCGGGAGCTGGGACAAATCCTGCTGGGGTGCTCGGCTTTCTCTCAGACCATTAGCAGGGCAGCCTTCTCAGCTCCCACAGCTGCTCTCAAGCTTTGGGAACGCTAATTAAAACCATTCCTAACAAAAAACCCCCCATTTTGCAGAAAGAAAGGAAAGACTTCTCCTTCCTGGAGTTTATGATTGAATGTATGAGTAACCTGGCCTTAGGTTTCTGGGGCATGAAGTCTTTTTCCTAGCTTGATTTATGTCATTTTAAAAAAAAAGTTTTCTGCTCTCCTCCTTAGTAGCTTTCTTTCTCCTTTCTTCCCCTTCCTGACCCTGTGCTCATGGCCAGGAAAAGTTTCCTGGATTTAGAAACGATCTTAAAAGATACCTATGTGTGGATGGAGGCACTAGCAGATCATTGGGGAAGGCTCCTCCGGGATAATTAAGCATATTGCTTTGGGTGTTTTTTTTCCCCTTCCATGTCCTTCCTGTCCCTCCTTCTAATTAGGGCTTTGTTGTAAATGCCTGCCTTGGTCAATCCTGTCCTTTCTCAGTTAGAGCGGTCCTGAAGCTGTGATGTGAGTCAGTGGGTTTGTGCCCCTTCTCACTCATTCTGATGAGCTTGTCTCCCACGTAGGGAGGGATTTTAAGATGAAGGAGCTCAGAATTAGATTCGATTTTGAAATTAAATTCTTCCCTGTGAGACCCTGGCACAGGTTGCCCAGAGAAGCTGTGGCTGCCCCATCCCTGGAAGTGTTCAGGACTGAGTTGGATGGGGCTTGGAGCAACCTGGTCTACTGGAAGGTGTCCCTTGCCATGGCAGGGGGTGGAATGAGATGAGCTTTAGTCATCATCACTTCTGACCCAAACCATTCTGTGACTCTGTGATTGTTTATAAAGTATTATTCTGTGTTAGGCAGAATCACAAGGAAGACCACGAGAAATATTATTGCTTGCAGACGGCCTGTTTTCTGCTGATTCTTCCTTCTTCCAGCTGGAAATACGGTGTGGAAATACTGCTACCTGTTGATGTATTTGTGTGATGATGATCTTGTGCTTTTAAAAAAAATTGCCTTGACGTATCTCCAGCCTGCTCTGTAGTCTCATTGGTTTTGGCCATACACCTATAGCAGTTTGGCAGCTCTGGAAATGCAGAGTTGCAAGTGAGAGACCTGTGTCCAGAGGGATGTGCAGGTAAACCTGCCCAGTCTGTGCCCAAATTCGCCCAGTTCTCCACACCTCTCCTACTGTAAAATCAAACTGAAAAAGGCAGGATGGCTGCCAGTAAATAAAGCTGGTACCAGCTCATTGCAAAAAAAAATTAAACAAAATAGGACTCAGACCAACCAACACCCCATCTTGGTTGCCTTCGGTTTTTTAGTTGCCTTCTTTTTCAGTTCCTTGTATTTTTTTTTGCTTGAGTGGCCAGGTAGCTTTTAAGTTTGGGTAGTGGTACTTTTCCTGTGCTGTGTCCAATAACCCTCTGCATGGATTAACTGGCAAGAACAATCCCTGGGCAGCCAGGGAGAAGGAGTATTTTTACAGCCTGCATCCAGGCGTGACTCCAGTGTTTCATGCCACCACCTGAGCTAGGATGGGCTGTGAATACAGATCACGCCTCTCCTTTCCCTACTTTTCCCAGGCTTCTCATTGGGAAAAGGGCCTTCGCTCAGAAGCCACCAGGGAAGTGGGTTATAAAAGTTTTATTGGTGAGGCAGAAAGATGTTTCCACTCTTGCTGTTCCTTGGGAAATAAGAGAAGGAAAGACAGATAATGTTTTGTCTCTTTATTAGATTGGGAAATCATCTATAAAGCAGAGGTGTATTTCAAACCGAGCCCCCCACGTCTCTTGTTAACGCAAACTCAGCAGCATCCACCTGGGTGGATGGAGGGTTTGGATGATGTAGGACTTTGAAGGGATCCTGTTTTAGTGGGATGAGAGCCCCAGAGGGGCCCGATGTCTGGTGAAAAGACCACAGCCACCAGCCTGGGTGCCCTGCACTCAGCCCTTGCAGTTCCTTGCAGCAATCCTACCAAGTGTTAATATTCACCTGTGACAATCTGCAGGCTGAAAAAACTCATCCTTGGGGGGAGCTACCTGCCTGGTGGGTAGAAGAGAGCTTGTGCATGCTCAGGGGTTGTTAGTAGGACACTGAGGGATAGCAGTGAACCGTAAAATGGCCTTAAAAGTGGCAAGTCCAAGTGAAGCTATGCGGCTTAAAATGTTTTATCATGTCGCATGCCAGGGCTATTAGTCCCCTTCTGTGCTTCTGTCAGGCAGCGTGGCAACCAGCAGTGAAGTTTTATCAGATATTAAAACCTGCTTTTGAAATTTTTCTTAGAGCAGAATGCTAAATCAACCCCTTCCCAGTGATATTTCTTTTTTTCTTCTTCTTCTTGTGCTGTTTCCTGCCTGGCAGCTTTACCTTTACTTCCATTTCTCTCTCTCATTTTCTATCAGCTCTATCTGTAACCATTTTGTGTTTTATTGAGCATGAATGAATAGTGATGCCTTTTAGATGAGTGATATTTTCATCTGAAGATGCTTGTTTAATATAAGCCTCCACTCAGCTGTTACTCCAATGGTGCTTTGTGTTTACCAACAGATTATTTCAACTAGCTTGAATTTGGAAGCAAATTTTACGTGGGGAGGTTTTCTCCTCTTCTCCTACCCCAGCAAAAATTCTGCTTCTCCTCTGGTGGGATGTTACGGACCCGGAACGCGCTTCAGAGGCAGCGTGAGCTGTGTAAGGGCTGCAGCTTTGCTCCTGGGGCTGAGTGTAACCTACGCTTACCATATGCTACCACCCTCCCCTTTAGGTAAAATGGGGGGTGTTTCTGCCTCCCTGCAAATGATAGCAGAGACTGTAATCACTCAATCTGCTGCCGTGTGGGTCTCAGTGCATTTGGGAATAAAATTTTCCATCTGTGGGAATAGGTTATGAATCCAAAGTTATTAGAAAGGGTCTGGGTTTACCCTTGGTGCTGTAAGCAGGATCTCAGCTGTCAGTGACAGTGATGGATCCCCAAATACCTGCTTGTTGCAAGGCATCACTGCCACCCCCAGAGGTTCCCTGGGATATTCAACAGCAGCTGGACCTGGGGAGGCTGAAATGTGCCTCAGTTGTTAAAAGGTTTGGGTTTTGCTTGGTCTGAGGTTTGTCGCGGCAATTCCCAGGAGGTCTCTGCTGGTTGAGCTCACTCTGGGGAGGTACGTGGCTATTTTTTGGCACTGGTGATAAGTGCCACTGCTGCTTACAGGAACTGGGTTCCCATCAGTTCCATGAAGCCAGCGATGGAGAGCAGAAACAAAATCCCTTCCTGAAGGTTGACTTTCCCGTTTGCACCCAGATGGAGGGGACAGATCTTTGTGCATTGCTCCAGCCAGAGCTGAGTCCCTTCAGAGAGCTCTGACCTGCATCGGATAGGGATCGGCATCCAGACATCCCCAGGGGAGCACCTGGGAGGTTTTGGAGGCACAGTCGTTGTTGGGCTCAGGGGAAGAGGAGGGACTGTGTGTCCCCTTGGGCTGAAGATGGGCTCTCCAGCACACATTTCCATGCTTTGAGAGCGCTGTGCATCTTTAACCCCCTGCCGTTTGTTCTCTCGATCCTCATGCAACAGCTGGCAAGGGAAGAGGCTGAACTCACATCCTTGACAAGGTGCTCAGCCAGCCCTTTGCTGCGCCAGCACTGACTTTTCCCTTGTGATTCGGTGCCAGGCTCTGCACCCTTGTCCAGTACCATACTGCTTAGGGAATTCAGACACTCATGGCTGCAAATGTTCCTTTGGGACTTGAGTCCTCTGGGGTCCACCCTGCCAAAACCATCAGGGTTGCTCCTTAGGGAGAGGCGCTGCTGCCGAACCTGGCCCGGAGCGCTCACATCGACACCTCCAGCCCCTGCTCTGCCTGGACCCCGTGCACGGTAATTTCCCTGCCAGTCTGCTCCGTTAGGGCATTACAGGGACATTAGTTAATGAGGCTGGTTCTGAGAGCATGGTCTGAGTTAATCTGGGCTGTCCCCGCTGCTGCAGAATTTGCATCTGGCCAGGGTTGTGCATCTCGCAGCCGAGCTGCCAGCACTGGATGAAAAGGGCAGCGCTTCCAGAAACCCTCGCCAACAATTTGTCTTGCAAATGAGCAAGGGTGGCTCCCACCGCCCCGGCCCTGCTGAAGTCGGTGCTGGGCTGTGGCTCCGGGTTCGTGGCGCGCTGCAGCTGCCTCACTCCGCTCTCCTCGCCGCCCTTCACCAGCCAAATTTCTCGCGAGCGGGCCACGCATCTGCATTAATTTAGATGGCTTAATGTGGGGAGATCATCAGCTTGATTTCCCTTGTGGCTCTGGGAGTCAGCTGGGGCTCCGGGGCCTCCCATTAGCGGCCCAGCCCGGTGCCAGATGGCGGGTGATGGCTTGCAGAGGCTCCGGAGCTGACGTGCCCCATTGTGCGAGAACACAAAAGCGAGCCGGGCTGGATGTTTTTTTCTTACCCCCCTTTCTGCTTTCATTTTCCTTCAGTGCTGTCACCCTCACAGCTAATTCCTGCAGCTCTCTTTATTTATTTATTTTGCTTCGTGGTGGGGAGGGCTGTGAAGTTGCTGACAGTGTTTTCCATGCGGATGCTCCTGCCTTGTGCCACACAAGTATCTTAAGGACTTTGCTTCTCCTGTCTTTTATTCTCTGCCTGAATATGCATGTGGGGTGCACAGTCCCACGTGCATGCACACCCTCGTGGACTATCCTCTTGGACATTTGGGTCACATAAACAAGTTATTAGGGTATTACAGTGGGTCTCCTGGGGGGCCATTATATGCCATGAGGTTTTGTTAAGATAGATTTAATCGCCTTCCTGAATATTTCAGGTGTCTCAGCAGTTTTTCAGGTCTCTTAACAGTCTGTGCTACAATCACCTGTTTGTTACAGAGTTTTCGTCTCTTTTGTTAATGCTGGAGAGGTGCCCGTTTTGGGGTGCTAGTGTTTTTTCTGATGAAGATGCACATTTCAGGAGGGAGAGGACTGATTCCTCAGGCTTGGTACAGGACACACTGAGCATCCCTGCAAGGGCCCCCTGAAGGTCAGGCTTGCAGGGCTTTGGCTCTGATTTCCCCAGTGTGCTGCGAACACAGAGGCAAAGCTCAAATTCAGAGCTCCAAGTCACTAAAAATGCCCCTCTGCAATCTCTCTGTTCAGGCGCAGCATTTGACCTCTGCCTGCTCCCTAAAACCCACATTGCTTTTGCTGTGCTGCTGCTCCTTGGCGTTTATCGTCACTCCAGCCCACGCAGCTTTCCACATTCATGTGCGCATCCCAAACTTAAGCTTTAATTAAAATGAAATTTCATGCTGACAGAGAGCTTAGGTGGCTAAATGTGGTTAACCTTGGATGGGGAATGAGGCTGGGAAGCAAATGAGAACAGCAAGTGCATGAGCAGGGATGGGGACAGAGGAGTCCCAGGCAGTTGCAGGTCTGTCTGGCTGTCCCGTCACTGACAGTCTTTGAAGGCAAATGCTGGTATTTAAATTTGGATCTTGTGGCTGCTTGAGTGTCCAGCCTGTCTTCTAACTCTCCCTCCTTTGGCAGGAGCTGCAGTGTCAATGTTGATCTCTTCTCCAGGCTGGGCACTGCGTGCTGGGTTTCTTTTCAGCACATCCCCTTGTCTTTTGTCCATGGCACTGAATTTTGTTGCCAGGAATTGTTTGGCAGGATGGGTGGAGATCGATGGAGGGTGTAGGGACTTGGTGCATTTGCAGAGGGCTTGGGTGCTGGTAGTCACAGGAGAGAATCTGTCAATCCTAGTCAGGGAACCACTGCTTGGGGAGTCTGGCAGCCTGCCCACCCCGACCTGCCCGGATGAGTTTCAGGTGCACAAACACAGGAAGAAGCACAAACATTTGGGTAAAATATTTGCAAATTTCACAGTAGGACATAACACAGGCTTTTCCAACCTCTCCTCCTCCCAACAAATCGATAAAGCCCCTCCTTGTAGCCCTGAGAGCTGATAGTTATCCCATCTGGGAGCATCCCTTGGGAATGCTCTTCAAAGGCTTCCTGAGCCTCACTGCCCTCTCCTCCTGTTACCCAGGGCTTCTTGTCATATCCTGTTCCCATAAACAGTACCAAAGGTCCTTGCAAAGAGAGGAGAGGCACCACCTGAGGTGACCTGTGTTTGTTTAATCAAGGATAAAAAAGCAAAAAAAAATTAGAAGCATCTGAAGTATATATCTGAATGCCTTAGCAAAGTGCTCAAAGCTGAAATTTAGTTTTGCTTGACTGCTCGTTTTGAAAATTCCCCACAGAAAGGACTTGGTTATTTCTCTGTGGCAGTAAGAGATGCATATGCAAAGTTCTGTATGTGGTTGTGACACAGTACAGAGGTTGGATGATGGCAGATCACGATCGTGGCTCTCCCATGGGCACGGTCCGGTTGTCTTTCTACCATATCGAAACCTGCTCTTGTAAACCACCTTCTGTCGGGAATCTCGCCCAGCGAGCCCAGCCCTGCGTGGTGTGGTTGTAGGTACAATAAACCACAGAGCTGTGTGACGGTCTCGCAGGAAGTCAGTGCATCCCCTCTTCCTGTCAGTTTGCTTCCTTGATGTGTTGCTCTGGGACGGTTTAGTGCTGGTGGTGATTTCCCAGGTGGTGGTGTCCCACCAGCCGCTGCTGCTCGGCACGTGCCAGAAAGGATGCGCTGATCCAGGAGCGGCACCACAGGGTGATGGGAGCGTTGCCTCCTTGACCCATGACTTTTCTCCTGCCACCTCTTTTCAATGAATCCTCAAAGGTAATGAGTTTAATTTGATAAACTGGGCCCAGGGTGAGGTGTCACGGTGGGTTTAGGAGATAAGCCTCCCTTGCTTCTTATCAACAAGAAGCCAGTCCTCCCTGGAGGACTGTGTTTTCTGGAATGCATCACTGCTCCTCGGGTTCAGCAATGGTCTGATGATAGTGAGGAAGATAAAGCTGGTGAGATTGGTGGTTTGTAACTCTGCTATCACTTCCTTCCTCTGTGTCACCATCTTCCACATCCTTCTTATCTTTAACCATTCTCCTGTGTCCTCACTTGTGTTTGTCTGCCAGTTGTATTGTGTCTCCCAGTTGTATTTAGGGTGCTATGGGGTACAAAGGGAGGAGAGAGGGCTCGCTGTGCATGCAGAGATGCTTTGGGATACAGTGGCTTCTTCACATGGACCTGGCATGAAATGTAAGCTGTCACTTTGTCGTGGGAGTGGGTCTAGAGGGACCCTGGCTCACAGAGTCCAACCTGTGTTACCACTCCCATGCTGTATCACAGAATCATTGAATCCTAGACTGGCTTGGGTCGGAAAGGACCTTAAAGATCATCTACTTCCAACCCCCTGCCATGGACAGGAACACCTTCCATCAGACCAGGTTGCTCCAAGCCCTGTCCAACCTAGCCTTGGACACTTCCAGGGATGGGGCATCCACAGCTTCTCTGGGCACCCTGTGCCAGGGCCTCCCCACCCTCACAGGGAACAATTTATTCCTATCGTGTGTCCAGATACGTGCACGTGTACGCACGCTACTGTGTCTACGCTGACAAGCGATGCTGGGGTACAGCCCCAAGTGCAACCATCCCAGCGGAGGTGCAGGAAAGGAGTTAACACTTGCTGGCTCGTGCACAGAAATACAATCCCCATCTCCTCTGAGCTCCCCGAGAGAAATCGGTGAAAACATCAAACCGCACGTCCTGTACCGTGGGGCCGATACGCCGGAGCTATGAACTTTCTCTTTGAGGTGGTAATGGTTTGGCTGGCAGCCAGGAGCAGCAGCCGTGAACGGAAAGGGGGACTTCCAGAGATAAGCTATTTTCAGCCAACGGGGCTTCTCGCTGCGAAATAAATAGAAAAAAGGACGAGCTCTACGTCTGCGGTCATGTGTCCTGCTTTCGTGGATTTGGCCTATTTTCTGAAGAATGGCTGTAATTCAGCTTGAATTTCCCCTGGATTGCTGCCAGCAAAATAGGAAGCTGTTGCTATTGCCAAGGAGCGAACAGGAATTTATATAGTAACTCAGCCACGGGGACGAGATGACAGCTAACGACTTAGCTGCTGCTAGGAGGAAAAGCAGACCTGGGAGGAACCTGGATTTTCTCAGGATCACAACAGTTCAGTCCTTTCTACATCTTTGACATTATCCCCTTCAATCTGGACTGGGCAACACTGAAGCACAATATCTGTGCTCAACGCCAAGGGATGGGAGCAGAGCAGCTTTCAGCATTTAGGAAAATCACCTGTATTGGAGTGAAATTCAGAGTTAAAATGAACAGAAAGGAGCTTTAGAGCAGTTCTTTGCCATGCTAACCCTGTGCCCCGCTTGCTCTGGCTCAATGCTGAGATCCTGTGGTCTCTCCTCTCCCTGTGCACAGGGGATGCCGAGTATTTCCCTTGCAATGATGTGAGGCAGCTCTCCTGTGGGAATCCAGCTTTTTGTGATTATTTTTCTATTTAAATAACTTCTTTAGTTATCATGCGCACCATTTCCACTTCTGTTTCATTCCTTAATAAAGAAGGGGAGTAGTTTATCATGCTCGGCAGAGTATGGATGTGGTGAAAGACATACTGTTCTGAAGGATTTAAAGTTAATTTCCATCGGACAGAGAGGCCGTTGTTTGGGGTACTTCCACAGCCGCCTTTTCCCCCTACTCTGGCTGCCTTGGGTCCACAGGGAGCCTTTGCCTTGTGTCTTTGGGCAGCTCTTCCCCCTGCCTGGACCCCATGTGCTGGGAGGTTTGCAAGTCTGTAATGCTTTAGATTCTGAGGGATACAGCTGGGACTCAGGCCTGCTGTGCGATGGGACACAGTGGAGAGGTGCATCTGGGTGCCCCAGAGCCCATCGCCTCTGACTGCCCACTCCATCATGAAAGCCAGAGTCTCTCCGTGCTGTGCTTGGGTTTTTGCCAAGACCTACGAGATACTTCACTGTATGCATTGCCACCCCTTGGACCACCAGATTCAGGAAAGAGATTGTCTTGGAGGCAGTTTCACCTCCAAGCTGAGGTGAACTCCTCAGCTGCTGCCCAAGGGAATATCTCAATCTGTGCAGCATACAGAACAGGCTGTAGCTCAATTTTCCATGGACTTGCCCATCCCGGCCGAGAAGGAGCAGCGTGATGCCCATGGCTCAGCAGCACTGAGCACTCGCTGAGCTCCCTTGCCCAGGCAAAGCTTCCACCTCGGCAGGGCTGACCCTGCAGCAGCGGGAGGGAAAATGAAGAGTGAATTTGCAGCACTGGTGCTGTTTGCTGTCGGCCCGATAAAAATGGCACCTTGCCCAAGTCTTCTATAAATCACAGGTTCCATTTGGAAAGGAGTTTTCTGTGGTAATTAATGAGCTAGTATAAAGACATTAAATGGAGAATGTGTAGTGATAGAAAGGCTTGTCATTCACTGAGCCATCTTCCCCCATGTGAATAACCACGGGGGAACAAAGGCCAAACTCCTTATAGACTGAAGTGCACTATCTCTGATAGCTGGGAATGAAGTAATTCTCTGAAAATAACAAAGGCGCAGTGAAATACATTAGTAAACTAATTACAAGAGAGCTGGTAAAAACAGATGCTGAAAATTTAAAGCTATTACTGGAATGATTGCTGGCAGAAAAATGGGGGCTGACAACAAAAAATTAAAAAATGCATCTCATTTAAAATTCATTAGCCTGTAAATCAGGACAGCTCCCTGTCTGAAAGCAAGGCTGATGGCATTTCTGTGGGCAGTCGTGATGAAAAGCTTCCTTGCCTTCACCTTTACGGATTCCACCAGTGCCTCCGGAGATGCCGAAACAAAGTGCGCGCTCGTTGGCGAGCACAAAAAAGCGGGGAAGCTGCTGGCTTTGCTCTAGGAGGTCTGAGCAGGGATGTTTCTACCCAGAGGTGTTGTGAGGGCTGCTGAGGATAACACCTCGTGCTTGCTTGGCGCGCTGCCTCTCTGAGCTGATGAAAAAGCAGGATTGCTCGTCCATCCACGCTCGATGTTGGAAGGAGTTGGCTGCAAACAAAGTGGTCCAGGGCCAAAACCAGCTGTGTGGGAGCTTCCTCTTTTACTATCTCCATCAATATTTGGGAGAGGGATGGAAAACATCGGTATTGTGCAACAAATCAAAATGGTAACTATGTAATTTGTCTTAATTGTGTGTGTCGGAGTAGGAAAAACACGAGGAGCTCCGGATGGGAATCTGGCAGGAGAGACCTGCCTGCTGGCAGCGTGCTGCACGCTTTGCTCTGCCCTTGCTGAGCCAACCTCTCCCAGAGGCTTGTGGACAGCTTGCCCTTCATTTTCTCATTACTTCAGGGGTCTGCAGGGGCACTTGAGTGGGATAAATCATCTCTATTTTGCAAAGAGCAAATGTGTGCTTCAAAGGAAAGCACTGAAGAAGCCATTGCTGTGGATGCAACAGTGGGGGCATCTTCTTGTGATGCTGGAGGGGAACCCTGCTTTAGGGTGGGGGAGCCTCATGTGATGCTGGGGTTTCTGAAGAAGTCACCTCGCAAAAACATAGGAGCCCTTTGTGGTGAGTTGTACATCTGGGCAGGTATCACAGCAGCCAGTGTTGCCTGGCCAGCATCACCCTTGGTGCTGGAGCCCTGTGCTATTGACAGATAACCCCTTCCTGCACTGCAGAATCACCAGCCCCGTGTGCAGTCCACCCAGGCAAATTAAGAGTTGTTTATGACATTTAATACTCCCCCTTCCCTCCCGCAGCAGGGCAGCAGGACCACAGGTTTGGCTTCACAAATGGTCGCCTCAGGATACACTAAATGCTGTCATGAGCCGGAGAGCAATTTCATCTTGAAAAATTACTGCAATAGAGCTCCCTGATAAAGGTCTCTCCCAGCAATGCCGCCCTCTTTGCCAGAAACTTCTTGTCTCCCTGAAACCAATTTGAGAGCGCTAAAGGGGCTGTTTGTTAGTCGGTTCCCCTGCAAAACAAGAGGGTGCTGGAAGATGAATAACCACCCTGGGCTGTCTGCTGGGCTGCTCGGCGTAGCAGGGATGCTGCCACGTGCTCTGAGCATGGAGGGAAGTGAGAAACTTGATCCATGGGATTGCCAAGATGCATCTATCTTTCAAAGTGGTTTACAAGGAGCAGCATTGCCTCATGGGTAGAGTGTGCTATTGGTACCCAAGGGATGATGTTGGATTTTGGTCGTGACCGTGGGTGTCACTTTGTGCCTGTCTCTAAAATGACCGATAACTTTATAGGAAAGGCGTGAGGGTGCTCAGACAGTCCTGGTTGCTTGCTGCACTGCAGAGAGAGGGTGTTTGTGCCGATGCACAGGGACTCCCTGCTCTTGCTTCCAGGCTGGGATGATTTCTGGCTGCAGCCACATTATAGGAGGTCTTGGGTCTGAGCAGGCAGCATTTGGGCAGTGCTGCTGCACGAGGGAGAGCACGGCAAAGGCCAGATACTCTCAGGGGTTTCCTCTGGCATTGGCAGCTCCCCTGGTGCTCTCTGCTCTCCTAAGTTAAGACAAACAAGGGTAGTGGGCTGTTGAATGTTGGGGACACTCCCTCACGTGCTGTACTGGGGCAGTGTGGGGACAGTCTCTCTCCAGAGGTGCAGCATTTTGTGAGTTTTATAGAAATTGTGAGATACTGCAGTATTGAAACAGTCCTCGGGCCATAGGGCCCCTGTTCATTTGCGTGTGTGGTGCAGAGGCTGCCTTTATCCAGCCAAAAATCTTTCCCGCTCTCGGGAGAGTGCCCCTGCATCAACAACTGATGGTGGTATAGTTCATTGTCCAATAAGCGTGCTATAATCAATACCACGAATATACTAAATATTCTCTAGGACTGGAATATGGGCTTGGAGACGCCTGTGATTGTGCAGGAGAGGCTGGGTGTGCTGGTGATGAGCAGCACATTCAGTCAAGCCTCGGGAAGAGGAGTAGAGCTGCAGTACAGGCATCCAGAGGTTTTCCAGGTGCCACCCTACAGGGACCTTTTCAGGAAGAACCCATCATCCTCCTCACAGCCTGGTTCCTTCGCTTGTGCAGGATGGGTACAGCAACCAGGGGCTCCTGAGGATGTTCCCTCTGACCCCTGCTCTGCATGCAGTGGAGATGTGTTCATTACTTTCACAGGCTATTTATCATCCCTACGCAGACTCAGCCCCCCCAGGGCTCTGTGCTTTTTTCTCCTCCTGAAAGCAGCAGACCCAACAGTAAATCATGGGTCAGCAGCGTCCATCGGGGCTGTTCATTGCGGTGCAGCGGGGAGGTGACCTGAGCTGGATTTGGCTCGCAGTCATTTCATGTGTTATGCAAAAAGTTGAGAAGCCACAGTCCCAGACCAGGCAACAATTTGCCTCCTGGTGGACTTGAGTCATGAGGTAGTAGATTTTCCCCCCCACTCCTGTTGTAAAATATCTGTTGCATGTTCCCTCCCGTGGGCAGCTGCTGTGTCCCACTGCGAGGCATTATCTCGGTTGTCTCCCTTTCATCCCTGTCCCAGGAGCTTGGCACTGGAGAAAAAAATAGGCCAGGTGGAGACTTTGTTCCTCATCCAGAGAAGTCTGTCTGATGTGCTGTCTTCTCAACCTATTTTAAATTCTTCCAGTCAGCTTTGATTGTGGGTCAAAACAAGAGACATGAGGGTGCAAAATGCAGAGAGAACAGAGCTTGGACCGTCCTCCGTCCATGCTCTGAGTCATCCCGTTAGCTCCGGGGGAAAAAAGTAACAGCCAAAGCAAAAGAGGAATAAGCATTTGTTTGCAAATATTCCAAATAAAAAGTGTTCAGGACTGTACCTCTGCACAGACCGAGGTGGGTCGTCCTCCCTCTCTTATCTCGCCACGTATTTTGGTTCCTCTTAAATGAACTACATTCCTCTAAAATGTCTTCCTTGCTTCAAACGCTCCTGAGTCTTGCAGCCCCTATTCTTTTGAGATCTGAGGCTCAGCATGGACAATAGAGATTTGGGATTTTCCCCGCTATGATTAGTGGACAGGGACAGAGAGGATTTTCTTCTGTGCTGGGAGAGGCATGGCTGTTCTTTAATATTTCCCTCCCTTTCCAAAGCTGAGAGAAAGGCGATTTTTCTTCCCTTTAGATGTGAGCGAAGGGCCCCGCTCCTGCTACTCCTGGAGAATTAAATAGATAAATGGGCGGCGCTGTTGTTCACGCTTCACTATGCACAAAGCAACTTGCATTCAAAATTGGGCTCATGGCAGTTCAGCAACAACCTCGCACAATAGCGTCATTAGACACGCAGGGCCAGCTCGCAGGCGCAGAGGCTGCTCTCCAGCTGGAGTAGCCACCGGGCTGGCCTGATGTGGGCTTTTTTTTTAGCTTTATAAAAATGCATCTTTTAAAAAAAAATGTATAGAAAGAAGATTCAGTGTGTTTTTCTTAAGGGCTCGGGCAGGCGTTGCTGTTTGAAGGCAGAGGGAAGAGAGGAGAGGATGGGATTTGTGGTGTCCACACGCCTCCCGTCTTTTGTGCCGGCTCCTCCTCGTAGGGAAATCCTCCATTTCCAGACTGTGGAGGGGGCAAATAAGGGACCTGTGTCTGCAGAGGCTTCACCTGCTGACTACTTCGAGAATGTTCCCTGGCAGGTTGCTGACTGAGTGGTGAAGGTCTCTTAAGCCAAGAGGGAGTTGAAAACTAATCCTTCTGCTTGTCTTGCCACTGGTGGCTTTCAGGGAGAGGAGTTGGGTGCTCTGTGAATCTCACAGAGAGTGAAGGTTGGTTCTGCTGGAGCTCTCAGCCTGATTTGAGAGTGGTTCAAGTTTGGCCTTAATTGGCACGGTGTTCATTGTGTTTTAAAAACAACCCTGACTTCTGCTGACCTGAGGAGGAATTCAGTTTTATTAGTGAGTAGAGAAATTCAGAGGTAACGAAGCCTGCCCTCCGTAAGAGCATCTGGAAACCCAGGTACTGGAGGCATGTCTCCTTAAAATTCTTCTTCCTTATACTGTGTTAACTTTGAGGCATTTTAACCACATACCTCCACTGGAAAAGGTCTGGATTTAACAGGTTGGTGGCAGAAATGTGGAGAGAGGATCTTGACTTGTGGGCTGCCATTTGTGGACTGCCTGGCATCTATGGTGGTGTGGATGCTCACTCCTCCCCGGCATCGTCTTGTGTCAGAGCCAGCCTGGGTCTCTGTAAGTAATTTAAAATCAAGAGGCAATTTGATTGCAGAACTAGCTGGCCTTCCCAAATGTTCTCCCAACACCATGCTTGGCACCTTCCTCCTCTCCTTGTGCCCGCGCAATGTTTGCGTTTTAATGACTCTAAAGGCCTTTGCTTTGACATACCAAGTTAATGTTTTCTTTTTCTATATCAAATCTAGGTCAATCTCTGGCTTAGCACTAATGCTGTACTGAGCAAAAAAGGATTGGCCACTAATGGTTTCAATTTAGTTTTCTATGGAGTAGAGAAAATTTCACTCGATAGCTATTTTCATTTTTATTCCATTGGCCTTTCCACCAGGCCTGTTGGGATGGAGAAAGTGCTTGTGATTTGATTAGAGGCGATCCCAGAATGAATCCTCCATTAATATGGATGAGGATAAGAGTTGCTGCTCACCTGTGCTGTGTCCATAGGACATGCCTTCAGGAACTGCATCCCAGTGGGGGTTAAGTGGTGGGCAATCCCAAGCATGGGGGTTTCTTTATGGAAGAGCCTCACCTGTGATCCAGCATCATCCTAATTGAGGTCATTAGTTATGTAACACAGGGGAAGGAGAGATGAAGAGCAACTCCTCTGCTTCATGTGTCCACGTGCCTGTAGACGGCTCGATCTGAATCTAGCCTTGGCCAGCATCTTTGGGAGGAGGCTCCTGTATGCCTGCAGCGTCAGAGGGCTGCCAGGACCATTCCCTGTCTGCTGTGAGCGCTCATTTTGTCTTTCCCTGCCCTGTGCCAGTCCCTGTGTGCCACAGCCAAAATCCAGGTGGGATGATAGCAGAAGCACTGAGACACCGCAGCTTGGAGCATTAATGTGGAGCAATGAGTGTGAGCGTGATTGATGTTATTTTTATGGCTTGATGACGCAAGGAGATGGCAGAGGGAAGTTTAATGGGAACAGGGTGGTATTCACCCCTCTGATGATGGTAAAAAAGGCCTGGGGCAGCACCAGTCCCTCCGTTGGCACGTGGATGCTGCATTGCTGGGTAGCAGAGACCGCTGGCAGATGGATTAGTGAGTGCCTCCCCTCTTAGGAGCTCGTGGGTGAATATTGTGATTGCATGTATTTATTTTTAAAATTATTATGGCCATTAGCATAGAAATGAGCTGCAGCTCCCTGGCTGCTGGCCAACCCCACCCGGGCTGGCGCGCGGCTCTTCTCTGTGGCGGCTGGAACAAAAGCGCCCGGCTGGTAACGGGGGTCCTGCTGCTTGCCACGGAAAGACGAGCGACAAACAGGAGCGAGCACTCTGCTGCATGAGTTTGTTACAGTCAGTTGGGACGTCTATAAAAACCTCACATGGGTCAGCAGAGATTTAGCCCCCCCAGGCAATGCCCTGTGAAGCAGTTGAGCTCCTATCCCTCTCCCCTCCTTCTCCCTGGTGATTTATTCCCAGGCTGAAAACCCGGTAATCACTCACATTGAAGTTTTGTTGCTGTTTTACAGGAGATGCTCCGAAAGTCTTTTGTCTCTGCAACTGTAAATAAACTCGTAAACCTGTTTTAAGAATAGCATTTTGTAGCTTAGTGCATGAATTTTTAATGCATCTTCTGCAAACCAGCTGGTCTTGGCAAGGGTCACAGTGTTTCCTAGGCATTTAACATAAAACTGTGCTTCAAAGCCACATTATAGTGTCGTTGAAGAGTAATATTTTACTTAACATCCTCATAACTGAATTATTTATAACTTGCCATGTTTTATTAATGATAAATATTAATACTGGTGTCTTTAAGAGTAGAGGTTATTGCTGCAGTTTTACCTATAAGAGGTGATATTATTGAAATAAAGGAATGGTGATGAATTCTGTAGCCAGCAGAGCGAAGTGTGTGCTGGGGCTGTTCTCATTCACACCTCCCTCTTTTATCAACCCCATCAGCCACTAAAAAACCTCAGTGCTGAGCATCTGTACATTTGAAAGGAGTTTTCCTGCAGGCATCTGAATCCTTGCTTTTTAAAAAAATGTTCTTAGAGAGCTTTGTGCCGTTCTCCATAATTCTTGGGTTCATTTCTTGGTGAGGGTCCATAAGCTTTGGCTTTGCAAAAATGCTCCCCCTGGTCTGGGTCTCCAGCCTTGAAACGTTCTGCAGGCTCCCTTGAGCTCTCCTGCTGCAGGCGCCCCTGGATCCCCCATCTTTTGAAGCATCCCTTGCCACTTTGGAAGAGGCATTACCTGGTGTGGGAGACCTCCTAGCAGCCTTCGGGCTCCTTCCCACATGGCTGAGTGCTCTGAGCCATGATCAGTCTCATTCCAAGGCTAAATCTATATGAATTGGGTAAATTGCCATTGCACCATTGGGCTCCATCCTTTACCAGAGAGGATAATTGCATTGGCTTTCATCTTGGGAAAGGGAAATACGATTTTCTGTGATCTTTCACCTTGTGCTGGTGTGTCCCCATCTGGCAGGGAACAACACTGTGCAGCCACTCCCTGGTCCGGCTCCCGACGTGGAGCAGGCTGCCCATCCCACCCTCATACCTACAAAACCTTCCCAACCCTACAACTGTGCGGGGCCAGGGCTTTGCTCCGTGTTACTCCATCAGCTTAACAAATCTGCCGTCAGCGGGTTGAGAGCGGTGGTTGCGGGAGCAGCGCAGGTTAATGCAACACATATTTAATGTATGATTGCTAATGGCCATCTCCCATCTGCCTGAGCCCAAGTGCAGTTTGCAGATGAATGATTAAGCTGCCCTGACACATAGGCAGCTTGTTCCTTAGCAGACCTACAGTCATTACACTTGATGCATGTAAAGGGGGACGAGGCTTTCTTGATGGGGAGAGGGGTGTCCTCGGGCTGGGGCGGCGGAGCAGGGGGCTCTCTTGGAGTTTGTTTTGTATGGTAATGGGAGAGATCTTCCCGTGGATGCAGCACTTTAAATGAATCATGAGTTCAATAACCACTGGGATGTTTATTAGCTTTGAATATGTTTATTGCGGAGTCAACAGGCAGCACCTTCCAATTAATTAATAGTAATAATTACGGTATTATTTATGTAGCTCTAACAGCGTGCCAGAGTGTTTCCGCATGATGGCTACAGCTGTGGCTTGCTGGAACAGGCTGGTCTGTATTCACCCTGCGTGGGCATGCTGGGGTTCATCGTTTGCTGTCGGGTGGTCCCAGCCCAAAAAGCCTCATTTTGCTGAGCTCTTGGCAGCTGCTCTTTCTTTTGGCCGAATCCTTTTGCTCCACAGTGTGGTGATGTGGCTGTTCCCGCAGCGGTGCTGGAAGGCAGAGTATGCAATGAGGAGGACCACCTGCAAACAGAGCTGGAAATCAAGGACTGTACATTTCACTAGGGTAGTTTGGTATTCTTCTGCTCAGGTTATTTAAACAACATGAGTTTGGGAGTCCAGCTGTACATAGCAGAAGGATATTTGCAACAGGTAAGACATTGACGGCAACAGAAGGAATCCATCTCTCTTCTGATGTGGACTAGGATCCAAAGGCTGCTCAAGCTGTTGGGAATGACCTCTGCTAAGTGCCAGTGCAGTGTCTATGTTTCTCGCTGTCTCTGCAGACCTCACTGAGGACCGTGAGGGTCATGGAGCAAAGTCTTCTGTTCTGGTTGAGTCAGTCAGGCCAACGTGCAGAGGCAGGTGGGATACCAAGAACTTCCCACTAGTCTTGTTTTTCCATGCAGAAGGTTAGGCTGCAAGCTGGCCTTCTGCTCTTACATTACATTATAGTCCCATTTACGTTCTGTGGGAAATGAGGGTGTTTCTAGGTCATGTGAAGTTGCTGACGTCTTCCAGTTGTTGGATCTTTCTTCACATGTGAATAATTTTGTCTCTTTTTTTTGTCTTCCAGCGATGTCTGACTTCCACATCCACCCTCAGAATGCAGTGGTGGAGGAAGGTGGTGTAGCGAGATTCCAGTGCCAGATCCACGGCTTGCCTGAGCCAGTCATCCTATGGCATAAGAACAGCATGCCAGTCAACACAGACAACGAAAGGTAGGACAGGTCCAAGCCATGTGTTGCTGGCCTTTCTCCACGTGGGAAAAGATGGCCAGACTTTCTGTTGCTTTCACAGTTGTACTCGGACGCAGCTAACCTGGGCTAAGGGTCTTGGCCAGTGTTCCCACCATGGAAAACTCTTTTGTTTAGTGTTGTGGCTTTTCTGGTTTGGTTCTCCTTCTGGCCAAACACCTTGCAGGAGTACTGGCATTTCCCAGGAGAGGCAGATAAAGCTCTTAGCTGATTGTGAAGGGCTTGCACTGACCCTCCCTGATCAACCCTGCTCCAGGTTTATTTTCCAGCATGGAGACCTTCCCAGCAAGCCTCAAAGAGCTGGGTAGCTTTGGCATCCTTCATCCCTCCGCGGCTCCATTTTAGGTAACTCTTTCTGAGACAGATCCGTGACTTAAGATCTTGAATATGGGTCCTGGACTCCTGCAAGTGCTGAATTACACTGTGGCTGCTATTCCCAGGTGGACTCCCTCAAGTGCGGAAACTGCCGAGCTCCGCAGAGAGCTTCCCACAGCACCCTGAGCTGCCATTTCCCAAACAATCTCCTAAAGAGAAACTCCAGCTGCCTCCCTTCCCAGCCTAGACCTGGAGCGGCACGTCGCCGCTTCCTGTGTTTGACAGGCTGCTCCCTTCGCGTCGGAAACATCCCTCATCAGGGTTTGATCCTCGGCGCGGCGCCGGACAGGTGGCAGGAAACGCGTGCTCGGTGCCGGCAGCCTCCGGCGGCCCCAGCTGTAGCTCGGGAGCTGCGCGACCAGCGGTGGGAGACAATCGCTCACAGCACACCTCGATCGCGGATTGACGTCCCTGCCTTGGGAATAGGCAAAACCAGGAAGCTGTAAATATTGTCATGAAAGCCCCTATTCTTAAAAATGTCAGTTCTGCAGCAGAATGTGGTTGGGTTCTTTGGAGGCAGGAGAAAACACGAGGTCTGGAACAATGCCTGACCTTCTCAGAGTGGCGGTGAACTTACAGTAGAAGGACCCAAGAGGCCCAAATCTGCTGTGGAAAACTGCAAGTGTCAGGTTTTGTTTTTCATCTGAGCTTTTTTTAGCCCAGCACAGGGTTGATTTGTTAAACTTGATCTCCTCTGAAGGCTTCTTACTCATACAGGTGCTGAGCTGGGGATGTGGTAGAGTGGAGCCACTGATCCGAGGTGGCATCGGCAGAAGTAAGGAGTGGAGGACTGGGCTGGATGCCTTGTGGCATCCCGGTGAAATGTTGCAGGACAGGTCAAGTTCCCCTGAAGTCCTTCATGCATCATTGATCCTTTCCGCTTGAGCCTGGGGACGCAGTTGTGGAGATGGTCAGAGATGTGGCGGGGATTTAAATGTGACCAGGACTTCTTTTCTCCAAGGCTGAGGAACCCCAAGGTTGAGGAGCTTCAAGACCGAGAAGCCAAGACTTCTCTCCAACCCAGAGAGCTCCGAGCTGTGCTCGTTCCCCTCTGCTTCTCCTCTGGGGGAGAGAGTCTGCCCAAGCCCAGGAGGATGTGGCCTAGGAACAGTTTCCCTACATTCGTGTCCTGATTTTGAAGAGCTTTTGCTTTTTGTAGGAGTAAAGTTACCCAGGAAGGTTTTTATTGTCAGCTCAGTGGATTAATCTCTGACACCAGAGCCTGGGTGATGAGAGTTGCTTCTCTAACTGAATTGGATTTCTGCATTAATCACTCTTGGTGCATTTCTGCGTATAAAGTGTATATAAATTTGTATGCTGAGTCTTGCACTTGGAGGCTTTGAAGGCAGAATAATAGCTTTGGAATTGAATCTTCTAATGATGTGGGCAGATTGTTAACAAAAATGAAGGCTTCTTGTAGTATAATTCATCCAAAACAATGGGCATTTTAAAGTCCCAGAGAGATTGCAATCAACTTTGGGCCGTGTAAAACTGATTGCTGTCATGCTGCCACCGACACGGAGCCGCACGTTCGGAACCCGGCGCAGGGAGCAGGTTATAGGCACTTAACCATATGCTGATATGGAGAAAGATATTCTTCATCTTCCGGACGGAAATGGATTATTAACTCATCACGGTGTAATGACTTACTGCCAGCCAATTTAAACAAGTGGTTGCCAAGCAACCTGTAATGTATGTGTACATACATGTGTGTATGCATGCATGATTTAAATGTGCCTATGTTTTAAAGATATAAAATATTTATTGATGTTTACATTTGCCCACTCAATATTTATTTTAAACATACCTTTTCATGCATCTGAGGTTTTAAGGTCATATGGATTTGAGTCCTGGACCTGGAGTGGAGAGTGTGGAGCACAGGCTTCTCCTGGTGCTTGTCCGTGGTGACTGTGCTTCAGCTGATGAGTGATGATTCCCCTGTCGTGATAACTCTAGTGTCAGCTGTCCTCACATGCAAATGGCACTGCCAAAGCTTTTCCACAGGTTAAGTAGGAAGCATCTACTTTGTTGCCTTCCAACAAAAATCACCATTTCTCAAGGATGATAAATTATTTTCTTTTACGCCCCTGTAAAAGAAGACCAGAGGCTCAAGTATCCAAAAAAAATAAAGAACTGTTGCAGAGGCAGGCGTGGGCTCAGCCTGCAGGGGTGTTGGCATCTTGGTGGTATTGGCACCGCTGCACTGGGGTGCAGGGAGCCAGCCTGCCTTGCCTGGATGAGTGTGCAGCCTGCTGTCACATCGTGTCCTGCTTTGCAAGCTTTTGATTCTGTTTTCTCTTCCCACAGGTACACACTGCTTCCCAAGGGGGTTCTCCAGATAACGGGACTAAGAGCAGAAGACAGTGGGATATTTCACTGCGTTGCCACCAATATTGCTAACGTGAAGTTCAGCCGGGAGGCCCGACTCACCGTGTCAGGTTAGTGCCAGCTACACTGTCCTGGCTGCCTCCCTGTCTTCTTCACGCTGCTGTTCTGGACCAGGACAGTTCAAGAGAGCTTCAGGCTAACAGCCCTGAGAGGCATTCCTCTGTCCAGCCTTCACACCTTCCTTGTTGTGGATTGTTATTTGTTCAGATCCCCTCCGGTGGGGGACATCCCAGATTCCCTGTGGAAATGGAGATTGCATCTTTGGAGATAAGAGGCAAGGGAAGTCTGCCCAGGGATGGTTGGATGGGTGTTTCTCTCTGAGTTCTTTCTTATATGCAGCCAAGGGTCACACCCTGAGTTGTGATAATTGCTGGTACCCAGGAGCTGGAAGCTTTCCAGCATACAGCCACATCTCACAGCTTCCCATCATCCTCCAAAATACTGCCTGGCCAGTGGTTCTGGAGCAGAGACTTAACACCTGTACCAAGTGTCAGATTAGCCTCTGCTGACTGTAAAAAAGCAGCACGTGTGAAATGGGGTGAAGCCGAGGGAAGAGCGATGCCATGTACATCGACTCTGATAGGGAAAGAAAGCAGGTTAACTGGTTCTGAAAGACCCAGGAGCTTTGGGTGCCTGTTACTTAGCTGTTTTCTTGATCTACATGAGCAGTAGCCACATGGAGGGAAAAAAGAACAGTAAATTATCGATGTGGTGAAGTTCTTTGTGTCAGTTCACTGGCCTGAGTTATTATTTCTCGCAGGGCAGAAAGTGCTAGTTGTTCTCATCTGACCATCCCTCATTGCAGATGGATGTTTTCCAGGTTTCCTGTCTGTGAAACATTTGTGATTTTTTCTCCTCCTTAAAGCAGTGGGATGATGAATACGGGCACCCTGTGTAAGTGTTTGTTGAAGGGTTTGGACCATGCTTCAGTGCCTGCACGTCAGCAGAGCTGCTGGAACTGAACATTTGCATGGAAAACTCATTGCTGTGGGTTAAACCTCCATGGAAAAGGTTTATGCTCTGTGGTGTTTGCTAAGAACACACAAATATCTGTTAGATCCGGACAGCCAGGTATGTGTTAACATGTGAACCCTGGGCTTTGGCACAGCAGCAGAGGCTGTGGTGAGCCACAGAGGTGCACGGGGCATTGCTTCACTGGTGTGGGTGTTGTGTCAGTAAATACTGAGCGAGAGTGCTGCGGTGCACACGGCATTGGGCATGATGGGGTAAGCAGAATTCTTGCAAATCTTTGTATCACCTTCCTCTTGTGTCAGGGGTGAAGGGAATGGTCTCTCTGCTCTTCATGGTGGTAGGAGGGCTCCCACTTTTCCCTGCAGGGCAACAGCTTCAGCCCTTGCTTCACCAACAGAGAAGCACCAGGTGTGCCTCCCTGAGGTTTCCAAACCAAGCCCTGCCTGGAGAGGGAGGAGGGAGAGGGTGAGGATGGGCTCTGGAAGCCTGTGCCCTGCAGGGCACTGCCACGGCCTGGCAGGAGAGGAAGAGGAGGGTGGCTGCCTGTGGGGGGTGAAGGAGCCTGCTCACAGCGCTCTCCCTCCTCTCCCTGGCAGTGGTGGCGGGGCTGCCAGCAGTGAGCAGCACAGAGATGTCTTCCAGTCCTGCTGATTGATTATTTTCAAGTGCCTGCTCAGCGGAGCTGCTCCCGAGGGGCTGCCTGCCTCTCTGCACTGACACCTTTCCAGTGCGAGCTGCAGCTCTCTCTGCTGCTGTCCTTTTGATCAAGATCTGGCAGGCGACGCTCCCATCCCTGCTGGAGTGCCTGTCACTGCTGGCAAGGCTGGGGACCTCCCCATCCTCACTGTGACTGCTGCTGGCGGAGTCCCGGGGGACCACAGGCATCATTAGAGCCTTTTCCCCTTTCAGAATAAACCCCTGTGCTGCCCTGAACCCTGTTGAGCTCCAGCAGCACTTGCCTGCCACGAGTCCCTTGTTTTGTCGCTCCTTCCTTCCTGACCCCGCATCAAAGGGCTGGTCCGGTTGAAGAAGGAAACCTCCTCCTTGATGGTGGGACATGGTCGGCCCCTTTGTGTCATGCTGGCATCTGACTGCCGTGTCCCTGCTGTGTCCGTGTCCTTGCTGTGTCCCCGTCCCTGCTGGCCCTGGAGCTGTCACTGCATTGGGTGGTGGGCTCAACAGCAAAGGACCATTCCCTGGCCTTTGCAGGAGAAGGCGAGCAGTGGTGGAAATGCCACTTCCAGAGTTGGACAGCATTTGCCCAAATTCAGGGAGCTGAATCCACACTCAAAAACCTGAATGTCTATTTAAGACTCAGAGTAGAAATCAAAGAATGTGATTTTAAAATATTTTATTGTCAAAATAGTGTGTTTTATAGATTCTGCTTTGAGCTTGGCTCCCATTTGCTGATATTCTTGGGTGACCTTGGACAATTCATTTCATTTCTCCATGTTTTGAAATATTGAAATCGCTATATAATACGCTGATAATACCGTATTATTCTAAGCGTGAACATTTAGTATTGTGATTCAGAACAATAAATCTACATGGGTTTTAAAGGCACTTCAAGGTACTGAGGGGAAGGTATTGTTTTTCAGATCTCTTGGGGTTAACCAGCCGGTCATATGAATTTATTGTGCATTCTGGTTCTCATCAAAAAATCTGCATTTTATGGCTTGCAGTGAAATGCATTTAGTGAGAAAGTCTGCTCTTAAGTCACACTGACACGGTGATTTTTCTTGGATTTTGCCCATTTACACACAAGCTCGGAGTCGCTTTATCGCTCCCTGCTTAGCCCCCATAGGAACAATGAACAAACAAGCTGCTCTGATCTGTGCTTGCCCTTGGACCACTGTGGAATCCCCCTGCTATGCCCTAATTCCAGCCCCTGAGCTGCTGTGAAAGGGTAACGCTCAAAAGTGCAGAAAGAAATTGTTTTTCTTGGAGAAAAGCCCCTGCAGATAGATTTTGGTGGATCGCTTCTCTTTAACGAGCCTTCTGAACATTGGGAAGTCCATGTATGGGAGTCAGTGTGGGATGGTCCCTATGGCAAAGCCCAGCCGGGGCTGTGCTCTCCAGCCCTCCCTGTGCCCCACTCCTGCTCAGGGGCAGATGATCGGCCCAAGTGTTTCTCTCCTCAGGTGTACAGAGCTTTTTTTGCCAGCAGCTGCAAGATTGATGGAATTTCTTAAACACTGCTTGACCTCAGCATTTCTGGAGTATAACCCAGCTCTCATCGGAGACAGGGAGGAAGACTGATGCAGAGATTTTCAGTGTTCCTGTTTACTGATGGAGAACTGAGAATATCCCTTGGGTTTCCTCCTCTCCTGCTCTCAACAAATAGGAGTAAAGGCTGCAGGGACATTTGGCCCAGGGATAAGGCACTTTTTAGGGGCTCAGGAGATGTGGGTTCAGTTGTGGTATACGTAACACAGGATGATGTTTTTGTCCCGTGCTGTCGTTCTGTCCAGTGAAATGTGTTTTCTTTTGCCTTTCTCGTGCCTGTCTGGTGTCCAGGGCCCTTGTGCCAGGATTTTGTTCTGTTATGGGTCTGTACATCCATCTTGCACGATGGGTTTCATTCTTGGTTGCTGCCACTTGGTGCTACTATAGTGCAAATAAAGGATTTGTGATTGTATCGTGAGCAGCAAATGTGTAACAGTTATATCAGAGCAATGGGATGCATCTTCTCCCTGCAAGAAAAGGGGAGGAAAACGACCACCTTGTGGGGTGCAGTCATCAGAGGAGTTTCCTCTCAGAAGGATCCTCAGCGAGAATCAGGGACTGTTACCTCCATCACTCCTTGTCCCAGGACAGGGCGTTTGGAGCAAATGACACAAGCAGCAAGAGAGGATGCTCACAGAGTTAGGCATTGTGGACTGTATGAATTACTATATGGCTTGAGATGCTAAAAGATAAAGCAACTCCTTCATTTATTTGCATTTCTGCTGTCCTGCATGTTGTGTTTTCCTTATATACCATGCACATCTTCTCTTTGCAGTTCACAGTGCAGTTCCTTCTTTATGCTGCTGATATCCAAGTGTTAGCAGGGCTGTTTGTGGCTGGATCATTGGTTCAGGGGTTTTCCCCAGGAATAACCAATGCACACTTTAAACGTGGCCAGTGTGACTGTCACACCAACATTGTGCTCCTTTTGTTTCATGTGCATCTCAGATTTATTGAGGATTACACCAGCCACATCATTTAGAATCCCGGAATGGTTTGTGTTGGAAGGACCCTTAAAGATCATCTCATTCCACCCCCTGCCATGGACAGGGACACCTTCCACTAGACCAGGTTGCTCCGAGTCCTGTCCAGCCTGGCCTTAAACACTTCCAGGGATGGAATCCATGACTTCTCTGGGCAACCTGTGCCGGGGCCTCACTGCCCTAACAGGGAAGAATTTCTTCCAAATACCTAACCTAAATTTCCCCTCTTCCAGTTTGAACTCACTACTCCATCTATTGTCACTACAGTTCCCGATGAAAGAGGATATGTGCTTAGAAGAGATGTACTTGGAGGATGCCTGAAGTCCTCAATGCTCCCTTTAAACGAGAGGGAATCAGGTGCCTGCTGACGCTGGTGCTGTCGTTGCAGGCTCCCACTCCACCGTGTACAAGGACCCCATGATTCTCGTGGGCCCGGAGAACCTGACGCTGACCGTGCACCAGACGGCGGTGCTGGAGTGCATCGCCACCGGCAACCCCCGGCCCATCGTCTCCTGGAGCCGCCTAGGTAAGCCCCGGGGGTCACTGGGATTTCCTCCTCCTCTCCATAGCCATCATGTAGGAAATAGGTAGGTGCCACTGACTATTTTATACAACAACTGATTCACCCTCTCCCTTCCCACGGAAGCTAATTGTAGGCTTGAAGTGCTTTTTATCCTCATGTCTACACTTTGTTTTTTCTCTCTGCCAAGATTCTGTTTTCAGCTGTTAGAGAAGTGGGTTGGTTAAACCTGTAGATGTTTCGTGAAAGGTGATAATTTTATCTTTTCTCAAGTGACAGCATCTTCTGCTGCTGCATCAAAAACATCACCACTGTTGGCCTAGAGAAAGCAAAATCATACACAAACACATCTTTCACATAAAAACAGACTTGAAAGAAATTTGCTGCCTGTTCAGGGAGTTTTAAAACAATTTTGAGGGGGAGAGGGTGTTTAAAGTAGTGTGTCTGAAGCCCTGAAAAAACAAATGCTTGCTGCTGGGGTCCGTGATATGTTTTTAAATCAGCGTGGAAACCAGAGGCAGCGTCTGATGGCATCGTGCAAGCGAGGAAGAGCAAAAGGCTGTATTTCTCTTAAGGTTTATTTTAGGTTCTAACTTTGTGATGATAGCTTAGAAACTGTTTTGCTCAGAGCAAGACTCCCATTGCCCTACAGAAACCTGTGCTGAGCAAAGAGCTGATGGATCTTGTTTTATCCCCCAGAGCTTGTAACTCTGCCTGTGCACACAGTGGGGTTGGGCCGAGTTAGGATTTCCCAAGATCTTGCAGTCCTCGAGGTCCCATCATTTTTGGGATGCTCATCTCCCAGTGTCTCCCAAGGCGGCTGTGAAGCACAAACAGGGATAATCCTGTCTCGTGCTGCTGTGCCGGATGTGGGACTACGCCCCAATGGCTCTCCAAGGGTCAGGGTCAGCTCACGGGCAGGGTGACTTCCCACTCCGGAGCTGCCTGCCAGGGAATGAGGACTTGCATCCAATATCAGTGGCACATTTTTCCATGTTTTCCCTCCTTGCATCCTCTGGTGGCTTGTAAAATCAGCCTGTGTATGCCACTAACTGGTATTTTTGCCTCCAGAGCCATAACCATCAGATTGATGCTGTTTTAAAAATTCCCCAGATACTCTGTATCACTGGTTTGGTTCTCTTGGACACAAGGCAGCTCTATGTTAGTGCTCAACTATAATAAACTACTTTATAATTGCCTTAATTATAAGTGCTTATTACCTTCTTCAAAACACTTGTCTCTATAGAACAGTGCAATAATGAAGATGTAATAGCAGCGTGTGATGTTTGTCTGGATGGTCTGAGCTCAGCATTGCCTTCCACCAAAAATAAATGCCCTCTCCATGCTGCTTTGCAGCGCAGCGGCAGAATCAGAGCTACTGAATGGGAAACAGATCCTGTTATTTTCTCTCCCCTTCAGCAGGAATGTTTTCTGTCCAAAGCATCACAAGGTCTCGTTTGTTATAACAGCGATCCTGACAGCGACGCGGTGCACGGGCTCTCTGATGACTTGGAGAGTTTGTCATCTCTTTGTAGCCATTTCGGAAGTGCTTTCATGTCTCCTTGTCTGTGTGATCACGAGGAGGGAGAGGGGTTTATGGTGGACAGGGAGGTCCTCAGAGTATCTGTCATCTCTGGCTTCCTCCCATGTGAAAGTCTTCTTCCTGAAGTTCCTCCTACAGAGCCGGTTTAGCTTAGATAACCAGTTAATTCACTCAACTTAGGAAAAAAAAACACTTTTAATCCATTGCAGAAATAAAAAAATCCACGGCCACAAAGTCTTAGAGAGACGCAGCCGATTTAGCAATAGGAATGGCTTAATTTAAGCAAAAAAAGTCAGTTCTGTGTGAGCATCTTTCTTGCCTGGTAGAAGTAAGGAAGAGCTGTGGCATTGCTGTTGTGCCGGGGCTTTGCACAGGGCACATTGCCTTTTTGGAAACTCTCTCTGAACCCCTTTGCTCACAGTTTTGACATTGTGGCATTTCTTCTGTCAAAAAGGAGCAAAAGAACAATTTTGCTTTCACAGCTTTCTGGTACAGGGGAAAGCAAGCCATAAACACCATTTGCACTTCTTGGTTTGGCTTTGCTAAAACCTGGCCGGTTTTCAGTGGGAAAGGCAGCTATATTTTGCTTGAAGGAAATAATTCAGATTCTGGGACAGTTTTTGAGTGTCGCGCAATCAATTTTGAATTTAATTTCTTTGGGAATATGTTGTAGCCCCTGACCACAAACAGAATTCCTGTGTCTCGCGGTGCATGAAATGTCAACATTCATTAGAGAGCAGGCTCTGAGAGAGATGTAAAATCATTAAGGGTTTGTTCAGGGAAGATAGGGATTTTCCTTTCAGAGCTACGCACTTCAGGCTTGGACCTGTATGTGTGCACAAATTAATATCCTGGGCACTTACTGCAAAGCCTTTTGAATGAACGACGATTTTAATGTATCCTTACTCTTTAACTGACAGGCCACTGAGCTGGCCTCCATAAAAGGTACCAAAGCAGAATAATAAACTATTTAGAGAGATACAGAAAAGTGAGGCGAGAAAGAAAGGACAGTGATTATCTGATAGCGTTATACAGCAGTTGTCAGAAAAGGCCGCACAATGGGAAGGAAATTACTAAAGAGGGAGCCATTCAAGAAGTAAACTATACAACAATTGTAGGAGCCAATTAATTGGTAACTTATTGGACACAGAAGCTTGCAATAGATGGCTGACTGGTTGACAGGAGCACCGTTCCCGTAAGTGTTTAGAAATAATAGAGTAAATTTCACCACTTCACATACTGAATAGTCAACTGTTGCAATGTACTCTAAATATGCTAATCCACAGTGCCCAGTGTCCGCAGGAGCAGGAGACCCATGTGTCTAAAAAGTGGAAGGCTACTATGACACAATACAAAGAATTCACAAAAGACCTAAATGATCAACATTAGAAAGTTGTTACTTTCTTTCTACTTGCTACTTATAAAAGAAAGGCATTCGTGTTGTTGCATATTCATATCGCCTGGCACGTTTTAAGGGGGCTCTGTAATTGGTGCTGGTGTGCCAATCACTCGGTTAGCAGGCGGAGAATGGGCTCCAGAAAGCATCACACACACCTTGGAAAATAAATAATGTGGCTCCCAAACCGCAGGCGTCTTTCATCCAGACTTGACCCCAGTGGGGAACCTGGAAGTATCTAAAGGGGCCTAAAGGAAGGCTGGAGGGGGATTTTTTGCAAGGGTGTGCAATGATAGGACAAGGGAGAATGGCTTTGAACTGAAAGAAGTTAGGTTTAGATTGAATAATAGGAAGAAGTTCTTCTCTGTGAGGGTGGGGAGACCCTGGCACAGGTTACCCAGAGAAGCTGTGTCTGCCTCATCCCTGGAAGTGTCCAAGGCCAGGTTGGATGGGGCTTGGAGCAACCTGGTCTAGCGGAAGGTGTCCCTGCCCATGGCAGGGGGATTGGAATGAGATGATCTTTGTGGTCCCTTCCAACCCAAACCATCCTATGATTCAGGGAAGTCTCTACTTGTCTATAGCCAGAGCATCTTTTGGGAGCATCTCCCGTTTGGAGAATGGTCTCCTTTATTAATTAGAGGTCTGTCTGCTCTTCACAACAGCTGAGCCTCTCCCTTTTGTCCTCATCAACCGAGGATCGAAAAGAGAGACATTTCCCTCCAGACTGGCTTTTTTTCAGCCCTCGAATTTTCTGCTTTTGACTTCTTTAAAAGAAGTAGAAGGTCATGTTAAATGAGCAGTGGTTTCAAGCCTGCCTGGGTCCTGAGAGCTTTGGAAACCGAGCAAGTGTTGGCTTTTGCAGTCTTTCAGATCTCCATGTGAAGAGATGACTTCGTGGTGGCAAGTGATGCCAGGAAGGTGGATTTACAGGGTTTGGATTGCTCGATCCAAACCATTCTTCAGGTCTCCGTGTAAAGAAAACAGGGTTAAAATAAATAGCAACCTTTGCAAAGCAGGTGTGAGACATCAGTCCCTCAGCACAGCGGTTCTGCAAAGTGCTGAGCTTTCAGGTTGCAAGGAATTTCTTGTGTAAACACTCTGTATTATTTATGTGTGTTGTCAGTGTTACTAAGTTGGACTAGATATTAGCTGAAGACCTTCTAGCTGTGACTGCAGGACGGCTCAGGCTGAGTGAGGCACAGTAAAGTGAGGAGGATGGAACAGACTGGGAAAGTAGAGATGTTTCTATAGAAGCCCTTCTGAGTACTTTTTGAAGGGGAGGAGTTGAGCGAGAGGTGTCTGAGGTGATCTGGCACAGTGATCTTTGCTGGCTGTTAGGGATGGCCACGCTGACCCGAATGGCAGATCCACCCAGGTTTCTGAGCTTGGAGGGCTTTGTCCTCCTGGGAAATGAAAGATGTGTGGACAGGCGCTGTTTCTTCAGACCACTACACCTCTAACAGCTGGAGTTGGAGAGATAACTGAGGGCATATCGATGCTGGTATTTGGACTGGGGGGGGGAACACCTGCTGCAGGCTGAGTCTTTGCATGCTTAAATGATGGCGCACGTTATAAATAATACAGTAAAACTGCTGACATTCAAGTCACATTTCCGTGGTATTTCTCAAGGCAGTGGTGGGATGAAGGATCCAGGTATGACCACTTTGCATCTTTCACTGGTCCCATCCCTCCCTCAAGAGAGAGATTTGATTTTTACACCTATTGTAAATACAGACTTCGGAAAGGTCTAATTTTAAAGATGAAATCAAGTTCAATTTGGATTTAATTCAGACCTCTTTACACTTCAGTTCAAGTGCTGTTTGGAAGGAATGGTTCCTTGTTATTGCTCATTAAATGTGGGACAGGTCATGTTTTACTGTCCTTTTTATGACTGAGCCATTTACTGCGGCGGTGGCTTGGCCAGCAGTGGGATCATTTAATGACATTGTTTTTCTCTCTCTAAGAGACCTGAGCATTTTTCTTTGCAATGCAAATAATGAAGAGGTCTGGCATTTCCTGTCTAATGAAGCAAGGAAACCTTTAAGCTTCAAAATTTCCTGAAAAACAATATATATGAAGAGCATGGCAGGAGATAGGTTTGGGAAGTGCTTTTGTGGCTCTCAGTCCGTGCTTTGCCGATGTTTCCTAGAGGGATGCTGCCCGGAATCTGAAATGGGATCCCTCACTCCTGTGGTTGTATTGGGTTTGCATGACAAGGTTTTGGTAGTGTGGGGGCTACCGGGATGGCTTTAGTGAGGAGTTGCTGGGAGCTTCCTCATATCCAGTGGAGCCAGTTCCAGCCGACTTCAAGATGGACCCACCACTGCCCAAGGCCAAGCCCATCAGCAATGGTGGTAGCACCTCTGGGGTAACAGATGTAAGAAGGGGAAAAAGTTATTGCACAAGAGCAAATTGCAGCTGGAGAGAGGAGTGAGAACATGTGAGAGGAACAGCCCTGCAGACCCCAAGGTCAGTGCAGAAGGAGGGGTAGGAACTGCTCCCGGCACCGGAGCAGAGATTCCCCTGCAGGCTGGGGTGCAGCCTGTGGTGGGGCAGCTGTGCCTCTGCAGCCCATGGAGTTCCACAGGTAAGCAGAGATCCACCTGCAGTCCATGGAGGAGCAGGGGTTTTCCCAATCTATTCCAGAACCTGTTGGTTATGAATGACCCAAATTCTCTAATATTTTTTATTATGCAGAGCATGACATTACATCTAAAGCATGTGACTGCAAGGTAACTTTCAGCCAGCCCTGCATGCTGTCTTTGTTGGAGCATGAAGCTCGTGGCAAGATTATGGCACAGGCTTTGGAGCACAAGACCAGGCTCTTCTACTGTAGTGGAGCACATGAGTATGGAAGTCTCATGGGATGGTCAGGTGGGGACATCACCAGGGCTGGTTCTTGTTTCTCTGGTTTCTGTAGGTTCTTTAAACTCCTCCATGAGCAAACTTGAGAGAACTGCATTCCTGATTCCTTTCTATTGAAAGTGTGCTCCCTTTAACTGCTCCTCCGGTAAAACTCCTCCCCTGCCCTGCCCCTCTGCTCAGACACCCTGACATGGGCTAGGCCTGATTTAGAGCTGCCTTTGTCAGACAGTGTCTTAAAACCCAAATCAATGAAACAATAGAAAGCAATAGCCTGATACTAATGAAACACATTGTAATTAGAGCTGGCTGGGAATTTTCCAGAGAAAACAGGAGAGAAGTGAATTCCCTGATACTTAACTATTTCACATGCCTCATATCCAGCACTCGGGATGGGGGCAGCTCTTTTCAGTTGCCCTTCCAAGCCAGAGTAACTGAGATCTAACCACCAGCTCAGAGACTGACCAACCCTAACCCTTGGCCCTGAGCCAGTGTGTGTTCAAGGGCTAAGGAATCAAAAATCCAGTATTCTCTTATTTTCTGAAGCCACAAAATCCATCAAGGGTTATCAGGTAAAGTGGTATAACTTCTGGGTCAGGTAATCTGCAGGTCATATATTGCCGGTGGCTGGGAAAGTGCATCAGGGAAACACTGCAGTAGGTTGGCTGGACTTCTTCTTGAAGCCTCTCTGTTGGAAATAGGCTATTGAGCTGATTGGACCCTTGCTCATTCTAATGCAAGAACCCAGGCAATGGCTCAGAGAAGCTGAGCTGATTTAGCTTGGTTTAACCCCTCTGTTGAACTGTGTTCTGGGTGCTTCCTCTTAATCTGAACACGTGGTTGAAAGCTCTCGCATTTCCTGTGGTGGTACTTTGGGTTTTTAAGCAGCACAAAGAATGATTTTGGGCAAACATGTAAATAAGGATCTGGCTTTCTGCAGAAGGCAGTTCTGCCCATTGACTTGACTTGGCAAATGCCAGTAGCAGAACCTGGCACCACTCCACAAATACTTAGCTTGGGCCTCACTGAGGGCTGTGGCCTGGAGAACCTCACACAAAAGTCCAGCATGTGACTCTCGTCCTTCTCCCCTTCTTTCAGACGGCCGCCCGATTGGCGTGGAGGGGATCCAGGTGCTGGGCACAGGAAACCTCATGATCTCGGACCTCACGGTGCAGCATTCTGGCATCTACGTGTGCGCCGCCAACAAACCCGGCACGCGGGTGCGCCGCACCGCGCAGGGCAGCCTCGTCGTGCAAGGTGAGCCCCTGGGACCCTGAGGGCTTGGGTTGGACAGGTGCTGACTTCATCTCTGGTGGTACCAAACAAAGCACTTCTTCTCTGGACACATGGTTTCCCAAGTGGGTGCGTGTCTGTGTCCCACGCAGGTGAGTCACAACCAGGTATCATTCAGCTGAGGCATCAGCTGCATGGGCTGCAATGGTTTCCCACCCCATCACAGGCATTTCTTTGTCTTAGCAGACACTGGTCGTTACTTGTTATCATACTTGTACATCTCAGCAGAAAGCCTGAATCAAATCAGCCAAATTTGTCTCAGGGACACCTCTGAATGGTAGATATGACTCCGGCAGTGATATCCAGCAGTGGATACCACTCACAGAGTGTTGTTCTCCAACTGAAATGGCACTAGTAAGTCTAAAACCGTTTCCTAAAAGTCTGCGAGATTGTTTCCTGGAGCAATTGACATTGTCTGAGCCCATTGCCACCACCTGAGTGAAGCACCCTTTGGGGGCCATGCCCATAGGATGCAGGTTGCTCCTCTTCCCGCAGCAACTGTCCTGAAATGCTGCTTGTAAAGGGCAGTTCAGCCCAAAGCAGAGATCAGCACTAGGGAAAGCACACAAATCCCTTCCACATGCTCCGTGTGACCAGTCTCCATGGTGAGGGGAGCCAGGCAAGTATTTGAGAAGGCAAACCCAGCTGGCAGCATGCTCTGAATGGCAGCAATCTGCCCCTGATTACAGGCACTCACCTCCTCTTCAAGCTAGTCCACTTAAAGCATCTCACGCTCTCATCAGTTCACTCATTAACTATTGACTGATGATATCCTGAATCTAAAATTACACACCTCCTGCCGGAGTCGCTAATTGAACCTTTCGTGCTGCTGATGGGGAAAGTGCCCTGCTCCAGCCCTGATGCTCACCCAGCTCCAGCCCTGATGTCACCCGCCAGATCCCGGGAGTCGCTGGCGGTGATCCCGCCAGCCGTGGAGGAGCGATGTAGGAAGGCAGTGGAAAGGGCTGCCTGTGCCTCCTGAGCCCCAGGTGCTGATCAAACATGAGACAAGGTGAAAACTCGCTGTTTCTTTTGCTCTTGGATTTCTGGGTAAGCAGTGCAATGTGGGGACCTCCCAACTGGCACAGCTATGAATCCCCTTATTAAAAAACATCAATCCCGGCATTAAGAGCAACCTCTTTGTACTGATACAAACCCTTTGGAGCTGCTGCAGGACAGCTCTGCACATGGTGCATGTAGGAGAGGTCTCCTAAGCCCAAATGCCAAGCTGATGTTCAGGAGGCAGGGAGGCAGACCCAAAACACATTACTTGGAAAATCTAGGAAGTTGTAAAAATACAGCCATTGAATACAGTTGACTGCTCCTGTTAGCAACTGAATGAGAGGGTGAAAGGTAGCACAACTTCTTATTGCTACAGATTGGCCGTTTTTAGTCTTTTTGGAGATTTGAACATCAGCTCTCGAGCAGCTGGTCTAGTGCTGGAGTTCAGCTGCCGTAGAATTACTGTGGATTTTGTCCTGGGGAGCCAAGACAAGAAATTATCCCTAAAATGTTACTCACATGGCCGTTGGAGCCCAGTCTTTCTGTGGAAGGGGGATGCTCCTGCATTCAGCGTCAGCAGAGAAGCTGGCAGTGGTATTGAGAAGTGTGGCCAGTGTGTCCTTGGAGTAGCCCTTAGACAGGACCTGCAGTGTCCAGGACCCCAGCCTGTATTGCCCATCCTTAAAATGCTTCATGTTTTTTAGGGGAATGTTCCCCAGGCAGGGTAGTGGCAGACCCTGGCCAGGCAGCTGAGCTCATCCCAGGTTTGCTCACCCTCCCTCTGGAAGCAGTTTTTCCTGCCTCTGCATCTTATTTTGCCTGAATTTTCCAGCTGAGAGGTACAAATGATTGCTGTTCAGGTTCGTCTGGGAAGAAAACAGCGATAATGACTGACATGGGAGACTGTGGGCTTTATCTTTGTCAAGATGTCAGCGATGCAAATTACATCCGTAAAGAGAAGAAAAGCAAAGAGCGGGCTATCAAAAGCCTGGTTGGAGAGGAAGTTAGCACAGGGCTAGGACAATACAGCATCCTCAAAGCACACCAGGCCAGGTACTTGCTGCCTTTATGCAGGGGCCCTTGAAGTGCCTGGAGGCACAAATTAACTTGCCCCACGTCTTTTGAAGGAGGGACGTTTTATAGGTGGGAAACTGGAGGAGAAAGGGCGATGTTTCCTGTTGTAAGGCAAGGAGTTAGCGGGAGGCTGGAACTGAGACCACGTCCTCCCTCCTGCTGCCAGCAGCGGTCCTTGTCCCATCCAGCGGCTTCGTGGGCAGAGGTGTCCCAACACCAGGCTCTGCTCTTCCTCCAGCAGTAATGTCCCTTCCGTTGCAGGTTTTCCTTCAGATAATCTAACACCACGGTATTATCTTCCTGGGAATTCCTCCTCCCTCCAGAGGAGAAGGCGTCAATCCCCCACTCCTTCCC
Organism: Mohoua ochrocephala; assembly: GCA_013398855.1. Taxonomy (NCBI): domain Eukaryota; kingdom Metazoa; phylum Chordata; class Aves; order Passeriformes; family Acanthizidae; genus Mohoua; species Mohoua ochrocephala. The sequence continues at coordinate 634,627 of VZTA01004769.1, forward strand.
TCCCTGCCCTCCCTTGGCCATTTAGGCTCCTTTGATCTCTTTTGTAAGGTTCTCACACAAGAAAGTTTCCATTTTCCCTTCAGATCCCGGCACAGCCATTTGAATATTGCTTTGTGCTGGGCTTCGAATGAAAGTCTCACGGGGGGAGTTGTCGAAGGGCCGAATGCGGCGCTGGCTGAAACCAAGGGTGTGTAGTGTGTGTGAGGCAAGGGAAGAGCAGGCTTCGGTGGCAAGGAAAAAAATATATCAAAGCACTTTCCCTCTACCTCCTGTGCAATCTTTTGTGCTTTATTATGTGTTTGGTGTCATAACAAACTGATGGGCTGTGAATGGCCAGATGGTCACCAGTGTTCTCCACTCCACGCTTCATTTCCTCCTGAAAGCTATGCAGAAAAATGAGATCCCATCTCATAAATGAGGGCCCATCTTAAGGACATGGGTTTGAAGGCTCTGCTGACAATGCCCGCCTTGTTCGCCTTGCTTTCTGTTGGCAGGACCGGGCAGCGCTCCTTGGTCCAGCAGATCCGGCCGCCGCTGCGCTTCCTGATGTTTCTTCCATCGTTCTTGCTCGCTGGCATCACGAGCCTTGGCTGCGGGGTGGAATTCAGCAGCAGATGTATTGCAGTTGCTGTGGTTTAGGCTTGGCTCTGTGGTACTTGGTTTGTCCTTGAGTTTAGTCCTGAATTCATTCTGTAAACCAGCTTCAATATGTGCTGTGTGAGTCAGTGTCCCCCGTGGAGCAGTTCCCTTCCTGTCCACATTTTCCTTCTTAAGAAAAGCCACCACGCAGGGACAGGAGGGCGCTCACATCTCGTCCGTCAGGGTGCTGGAGTGAGCTGGTGTGTGTGATCCCTCTGGAGCATTCTTCCGGGGGACCACACTTGTGGGTGACATGGGAACATATCCCGCTGCTGTAGAGTTCCAGCCTGTACCTTGCTGGGACAAGAATTTCTTGAGGGCTGAAGGACAGGCTCCATGACAGCCCCCTTGAGTGTTCTCTGCCTGTTTTCCAGGGGACGTGGGCACAGTTTCCGTCTTTGGCCCTTGCAGCCCCGTCACTGCTACTGTAAGTTACTCAAGTAAACGTCTGCGCATCCTCTGTAGTGAAGAGAGAGAAGCCAAGTGAGCAGCAGTTGTCTTAAATCTCCTGTCACCATTTGCTGTGCTTGACTGACTTCCCCATTGACCTGACTTCTCCTTTATACCCTTATTGTGGGTGCCAGTAGCCTAATTTATGAGGTTTTGTTGTTTCCATGTTATTCTTCCTTCTCTTCACCCCAGCTTCTCTCCCCGACCCTGCCACTCCGTCCACTTGAGAATTAATGACACTTCATACTGAGATGCGAGAGGCATGGATTGCTCTTGCACCAGAGCATTGGCTGTCGGTGCTCCTTCATCCTTGGGATCTTCTCAGTGACCTGTCAGTGCTCCCTGATCCTTGGGATCTCCTGTGAGCCGTCAGGTGCTGCCATAAGCACCACCCCACAACCTCGTGGCAAGGACAGCAAGGCTCCCTGATATCTTGGGGGGCACACTGGTGGCTGGTCCCTGCCGACATGTCCCTAAAGAGACGGAGCCCATCCGGGTCTCTGTTAGAACCTGCTGTTGCAGTGCATCTCCATGCTACCACAGTTTGCTGAGCACAGTAAAAGCTATTGAATCACTTCGTTAGCGATTCTGGGGGTGGTATTAAGTGTTATTGCTTTTTGATACCAATGTCATGCCTTTAAATATTCATTAAAACTGCATGATCCCCTCCCTCCCATTAAGTCCTGAATAATCAATGCTCTGGTTTCTTCATACTTCACAAACCAGGGCTGGATCCTGCCCACTCCTCCTTGCCAGGTTTGAATCCTCTGCTCTTAACAGTGATCTCCATTAATACCTTTATTAAAATCTTAATGGAGGGCTGAGAAATGCTTCCTCTGGCTGCCTGCAATGGCCTTTTGGCATGTAGTGTGGAAGGGGCAGAGGTGTTCAGGCCACTGCTCCTCCATGCAGGGTGGGATGGGCCCTGACAAGATGCTCTATTAATTATGAGTGATGAGGAGGGTGAAGGGCTGGCAGCGGGCAGGGTTGGCTTCTGCTCCTTTCCCACTAACCCAGGGTGGCAATCGATTGGATCCTGTCAAAATCATTTGGAAAGGCAGGGGAGAGGACCTTGGAGAGGAGAGGAGATGTTTTTCTGCCTAGGAAAGGAGCCATTTGCCCCGAGTCCACACAAGAGCAGTTGCCTGAGGGCACCTTCCTTGGGGCACTGGTTATGAGCACCAGGTCGGGTGTATCCTGGTCCAGGTAGCAGAGGGGCACCCACTCAGTCTATGTCCTTTAAACTCCATCTGTTCCCAGACCACGTCCTTCTGACTCCATGGGTTTCTGTTTCGACCTGGGCCATTTGGCACTACAGCTTCACACTGTCGAGATCCGACCAGGACAGAGCAATGCCTGGGGAAAGCCGGGAAGAGCAGGAACAGTGGAAGGGCAGTCTATGCCTTGCAGCAAGGGATGCCGTGGAACAGGGGACAGCTCGGCACAGCAGAGGTGGGAACCTGCTCCCCAGAGAGTTTAAGCAAGTTAAGCAGGGGCTGGGGTTTTGATCTGGTTGTGTTTAGCAAGGCAGCAAAGAGGAGGGGTGGCAGAGGGGAGCAGGGACCCGAGGAACCCGTGGGGCTGTGGCACTGAGCGGTGCCACTGGCGCCGAGCCAGCGGCCGCAGCTGCACATTCGTTACCCCGAGTCACACGCGACACCGCTCCAATTACTCCCTCTTGACACGGGCTAATAAGGGAGGATAAGGAGAGCCGGTGGTTCCAGAAGGGTTATGCCGGATGCTTCTTTCCATATTTCAACTTTGTTTCTGCTGGAACAAACGGTGGGTTTGAGATTTGATGAAGCGAGGGGGAGGCAGAGGCAAAGAGCCAAGAGGATCTTTAATGAAGCTGCAGCGAGGAGTTGGAAGGTGGCTGTGCCCTTCCTTGGCATCGTGGGTTTGCACCTGCGAGTGCTGCGGGTGCAACTCTGCAGCCCAGATGAAAGCAGGGAGGTGCACAGCCACTTGCAAAATAATTGCTCCTGCAAAACTGCGCCAGCACAAAGCGGGGGGCGGGAGGCTGAGGAAAATCAAGTCTCTAATGCTCTCGCTGTACACCACAAAGGGGCCATTCATGGCAGGGATGAGGGGTTTTCCCCCTGTTTATCCTTGCTTCCAACTTTTATTGAACCCATCCTGAATTTTGTTTTAATCTGTAAGTCTAGAGCAAAAACATAGAAGGGAAGTAAAAGGGCAAGAGGTTGATTGGCACATGGGGAAGTTTAGCAGGAGGTTCTGGAAGTACGTGTCCATTGGGTTGCTGGGATCAGGTTCATTAGCGGAGCCGAGCGCTGACAGCTCAGGCCTGACAATAAACTCTGCTGGCGGATACCCCGTACCAGTAACGTAAGTCAGACCTGCCATGCTCCGCTTTCCTCTGATTATTAAAAATGAAGGAGGGGGCTCCTTCAGGGGGGACGGGCTCTGTGATGAATTTCTCTGTCCTCCTGCTTGGAGGACTTAGAATCTGCACAATTGGACTTTTACTCTCACACAAACAGCTGTCCCTGCAGTTTGGCTGTGTTACAGCAGTAGCCATGCTCTTCCCTTACCTGCACACAGCTGGGAAAGAGCTTTATCCCCCCAAAATGCTGCAGCAAACCCCAAGGGGTGTTTTGGCCACAAGACTCAACCCTTGCATCCCACCTGCAGCCTGGCCACTCCTCAGTATATTTCGCTGGACCAGTTTGCTCCCTTCTCCAATCCCTAAATCTCCGCTGGTGGCACAGCCCGCCAACCCCATGCTTGGAAAGTGCCGGTGAGCGGCTCTGAACGTGTCTCCCTTGATAATCTTTCTTTTGTCAAAAAAATTTAATGTCAGCCATCCGTTATGTGATGTTAGTCAGTAAATTTATTATGGGCCTGTGCCTCTTATCTGTTTGTCTTCATTGTGTCTGCTGCCGGTTCCACCTGATTTTAGGTTTCAGTAGCAACATGGAGTATATTTATCACTTTGCCCTTTGAAGCAGAACTGCTTGAATAATCTCACCTATTTGGCAGTCTGTCAGGCCCTGCTTTCTGCAGGCCGATACGCTGGTTTATTCTGATAAATGATTTTAAATCTAATTTGAGCTGCTGGAAGGAGGAGATCGCTTTCTGTTATGAAATGTTATTGTCAAAGGTGGAGACATTTGGTGGCAAGGTGAGCAGCAGTTTACGGGCATGGTGTAGTCTTCTGCCAGGCTTGGCAGGACCCCCAGGGTCCCAGGCTGAAGAGCTGGGGTAAAAAAGGCTCCCCAGTCTCTTGCTGACAGGAAAAACTGGCAGCAAATCTGATATATACTGGGGAGAGAACACCCTGCCAGATTGCTGTGTGATATCCATACATTTCTTTCCATTTCAAGCACCTTGCTCATGCCATTCAGGTCCTTTGGACAAAACCAGGGTGTTGCTCAAGCTCTGCCATTGAGGAAACAGCATGTCTCCCCAGTGTCAGCACTGGGGTCGCTTTCCGTGGAAGACCAGGGAGAGGTGAAGGGGCTGAAACCTTGGTCCTGTTTGCCTGAACCCTGCAGGACTCATCTCGGCTTTCCGTCACTTCTGGTCTGGCCTTCGGGTGCCTCCTGTGAAGCCTTGACTGCCAGGGTGGGCAACAACAAGGCAGCATTGCACTGTTTACAGACACACCATCCAAACAAGAGTTATCTGCTGTGGGTTGGCCAAGCATCCCGTGTTCCCAGGCAGACAATGCTTATTTACGAGGTGGTTTTTTTGTACCGGGATAAAGTGGGATCGGCATGACTTTTCTCACCCTCTTTCTCCTTCCTCCTCTCAGCCCCAGCAGAGTTTGTGCAGCATCCCCAGTCCATTTCCAGACCCGTGGGGACTACTGCCATCTTCACGTGTGTGGCCCAAGGGGAGCCCCCTCCCCAGATCACGTGGCTGAGGAACGGGCAGATCCTGGAGACCAGCGACCACATCAAGCTGAAGAATAACAACAGGTAAGGCCTGGTGCGCTGGGCTCTGGCACTGCTATGGAAATGGGAGTGGGAGAGAGGTTGGTTTGCTTTCTGCTTAGCAAAGAGCTGATGTGAAGGTGGCAGTGCTCTGAAGCAGATCTGTGGATTCAGCTTGGGCTTTGATAAACTGAAAACACTGCTCCAGTCCTGCTGGCTGCACCTTATAGTCTTACATTTTGGCGCTCCATGATTTTTTGTGCCAGGACATCAGCATTAGACTTTGTTGATGCAGGAACCCAGGAAAAGTTTCTCTTTTGTCCTGATCATCGTCTGGGTATTTCTGGAAGGGCTAAATGTTGTTCCTGGAGCTGGCAGGGACCACATTCACTCCTCAGTGGAGGAAATGTGCATTAACGCCTGAACATTGACCTGCCTGGATGTGCAAATGCAAATACATTAGAAATAATACTCGTGTGGAGCCCGACTTTCACTAAACTTTAGCCTTTTATCTCACCAGGGAAGAGTGTGTTCTCTGAGCACTAAATAACTGCTTTTTCCTGTGAGGGGATGGGGATGTTTGTACTGAGGAACTGATGCACTTAGCGTGAAAATTACCAGTCGAGAATGTAGTTTCTATGGAAATAGCATGAAAAAATATACTACAAAATAATAGCACCTGTGTTGTTAACCTGAAGTATTGGTAGAGGTTTGTGCTCTGTGGTGTCATAGAGCTGCTCTCTGTATTAACAAACGTGTCTCAGAAGAGCAAGTACCCAGCCTTGCTGGAGGGTCTGGGCCTTCGGTTTAGACAGTTGGGAAGTGCCGTGCAGACACCGTGGCTTGTTCCTCAGGGGACAAGGGTGAGTTTATTTTTCTGAGTGTCTGTATAATGTGGCTTTTTGTTTTCTCGTTTGAGGGGTTTTTAAAGCTTTGTTACATGAGTGATGGAAGGATGTGTGATGCAAGGCGGTGTGAGTGGTAATAAAATCATCTCAGTCAGTAGAGGTTTTCTCCACACTGGAAGTTTTTAGAGCTTCAGGAAACTTTGCGTGTGCACATACAGATGACACTCAGTTCGGGCTTGTGGTCTTCTAGTTCATGGCATGGCTTTCTGAGGCATGTCTGCCCTTTGTGGTATGAACAGAGCAGAAGGGGTAGGAGGGAAATTAGTGCATCCCCTTTTATTGATGAGATAGCCAAGTCAGAAGTGATGAAGTTCAAGTGGTCATTAAATCCATGGCAAAACTGACACTGAATCCAGCTGTGTGTCTCGCCCAGATGTCTTCCCTGTGAAATCATTCCTCTTCACTGTTTGAGGAGAGCAGGAGTCGGGTCTTTGGTCATGGTCGTGTCTCCTGGTCAGGTCCCTGTGCCTGGAGCTGTGCCATGCACATGAACTGCGACTTGGTGAACATCGCTGTAATCGTTTTCTTCTGGGAATCATTTAATGCAATTTCGCATCAGCCTTTTCCACAGCGAGCTGAATGATCAGATTACAGCATCTGGCACAGGCTGAGGGAGCTCAGCCCATTCCTGGGGCTCAGCTGACACGTGGCATCTTCTCAAGCTATAGTAACAGATTTGTAAAGCTGAGCCCTCAGGCCATCGTAGTCAACAGTGTTGAACTTTTGTCTTCTTTCACACTGGTCTTGGTCTACTCCGACCTCCAGCTCCAGGCAAGTGGCCGTGCCTGGTGGTTTCCAAAGCTGTCAGGCTGGAAAACGCCCTCACTGGTGCAGCAGTGCTGGGAGCTCCGTGAAGTGGAGGAGACACATCAACGGATGATTTTTTCCTGAGCTTTTTCAAGTTTGTCCTTTGTTTTACTCTCATGGGCATGACTAAGTGCTGTAACCCACTTAGTTCCAGGCAGAATCAGTTTGTGGTTATGTCTTGGATTTATCAGTCTGTTGCGCTTGGAAAATATTTGTCTGTGTAAAGAAGGATCTCGAATCTACTAGTAATGAAGCTACTAAACTGCACTATGAGCTTTTTAATTAGATTACATGGTTTCCTAGAAAATTCATTTGGATTAAAACTCTGCTTAATATTGCCATAGAGGTCTGAATTCCCCCTAAGGGATTTTTAGGAAAAAAAAAAGAAGTAAATCATCCCAAAGCATCCTGTGCTAATTGACTGCAAAATGTGTCGTTAGGAGCAACTTCATTTTTGTAAATTAACGCAGCCAAAAGTGAAGTCCAGACCTGCAGAAGAGGGTGTGTTCAAGATGCTACTCTGCTCCTGAAAGCTTGAGGCCCTGTGGGCAGCAGCACAAACCCACAACCAATGGATCTGTTGCTTCCCAAAGCTATGCAGGGCCCTTTTGCATCTGCCTCGTGCCACGCTATCTCTCATATGCAGTAACTGCAAATCCAAGGAGAGCAAACCCCACAAGGTGAGGGGACTCCAGAAGCCCTTCGTTGCTGGGATGCAGCTTCAGGACTGGATTCACTGGAGATTGGATGTAGCTGCTGGTACAACATCAGACGTTCACTTGCTAAGCAACTTCCAGGCTTTCAGCACAGTCAAATCAGCCTCACAGGCTGCGTCCAATAAATATCTCATCCCTTGTGGTCCCTCAGATGTGAATTCCCATCACCTGATGTGTTGACGGTTTCTGGGCACATTAGCATTAAAGATCAGCCTTCTGCTGTGCCCTCTCCAGAGGTGGTTGTTATGTTTTGAAAATGCCAGCTGTGTGGGAACAAAATAGCCAATCGATGATTAGCAAAAAAATCAAAAGCAGTTCTGGGATAGCGGATAATTGTTAATGAAAAATGCATGAAGGCTCAGGCATAGGGAATTGTGGGCTTTTCCATTAAAAGCTGTGAATAAAAATGACTGAAGGAGCTGACGAGGGGGCTGCCTTGCCATGCAGCCCCTGGGCTGGGGATGTAGCCGATTGCTGTCGGGGTGATGCTGTGCTGAGCCAAGCTCTCTGAGGGAGAAGCTGATGGAATCTTTTGGACTTAGGTGGAACCATGCCTGTGTCCAGCAGTGGCAGGGTCTGTCCCTCTATGCTGATCAGAGATGCCCGTGTTGCTCTTGGAGGGATTCTTATCGATCGTGGTCCAAATGCCTGAGAGGTGTAAGGGGAATTTCTAGCAAAATTCACACCTGGCATCACCAGCCCATCCCGAAACTGGAGTATTGCTGCAGGAGGAAGGTGTGGTTACTGGCCAAGTTAACCGTGGGCTTGTGTAAAATTATGTTTCTAGGTTATTACTTCAAAATTTACAAGGAAGCATGAAATAGTCCCCGAATTACCACTGTGAAAGGTTTATTGCTTTTCTTCCTTTGACCGAATCAGGTTCAGGGGGGTAATTTTCAGCCTGGAAGTATCACCCTATGGGGTTTATATTGCCATAATAGCAAGGAACAAAGGCCAACTCTTCAGAGAAGGCAGGCTCTAAATATTGATTTTCCAAGAAGATTTTATTTACAAATTGCAATTAAGGGACTTCATTTGTTCCATCGGAAAAAGGCTTTGTTAGAATTTGGGCTCAGGTGGCATTTGCTCTCCTTGGTGACCTTTGCTTGTGAACTGTCCCCTTTTAAAATTCTTCCTCACTGGTTTGCACTTGGTTTAGTGCTCTGGAAATGTCTCACTTCCAGGGCCATGAATGTTCAAATGTTCATCAGGGGAAATATTCCTTTGTAAATAAACATCAGGCCAGCTTTGCTCTTCTTGCATTTCTCACACTGTTAAATCCCAGCGCAGATACAGAGAGGGGCCTTCAAGCAGAAACATCCAAGCACTTGAGACCAGACAGCCCTTCTGGTACCAAACCCAGGGAAACCAGAGCCTGCCATTCACAGGGTGGCTTTTTTTCCATAAACCCTACATTAGCTGGGTGTGGAAAGGTGCAGATGGGTTTGTACATCCCTTCATGGTGCACACTCCCCACAAACACTTCAGTTTGTAGGGTTTTGGACCACATAAGGGAGGACAGGCAAGCCTGCAGTTCCTTATGCCATGAGTTTGAAGACGGTTGTGATTGAGGGAAGGGTGCTCTATAGCAAATCATATTTCACTTCCCAGAAGCATGACAAATAAGTACGTGAAGGATGGGGATGAACCAGCTGCTCCTGATTTAAGCATAATTTATGGGTTTGACTTTGGAAGACACATGGAAATGGCCTTTGCAAGGAGGATCTCTGCACAAGCGCCCAAAGCCCCGCTAAGCAGTGGGGAATCAGCGTGATCCCTGCACCAAGCAGGGATCCTGTGCTGGGATCACGCAGCTGTATCCCACAAAAAGGGCCTGCAGCAGCCTCGGATCAGCCAACGGCAACAGGCATCAGTCTCTCCTTCTCATGTGGCTGCGATTATTTTGCTACCAAGTTGCCTGTGTAATTTCTCTGTGTGCTGCTCCACTGAGCTGCTCTTGAAGTGCATCGAGTCAGGAGTTTAAGTGTTTGTTCCAACTGTTGCACACAGCAAAATCCCTTGGCAGAGAATGGTCCTTACACAGGAGGCTTTGAGGCAGGACTCACCATAGTGGTGCAGCCTAAAATTAGTCTCCCCTGAATTAGCCTGGGTCTTTTTCTTCTCCAGTGTCTGCGCTGCCTGCTGGGAAAAAGGTTTGGGGGACTTTCCGTTTAGCAGCAGAGAGAGCTCTCCCTGGACTCTGCATTTGCAGTCCTACCAATATAGGCTCTGTCCTCCCTTCCAGTAGCTTTTCCTGAGATATTTTTGTGCTTCCCCATGGTCCTGATGTAAACACTTCTCTGCTTCCTGGGGCAGGATTCACTTAAGCCTGTGATTGTACTCTGTGGCTCATAGAAACAGACTGAGTGGCTGGGACCAGCAACATCCTTCCAGAAGCTGCTTTTGGGTGAGTCCGAAATCACGAGATTGGACTGGGATCCTGGCCAGTGGGCTGCAGTACTTGCAAAATAGAAACCAGTCCGTCTGCATAACCCAACCCAATTTCACCTAGGATGCTCTGTATGCTATTTAATTTCTGGATGTGTAAGAATATGCATATAGAGGGCTGGGAATGATGTGCAGTGTCCCTCTGGGTTGCTGAGTGTCACTTCTCGAGCTTTGCACCTTATTTTCAGCCTGTATGAGGCAACCTTCAGAATACAGGGCATTTCTGCAAAGCTGGGGGGGTGAAGGCCGGCAGCCCAGGAGCAGATCATTCAGTGCAGCACAGCACAGCACAGGCCGTGGCAAACAGAGCCAGGGCAGGGATGGGGCATCTGAATGTGGCACCGGTGGCTTTCTGTATCTGCTGGCACTCAGAACGCTGTCCCTGCTAGCCACAGCCTGCTCTCTGCATTAATTTCATCACACTCCCTCCTTTGTGCGCCTGTGCGCACACAGGCTGATGCCCTCCCAGATGGGCCCCTCTTCTTTGTGCTGCTGAATCGATGAAGAGGCTTCCTTCAGTTTGCAGACTTTTTCAGAGGAGCCTTTGGAAAGCCGATCTCCGGTCACCGGCCTGGACCCCTGACCCGAGCCAGATCAGTCATCCTGATTGCCTATGAACTGGGAAGACAGCTTGGGAATACTGTGGCTTTCGAGCAGCGGAGGCCTCTCGTTTCAGCTCAGCCGGGTGTGAATCTGCAGCGGCTCCTCTCCCCACTTCCATCAATGCCTGTCAGGGCATTGTGTGGAGATGTGATGGAGCCCTCGGCTCGCCGAGCGGCTCTGGTGACCAGCAGAAAGCCTTCTGGCATCTCGCCTTGTCTGACGTGCTCGCAGCGCTGCCAGTCTGGCACTCGCGGGAAAGTTTTCCAGCAGCAGATGTCCCAAAGTGACAGATTTTTTTTTTGTGTTGACGGGAAGAAATAAAAGGACACTGCATATTTCAGATGGTTGACGCACAGAGACGCTCCGCGCCTTCTCACACGGCAACTACAGATTTTCCTTTTGTTTGAGCTTTCTTAAAAAAAAGAAAAAGACAAAAAGCAGCAAAACCTGGGACTGAACACTGGCCCTGCTGCACCACATCCTCCACATGTTGGGGTGAAGGCAGGAAGAATTTGTCCATAGTTAAGATGGAAATAGATGCACAGCAGAGATATCAGCTGGGGTGATGCTGGGGCTCAAGTAACTCACTGCCAGCTCCCGCCCCACTTATGGCATCTTATGCCAGGACTTGCAGGAAACCTCCTTTGGAGATCTGCTGGTGGGTGTCAGAGGGACCCACCGAGAGGGAAAACCTTTTTTTCTCATGGAGCTAGTGTTCAGATGCTGGGCATTCTGTTCACCAGCTTCTCCATGCTCTTATAGCCATAAATCTGTCTGGTTTAGTGTCCCTGTTTAGTTTAGTATTTTATTGCCTGCATGTCATTCCAGGTAATGTGGGCTCCAGGTAACGGGTGGCCAAGGCTCTCATTGCACAGCACATCCAAACGCAGCCAAGGAAATCTCGATGAAAATGAACTTTTTGAAGCCTGCAGCAAGTTACCAGCTACGTGCCATGCCAACTTTGCAGAAAATATCGTACTTATTTCTTTTGGCTCGACTGTGCATGGCACAGACTCTGCTCAACTCCAGGTCCCAGTGGCCAAGTGCCATCTTTCCAGGACCATTGGCATCCTGCAAATCATCTGTGTCTCACATGAGGAGCTTTGCTCACCTCCAAATCCTCCCAGGAGAGAGAAATCTTTGGCCCCAGAATCATAGCACTGCCATCAGGCTCCTTGCACTGCTTGCAGTGCTTTTCAGCCCAGCTCCCCTCTTCCTTCCTCCACATCTTTTCCTCTCTCTGTGCAAAGCAAAGAAATGCACCTGGAGGCGGTGGAGCCTAAATACTCCTTGTTCCAGATCTGTTTTGTGCTTGGGAAGCTTCAGGCTGCTCTTGGCCCATGTGCCAGCCTGGCCTGGCTGCTCTGGGGTGCCCAGATGCACAGCAGCCACATGGAAATAATCCCTGCATTGACAGGGCAGAAGGAAGTGCTGCTGCTCCTTCCACACATCTGCTTTGTGCAGGGCTGGGAGTGCAGCTCTCGGATGGCGTAATCCTGCCTTCTGCCATCTGTCCTCACAGGAGTCAGTCCTTGTTGACACAGCTGAGCCACACATCGGGTCCTTCCTCCCTGCGCCCTCTCCCAGCTCTGCCTTTCTCCTTCCATTTAATCAGATACGTTGAGCCCGTGGCTATGAGAGGAGCTTAGGGCTGATTCTCGAAAATCACCATATCAGCTGAAACCATCACATTTGATATTCCATTTACAATGTTTCCAAGGAAACAAAGGCACAGGACATAAATAGATGACTGTTAAACATTTGCTCACTCACCATGGCCCCCGATAATTTGCAAGGCAGAAATAGGAATGTTAAATCAACAGCAATAATAAATTTTAATATAGGAAGACCAATATTTTGCTGCAATTAGAAGACGCATTTGTTCTGACATACAGGCAGGCAGTGGCAGGTTATTTATCATTTCCACTTCCAATGTTCAATTTTTCATTTACATAAAAGGCAGCTTTGATTGTGATTCCCAAAAAGCCGTGAAGGGCCCCCTACATCAGCAGGGATGCTTGGGATTTACTCATGTGAAGTTGCAGGTCCACCTGGAATTCACTGCAGGAGAAGAAAGTAATTTATTTCTCCTTAGAAACAAGTAGTGGATATGGATTTGGTTAGGTTTGGGTCATTTCTTACAGAAAAGTAGGAAAAAGCTCATGTGAGCTTCTGAAGTTTTCCCAAGGATGTCCTGTGTGTGAGAATACCCTCCCAGGACCAAGGGCATTGTAAGCAGATTTTACCATAACCCGAGCTGCTGCCTCGCAGTTGGGTAAAAAACATCTCTCCAGTGTCAAATCTGCCTTTCCAGCTCCAGCTCAGAGCTGGACACAGTGGTGACAGTGACCCAGTGACCATCCCATGCCTTGGAAGGGAGATACAGTTGGTATTTATTTATTTATTTAGGAGGCCTTATGTCTGATGGATTCACATATTGAATTGTGTTGTTCCTGGCTTGGTTTTGAGTGGAGCTTTCATCTATGGGTCCCTGTTTGTGAACAGATGTTATTAAGTAAAGCTGCTTTGCACGTTCAAATGGCAAGACAGAGCTAATGTGTCACAGTTATTTCTGAGTCAGTATTTGCTGGTGGTGTTTTAAAGATACTGGGTGGTGCCACCTTTGAGCTGGCCCTGAACTTGCTCCAGTCGTCCACAGCCATTGCTGGAGGGTGCTGCAGTGCAGAAAGGGCCTCCAGTTCATGTGGCCACATGTACAAGGACTCTGGTTGTCCCTGTGCAGAGATGGGCACTGTGCTCAGGAATACGCTCATTTGGGAGGCTGGTACATGGCTGTTTTTCACCCCTGCTTCAGGGATGTTTTCCAGGGTAGCCAGTGCCTGTTCTTTCTTGGATGGTGCAAACAGCATCTAAGCCTGATATGGAAGCCCCCAAGGCTGGAAGAACTGTTCTGGTTGTTTCCTGGGAAGGCGGCAAGCTTTGATGCACCAGCATCAAAAATACACTCACAGGTTCTGCAGACAAAACCTGTGACTTGCTCATAAGCTTTGGCTTTTGGCTCATGGTGATGGTGTTTCTGGAAGTGCAGAAGCGGGAGCTGAGGCTGTAACCCTGCTGGATAAATCAGCTAATCCCAGTGTTACCCTAAGACAGCTCTAATGTGCTATAATGCAATTAGAGCATCACTAGAGGGCTTTCTGGCTATGTTTGATTAGACTTGGCTTAGCAACCGCGTGCGGTGCCTGGATGGGTCTCACTGGTGTGTACTGGAGCTAAGCCAGTTAAAGCCGTTTTGAGAGTGTGGATGCACTTGCCACAGAGCTGGCTCTGTAGCGTGGCTGGGATCTTCCTGAATCCATGCCTTTAGATCCTGCTGGTCCCTGTCCCACCCCGTGTCCGCATCTGCCTATACTTGAACCACAGTATCTGCAGGCTGAGACAGATAATCTGCCCAGTCACGGGTTCCAGGGAATGATGCATCCACCTCCTGGACTTTTCCTTCCCCCAAAGCACCAGCTCACAGCTTCCTGAAAGCTTTCTGTGGAAATAGAGGCCATGGGATGCCCTGCCATGAGAGCCAGCACGGGGACCCATGGCAGTCAGTGTAATGTTTGTCCCTCTCATGTCTCCACACAGCACTCTCTCCATCTACGGGATCAACCAGGCGGATGAAGCCATCTACCAGTGCCTGGCCGAAAACAGCGCGGGCTCCACGCAGGCCAGTGCCCGTCTCACCGTGCTGTGGGCTGATGGGCTGCCCAGCCCTCCTCAGGGTGTGAGGGCAGAGACTGTCTCTGCAACCACCATCCAGGTGTCCTGGGAAAAGCCCCTGCAGAACACCAAGGAGATCATCGGCTACGTGCTGCACATCCGGAAAGCTGCAGGTACGGTGCTGCACCCACTGCCCAGAGCACCCTCAGCCTTCCTGTAATTTAGCAACACGGCCCACTGGGTAAAACTAGTGGGTCCATCAGTGTTCTCCATCACCTCCCAGTTTCTGAAGAGCAGAGATGAGGCTGTAAATACCTGCAAATACTAAATACACCATTGTAAATATCGAAAGGGTGGGGAGGGTGAACCCACATAGTCAAGTCTTGCTGCCCACGTAGCTCTCTTGCCAAAGCACACAAAAATCACAGAATCACAGAATCACAGAATGGGTTGGGTTGGAAGGGGCCTTAAGGATCATCCAGTTCCAACCCCTGCCACAGGCAGGAATACCTTGCCCTAGACCAGGTTACTCAAAGCCCTATCCAAACTGGTCTTGAAATGTAAGCAGAAATGTGTGTGAGCAGGTACATATCCACCCCAGGGATCAGAATTACTGCTTGCAGCATCTATTTATTCTCTTTATCTCTTGCAAAGCCTAACACCGCTGAGTTCTCTCTCCCTTTGCATTTCAGATCCTGTAGAGATGGAGTACCAGGAGGCTGTTAGCAAGAGCACCTTCCAGCAGCTAGTGACTGATCTGGAGCCCTCGACCAGCTACAGCTTTTATATAAAGGCTTACACCTCCCGGGGTGCCAGCAAAGCCTCAGAAGTGACGGTGGTGAGCACGCTGGGGGAAGGTAAGGAACGCTTTGTGCAGGGACCCTCAGATGCTGGCGCCCGCTGTGCGTAGCAGCAGTGCCGGTCACCCCGACGCTGCCCCGCAGCGCTGTGGCACTGTAGCCTGTGGTGTTGATGCTCCTTGTTCCTGCTGCTCGTCGTACTCTGGGATATTGTGTAAAACTCACTTGTATCATTGCAGGGGGGTTGACTGATTAAACACAGCATCGCCTCTCCCAGCTGATGTTGTAGCAGGGGGTGAGTGCAAACCTGCCTGGCCTCATGCATTGCAGCTGCTCTGGACTGTTCCTCAACTCCTTGCTAAATGCAGACTTCCTGCTCAAGCAGCATCTCAGCATCTTCCAGCAGCTCTGGTACTCACAGCTCTTACTTGATAGGTGCCACACTTTTAAAGATTTTATTATTTTCTGCTCTATCCTGGGAAAAATCACACTAGAGCTGAGCTGTCCTGACCTACAAATCTCTACCTTGGAGCAGCTTTCTGTTTCAGTGGGAAGTTAGGGTGATCTCTAAAGCTTTTTTTTTCCTGACTTGGCCACCAGTTAGCTTCCCCAGTAAGACAGTGGGTGTTTTAATACAGGACTCTTGCACACAGGTACCAGGCAGAAACCACAGCCCCAGTGTGATCTGCCAGTCAGAACTGGAAGAATGTTTTCCTAGAGAATCATCTATTTCTGAATCCTGGCTTGTCTCTGATACGGAGACTAATTTCTTAGGTATCATTCTCATGGACATTCAGTAATTATGAATTTCCAGCGGAGAGGGCCTTGGGTGTGAGGATGTTATTTAGGATCAAATGGAAAAGTGTGTTGACTTCCAGGTGGGGGATCCAGTTCTCATTCTGTTCTCAGCCCTTGCAGATATTTATTACCGAATTTAAGCAAAAACACCAGTAAATCCTCGCCCACTGGGTTGTTGCTCTGCAAGTTTATTTTCCTTGGTACTCTGCAGGGAATCAGTCACCCTTGGAGTTTGTTTTTCCTTCCAATTTAGAGGCAGAAGGATGGGCTAAGGCAAAGCTTGAAACTCCTTGACCCGATACTCTGAGTTCAGCCCCAGGAGCTACAAGCCAGCCATGCTCTATAGAGCTTGGTGACTCTGCAGAAGTCCAGGTCAAGTGAGAGAGGACTTTTTGTCATTAGTACTTTCAATCATGACAGGAATAGTTAGGTATCTGGTAATGGAATCATAAATTTCCTGGCTCTCTGAAGTTTTAAGGTATCTTTGTCCTGCTATCCTTTAAAAAAGGCTTGTCCTGTGTAACGAAGCTTCAGGAATTAGCTCTCTGTAGAGGATGGACGCTTGCTTGGCTCAGATCACTCAATCCCAGCCTGTGTTTGCCTTGTAGCGAGGTAAAAAGATACTTAAAAGCCCCAGTTCTGGCTTCATTTGTTTGCTTTGCTTCACTCAGGTGCCTGTTGCCTTCTGCTCACAGAGGAGAGAGCAGCTCAGAGAGCCAGGGCCCGGTGGCTTTTGTCACCAAATTTAGGTTTCACTGCAGATCTGTCTCTTCTCGTGGCCAAGCTGTTTCACCCTGTGCCCTCCCAACATGCACAAGAGGGCTGTGTCCACCCTGAGCCCGGGAGCCCCTGGATCTGTGCTAACAGCCTCAGAGAAGGATGGATTTTCCAAGATGCCATATCTGGCAGCCAGGGACGGCTCAGTGGAGCCAGGGCAGCAGAGATGCTGCCAGCTGGAGACCGGAGTGACCATGTTACGCTGGTATTGTTTGGAGCAGGAATATGAAATATTCCTCAGAAAACAGAGGAGCAGGGTTACTTTTGGCTCGGGGCCATCAGCTTTTCAGGGCTGGCAATACGCTGAGAGCGCGCTTGGCTGGAGCCTCTGATGCTTTCTTGAGACACGGTGCTCCTTCCTTTGTGCCAGTACTGAGTTTGGATGGAAAGCAGAAGGGTAGACGCGGTAGAGAAGGGACCCAAGTGAACCTTGTCCTCCTGCATAAACCTCATTCTCTGGGAAGGCCCTCCTGCCTCCTCCCTGTCATTCTCCTTACGCCGTTTCACAAATGCCGTGGTATTTTAAATCTCAAATGCTCTCTGCTTCATTAAGCAGCACACACTCCTTGTTCTTGTCTTTTAATGCTTTTTAGGGTTTTCTCCAGGACTTTTTGACATTTCTCTAGGATGAAGACTGTTCCTTTAGTCATCTTCGGCTAAAGACGCCTTCAAGAAGAAAGTTGAAATGACCTGGGGAAAATTCCAAACAGCACGGAAGAGGAAAACAAGTATCCCAGCCCTTAGCATGAGGGACATGCCTCACTTATAGTAGCTCCATATTATGTCTAATATATACTTCTGTGAAGCAACTATCTGCTGGTGTGTGTACATGTATTTACACACACACAGATATATTCCATTGTGTACACTTATTTGTGTAATCACATTATAAACAGCACGTGCATTCTGCGAGTGCATATACCTATAATCAGTATTATACATATATATACATATATATACTCAAAGTTTGAATAAATACGATATATTCCGTACTTTGAAGGAGAGATATTCTTGTGGTTTTTTTAAATGTAAGGCTCTGCAATAAAATAAAGCCAACTCTTCACAAATCAGGATGGCCCACATCAGTGTTTCTTTGTCCATGGGATAATGTGATAATTTCCCTTTCTGTGGTGTTTTCACCCGTGGCTGGAAAAGTGATGCTTTAAGCAAGGGTCCAACTTCTCAGAGCGGGGATTTTGCCCTAGAGGGAATTGGGAGAATGAGAAAAAAGGAGTATTTAATTGGATTGCAAAAATACACAGCCTTGGGAGGAATGGCACGTTCTGATATAAATAGAATTTACTCTGTGTTTTGCACTCAGGAATTGTTAAGTTCAGCCTTCCCAGCAATGAAATGCACATCAGAATAAATCCTAGCAAGAAGGAGTACTTCAGCCCATTTTTTTCCCATGGGCAGCACTCGGGCAGGACGGGATCTCATTAATGTGACCCAGGACACTGGGTCTTTCCTCCCGAATCCACGTGGAGATACGCAGCAGTCGGCAGGGACTTGCTCATCTCCATGGGCTTATTCGGAGGACATCAAGCAAAGCCCCTGCAGCCTGAAGGAGGGCATCACTTTGGGAAGAGACAGGATTGCCCAGACCCTCCTGCTCAGCTGGAGAGGCATCTGTCCTTCCTCTAAATCTCCTTGTGGGAAAGCTTGAGCTCTCAGTACCCAGGAAGAGGCAAACGGTTGTGCTGTGCAGTTTTACTGCTAATTTTACTGAGGAAATGCCCTTTTTAGCTCTCATCAGTCTTAGACTGACATGGCCACGTTTCATCTGCTTTTCCCCATCGCTCACTAATGGCTGCGTTGAACTCTCTGCCAAAGGCTGGGTTTGCGCTGCTCGTCCTTAGAGACCCTCTGGGGAGAAACAAGCCAGAAAGCAGCTTCGGTCCAGTGCAAGCCCAGCAGTCCTTGTATTTGGGAACTGCTGAGCTTGTCATCATGTGGGATTGGAAAAATAGCTCTACCTCAAAGCTTGGAGGCTGCTGGAGAAGTAGGGCTGTTCTGCTGGATGATTTTGCTGTGGGGTGAGCTGAGCTTGGTGCCTGGTGCCCAAAAACTCTTCTCCCTCCTGGTGCCAGTGCTGGAGCAGAGCCCTGGCCAGGGCAGAGCCTGCAGCACCTCATGCTTTGCACCTTCTGAATGGTGCCAAAGGCTGGGGAACTGATGGGAGAGTTTAGCCCGGGGGTGTTTTGTGGAAATGAGAAAAAAAATCATCAGTGAAATGTCCTGCTGAGACACATCTGGTGTTGGTGCGATCAGTGTAGGAGAAAGGGAGGGAGGGGGAAACGTGGACTGTGTGCCCCAGTGCTGCCCAGGGGCACGAGGCTGGGCTTGGGGCAGAGCCAGCTTTGGAAAACCCAGGTATCACAAGAAAATTGGCTTTGATTTGCAGATCTTTGCCTCTCAGGCCAGACCGATGGGGCAGGATGGGGCCAGGCAGCTTTTTGGGGACCTGGAGAGGGAATGGTGTGACCCCCTCTGCAGTACAGCCTGAGAATAAGGGCAGGGTTTTGGGGCATTGACTAGAGCATGTTCCTGGTGGACTTTGAATCAGCAGCAGGGACATCTTCCCAGCTAACCCCCTGTGCACCCCTAAGGCCAGGTAAGTGCCTGCCTCCCAAAACAAGCCAGCCCCAGCCGTGCAGGGATCTCGGGCTGCTCAGCTGTTTAGGGCTGTTGATGAAGATGCCCCGGTTCTCTCCTGAGTCCCCAGCCCAGTCGCAAACCTCCCTCCTAAAGCTGATGGGGAGAGCAAGCCCCCTGCAAGCCAGTGCAGGTACCTAGCACACTTTTAAGATGGATGTCTCCAGCTCCATCCCTTCTGGTTCCTTCCTCCAGGAAGGGGGGATTAATCAGTCTGAAAGGTCTGCGCCTCAGGGTGAGGGCAAAAAATTGGAATTTGAGAATGCATTGCCAAAGTCTCTGCATTCTTGCCCTGACCCAGCCAGGCTGAGCATCAGATTGCAACCAAAGTGTCAAAGTAGCTTCTGCTTGCTGATCTGAGCAGAGGGAACCCTTGGAAACTCCTGCAGCTCCCTGAAGAAGTTCAAAGCTGTTAAACCAGATTCTGGTGTGCTCAGATTTTTCTCAGTCTCAGCTGGCACATTCTTTGGTGCAGTGACTGCAGGGAAAGGCTGCTGGGGAATTTCTCATCCCACAGACTGAAAAAGCACATGCAACCCACTGTCTTTCTCTCTCTGTTTCAGTCCCAGCCATGCCATCCCTCTTTATTAAAGTCATTAACAGCACCACCGTGCAGGCGACGTGGGAGCCCTCCATCAAACTGGGCCAGCACAAAGGCTTCAAGCTGTATTACCGCAAAGTCCACCTCTCCCAGTACACAGGTCCGGTGCTCCTGGCCAGCAACGTCACAGCCTACAACATAACCCACCTGGGTGAGTATGGTGGCACCTTGATCCATGTCCTCTCCCCACCCCTGTCGTGATTAGCAGGAGAGAGCTTGAATGTGTAGCCCAACCCCTAAATGCTGCAGCTCTCCCCCAGGTTTTGTGGGTGCTTTCCCAGCAACAGATACTTGTTTGCAGCATCCTGTGTGCATTTGGTAAGATGTTCTTTTCCCAAATAAGTGTCACTGGGGGAGATGAGGCTCATGGTTACACCTGAACTGTCCCTCTTGTGTCTCCCTCCCCGGGCAGACGCGTCGGTGGTGTACGAAGTCAAGCTCCTCGCCTACAACCAGCACGGAGACGGAAACTCCACTGTCCGCTTCGTGTCCCTGAGGGAAACTGTGGAGAGGACAGGTGAGATGGGACCTGGGTCTCAGTGCTGGTTTGGGAAACAGCTCTGCAGGAAGGTGGTGAAGCCAAACATATCCTGTGTGCGACTCTGTGGCATTACCCTCATCTCACCTTCAGCCACTCATTTATTTTCAGCATCACAAATAATGCTGAGGCAATACTCTGCAGGGCTGGGAGCACTTGGATGGCTTTTTTTCCAGTGGGGAGAAGACAAACCAAATGTTTTGCACATGCCGGGTTTGTCCCCTGAGCTTGAGCCAGAGGTGAGGCCATGAACATAAACAACCCCCCATGCATAAGGTACAAGCTGCCATCCTCAGGTGAGACATGGTGCACTGAGCATCTCTGCTCTCCTGGAGCTCTCCTGGATATTTTGACCTTCACTGGACACGTGGCTTTGGAAAGGGAAATGGTTGCAGAGCGTGAGCCCTGCATTACATGGCAGCAAAGGAGAAATCTCTAGAGGGAATCTCTTAACTGATCACACCTTTCATATTCATCTATGTGTAAAAAACATCCT
Organism: Mohoua ochrocephala; assembly: GCA_013398855.1. Taxonomy (NCBI): domain Eukaryota; kingdom Metazoa; phylum Chordata; class Aves; order Passeriformes; family Acanthizidae; genus Mohoua; species Mohoua ochrocephala. The sequence goes on from VZTA01004769.1 coordinate 655,431, forward strand.
GCTGCTCTTGGAAGCCTTTTAAGCCTCCAGTGGGAATATCTTCAAGAGATAGTTATTACTCTTCTGTCTGTGCTGGAGTAAATACTAATCTCATTGGCATCTGTCTACTCCATCAGGCTTCAGCCTGCTCTGGTGTGGTAGCTGCCTCTTACCTCCCACCTCAGCATGGGGGAATTGCAAAAATTAACATCAGAGTGGGGTTTTTTCATTAATTGTGTCTAATGACATCAGCCAGGTAATGGGGCTGGCTCACTACAGACATTCCAGTCCTGCGCTTGCTGTGTCTCCCTTCCCGGGGTGCTGGGAGCAAGGGAGGTGCATAGGCAGGCAGCGACCCCCCTGCTTCCCATGTGGTTCCTCTCTTCCCGTACACAGCTCCCAGCACTGCCCAAGGCTCTGACTTTGGCTCTGGGCTCCCCAAAAGCTGGAGGGGCAATAGAAGAGTAGCACTGACCTCCCTCTTCTCCTTTTCCTGGCAGTGCTGAATCCTCCCTGTGACTGCATGAAGGATGAGCAGAACAATAAAACCTCCACGACGGGCATCATCATCGGGATCCACATCGGCGTCACGTGCATCATATTCTGCATCCTCTTCCTTATGTTTGGGTACCGAGGAAGGTAGGGATGCTCATGCCACTGCTCACAAGGGCTGGTGGTCCCTGGTACTGTGGGTGTGCCCACCTGAGTCTCACATCCCCAGTGAAATGCTGGACTTTATAAGATAGATTGAAGGATGAAGGAATGTAGCGCAGGGATGAGGCAGACGCTGGCTTGGGGGAAGGAATAGAGGATGAATCACCTCTCTCACTCTCGGGCTCCATCCCTTTATTTTTCAGGCTGCTGATGTGCAAAAACGTGCAGGAGCAGCTGTCAACCCCGCAGATCCCCCGGAGCCAGCGGAGCACCACGGGCCTCGTCCTGAACGGGGCCACTCGTAGGGACAGGGACGACCGGGACTTGAACGGAAAGCAGCTGGATATGAATGAGCTGGAGAGGTTATTCCCAGCATCCCCGTCCCAGGAGCAGCAGGAGAAGGGAATAACGGTAAGTCCAGCAGGATGGGAGCATACCTGGCTGTGCATCCATGAGCTGTCGCTGTCACTGCATTGTCCCCTTCTCTCTCTCTCTCTCTCCAGTCGGCTCACAGCCCGTCAGTCCCCCACGATGAAACTCAGATCTCCACACTCCCTCTGGATGAGTTCAGCATCATTGAGGAGCAGCCAGACCCCCTCCCAAAAAACCCCCGTGGCAGCAGTCCTGCTGCTCCAGCTCCCAACCACGGTCCTGCCAATGAAGGATAAAACTGCCAAGACTCGAAGCCTCTTGTAGGAGTTACCAGAAACCAAACCCACGGCTGGTGATGTCTTTACGAGTTGTCAATCTCAGGTCAATTGAAGATTTCTATGGTCTGATTGTTATTTTTTTGTTTTGCTTTA
>VZTA01004771.1:0-71111 GCA_013398855.1 Mohoua ochrocephala
AGAAGCACATTCTAGTTTTGCCGAGTTGGAAGACAAATTTTGACTGCAAAGAGAACCCCTTGTCTTGGTAACGAATGATCACTCTTGCAGAATGAAACAGCAAAATGGAGCTACTAAAATGTGGAAATGTAATGATCCATTAGAAAGCTCCCAACTTTACAAATACTTAAAACATATGAACTGCTATAAATGACAGCATCTAAGCGGTTTGTACTTACTGTTGTTTGAGATGACAAAAGCACCCCCATGTTGCATGTGTGAACTCAAGCTATTAATCCTGTTCTGACAAAAATTATAACTGGCCTGCTTTATCCCCTGAAACTGAGCAAAGGGTAAAAGGTGAAAATGAGGAAACATGGCTTTTGCGCATTCATTTGCATATTGCTAATTGAGAATTTCCACCCCGCAAGCAGCCATGTAACCTGCCAGACCCAATTCCCCCAAGTACTAATTAAATCAACCATGAGCAACACGATCTTTTAAATTTTCTGGTGTGTATAACAATGAGAAGTGTAAAACTAAACGTACATAGTTATCTGAAGTATCTGCTGTAAGAGTTTTAAAACTATACTCAGAACAAAATTTTCCAAGTACTGGGAAGAAAATCCAGCCTGTGCTGGAAAGAACCTCTCAGTTCTTCTGGCCACTCAGCTCAATTGACATGGAAGAATGCAAGGTGAACAAGATGTTGTGCAGTTCCATAATGATCACAGAAGCATTTTGTGGGATCACCATCCTTTCTGTGAAGGGTGTTAAGGACCTTCCAAGGTGTCTTAGATTCATGTCCTTATGTCACCTCCATGGAGAAGACAAAAAAAAGAAGCTGAGAATAACAATTTTCTATCTTAAAAAGGTACTTTTTATGCTAAAGCAACCTAGAGAAAATGAAGGTGGAGAGGTGTATTGAAACAATACGTATTGGTCTCTAGGACTCTGAGACATGGTCACTCTGGAAAACCAGACACTCTATGAGGCTTTTAATTTACATTAGCAACAAGAAGAAAAAAATGCCATACCCAATACAGTGAGGTACATAATAGGCCCATTTTGTTTTCCAGAAGCTGCCCAGCTCTTTGAAAAGCGGTAGGATTTTGGTTTTTGTTTTTGGGGTTTTTTTTGCTACAGCCCAGAGTAATTTTCATTAATACAAGAAAGACAAAGGTAGAACAGCAAATGATTTCATAACCACCTTCTGCAACCTATTTCACTGCTGTGGCTCTGGAGAGATGAGCAAGACCCTAGAGGCACTAACCTCATTAACTGATCGTCGCTCAATCTTACATCAGATTCTGAAATGACACCAGCTTTAGATTAAAGGTAGCCAACCACACAGCCCTCCACGGTTAATACATTAGGAGGCAGTACAGGGTTTGTTTGAGAACAAAGAGGAATTCAGCATAGAAGGCAGTCTTCCCTGATGACATCATTTATAAGTTTGTAAGTAAAAGTGTGCTGCAGCAGGGCCAGTACTAAGAATCGATATGCAATTGATAACCAGAAAGAACCCACAGAGTTCATAATAAAACATGCAAAAATTATATTAGTGTGTGGCCAAAGAGCACATGCAGCCTCAGGAGCCTTGTTGCACTGCATCCAGGTGACTGTGGGGAGGACAAGCATAGAGGGAAGAAAAGGGTAATTTCTCTTCCTTCCAGCTTCTGCTCTTGGAGGAAAAAATGAATGTAAATTGTATTAAATAATTGAATTGCTGCTGAAATCCCAATTAAATGAAGAAATTCAAGGAACCTTCATCTCTCAAATGGCCAAACATCCCTTTTAAAAATCTTTGTGAATATATTGTGCACATGCCTATGCCCCCATTTTTGGTTTGTTTCTCTGTCTGTCTGCATGCATCTATTTTTATAAGAAAGAATGTAGGTGGTTGAATAAGAACAAATTTTTGTTTGCTCCTCTTTAGTGTTTTCCACCTACAGCCTATCCTTCATGTCCTTCAGAAAAGAAGGTTGCATATTTATGTGTAGTGCTTAATGAGAAAATACATCCTTGCATATGATATGCTCTGCTTCCTGTCATGTACTCATTATTCTCTTTGAGTTTACCAGTGTTTTTTGGTTTAGAGATTCATGATTAATTTATTCTCAATCTACAAGAAAGGCCTTTTAATTCCAAGAAGTGGGTTAGATGAATTACCAGACACTACTTTATTTGGCCTGCTTATCTACTGGAATGATTTGCAATTATCATCGCTTGCCTTTCCTGAGTGGAAAAGAAATCAACTCTTGATGAATTTAGTGAGAGACAGGGAATGTTTTGCAGATTTGAGGATTTCTAGCAGGAGGGAGTCCCAGACAGCAGAGAATAGTGTCAGGAGGAAAACTGTCCTGGATTGGCACTGCTGCTTCTTTGAGAGCAAATGGAAGAGGATAGACTGTGCTCGCACTGAAACATACAAGGACACCATGCAAGGCCAAGCTCATGTAGTCTGCAATGCCCTGGGGTGCCCATGGCTACAGGCAGTCCCACTTGTGAATGTGCTGGACATGCAGGAGTCTGGCATACAGCCAATGGAAACCTCAGCTGTCAGCAGGAACTACTTTTACTCATCTGCTTCTTAAGCTGAAAGAAACTTTCATGTTGAATGAATTCTGACTGTCTTGGTGCTTACTCTCAATGTACTCAACTCTATGTCTGTTGGATGGAACTTCAGACACCGTGTGGATGCTGATCAAGCGAGGAGGCAAAGTTGAAACCTCAGCAGAACAGACCAGTGTGTGCTGTGCCATTTGGAAGCTGAATCTGCTAGGCAAACATTTCCAAACCTGTTTTGGTGGCTTCAGATATAAATGTTACAACAACTGTGAATCAATCATTTATGAGCAAAAAGGGCACTGAGTGAGAATTTGGGACACCTGTGATCTATTCCCAGCCCTGCCTGTTCTTGGCTCCAAAGTTTTAGCTGTATAGTTTGCAATTTCTTCCTGCGTGTTTACAACGCCTGATAAAGGCAGTTCAGTTTTGGTGCGGTGCCCTCCAGTGCTTCTGTAAATAATCTTGCTGAGCTATATGAGTATGCAGTGCAGAGGACTGGGGACTTAGGAAGGGTAGGACAGGAAGCAAGTGTGAAGGCTTTACGTATCCAGTATACAGTTGCATGTGGGCGAGTAGAAAACATACCCTTGTCTGACTTTGTGCTTCCAGAACCCAATGCTGTCACCTGAAGGGAGAAGTGGCAGTGTAGTTAGCGTAATTTGCCTCTAAATGTTTGCATGAGTCTTACATACAGAGGAAAAGTCATATGACATATGCTTAAGAGTACGTTTCCTTTGGGAAATTTCAGTGCTATTAAAAATTTTGAGGTCACATAATGTTACAGCTGCATTAAGAATTCATGGTTGGATGAAAGAAAATAGGGATCTTGCCTGGATTTGTAGTACCTTAAAAAACAAGAGATATTTTATTCATTCATCTCTATGAAAATAAAACCAAGCCTGTCTCTTTTTTACCATGAAGATAAATTGATAGTGTCCTTAAACCACTACCAGTGAGAACAAGGAAGTACAAGGAACAGGTCTAAAACTTTAAATACTGAGAAAAAGCATTTAACAATCACACTCATCTGCTTGAGGCAGGTGTAGCTAATAAGGAGGAAAGGAAGGAACAGCTGTATCTTGGATAAAGGCTCCTCGGCCATATGAAGATAAATAGCTAACAGCTGGCTTCCCACAAGGGGTAACTTTGCTGTAATGCCCCTGTTTCTGCTCCCTTGCTTAGATGAATCTTCTCTTAGGCCAAAGGGGAAGACGTGTTTATGCATCATGGAGACAGATGCTTTCATCCTTGAAGATGATAATTTGTCCTGGCTGTGGAAAATTAGTTCTCATTGGTCACATTGGGAGTGGACACAGATGTTTTGTATTATGGTGTTCAAAGTCACACTACTTATTAGGGTAGCAAGGCAGCATAGCTTTTCTGGATATGAAAAATGGTGAGTAGGAAATGTGCTTCTTCATGCAGTTAAATTCTGGGTTTTAGTATAACTTATGAAGGTTTGCAAGTTTTTTGGTTTTTTTTTTTTTCAAGAGAGTATGAGGAGGAGAGAGAGTTTCACTGGATGCTTTACCATTCTTTCCAATTTTGCAGCTGATATCCTGACATGAACACAATATTAATCACAGTAAGGCTAAAATTACAAATGTAAGATATTGCAGCTAAATGGAAAAGACAGTTTCTCACTCCTAAGGCATTGATGAGGACCTCAAAAGGGGTAATAAGCTCTGTATAGGGCTCATCTTCCTGTCTTATTTTCTCTACCTGTAGGATGGTGAAGCTGTGTGATGGTGCATATCCAAGAGGAAATGAGTCCTCTTCTGCTGACTTGTGTTGCAAGTGCTGGGTTCTGTCATCAAACCTGCAAGTAACATCTAGTTTCTTTTTCAAGGAAACTGTCTGAATATGGACTTTTAGTAGAGTTTGCAAGGCATAATATTGGGGTTTTCATGCTGCCTCCCCTTTATGGAAAATGCTGAAAGGTCCAATACAAATTTTACCCCATGCCGTTCTTTCTTTTCTGCCTGATACTCATTGTTACACGAACAAGGTTTTTTCCTGTCTCTGGAGCTGACCTGGAAAAAAATTGTTCTTCTGGGTGCATTATTAACATACCCTACAGATCTCAGAACCGATTCTAGGATTGATGCTTTTCTTCAAGGCTATTTCAAATTAAACACTTGTTGTTTTTCTTCCCCAGCATGTACTGTAAAACAACACACCTCTTCGTGTGACTTCTTCACATATACTAAGTCTTGAGACCTTTTCAGAGTCTTAATTTTGCATTTATTTCGATAATTATTACAACAAGCTTATTAAAATCGATACACAGATGATGACATACACAGCCACTCGATATGTTTGGGTTATAGCACCTATCCAAACACATTATGAGTACAATATTTATTTCCAAATTTTAGCTGAAAACCTAATTATGTAATTATGAAGTGATAGATACAGGCAAATCTGATGCAACATAAATTTTGCCAACAACTTTCCATGACAAAGGAACGTGAAAGAGCTTAACAGACTTTCCAGTAAATCTTTCCAATGTAATTATTTTTCAAGAGCTCTGCTGCAGAGAAAATATATGCCTCCTCCTAGAGTATCAACTGAGGATTGCTAAGAAGAATTGGTAATATTTATATGAAAAGTGTGAGAGAGAGAATTTTCATTGCATCTATCAATCTGAAATCTTTCATATACTTTCGTTTTAATGGCAAATGAATATATTTTTTTTGTTGCTTTTCAGATTTCATAAAAGTTTATTTAAGCCCAAATTTTACACCGAATTATAAATGCAAATATTGAGCCCTTATTTTGTAAGGCAATTTTTCTTTAATGTTAATTTTTGATTTTATTAGCTACACATTACAAACAAAATTTACCAGAAATGTAGTTTTGAGCCCCAAATAGTAGGATCCTATTATCTACTCTGCTTTATTTTACATCCTGGTCCCCTGTATTTCTGAATGTACAGAAGTCAGTGGGAACAGAGACTGTAATTAATGCCAACGTGACCTGGCAGATTCAGTGCAATGCGACTGCTGCTGAGTCAGAACATAATGCATGTAACAAAGCTAATATAAAGAAAAATCAATTTGAAAAAGAACATTTACGCAAAAAGCAAATTTCCAGCTTTTTCTTGGTACAAAGGTTAATTTTTTTCATAAATATTGACTTGCTTTTCTCATTACATACTTCTCTTTTTTGTGTGGTTTAACCTCAGCCAACAACTCACCCCCACACAATCAGTTGTTCATTCTCTCCTGGTGGGATGGGGGAGAGAATTGGAAGGGCAAAAGTGGGAAAACTCATAGGTTGAGGTAAAGACAGTTAAATAGGGAAAACTAAAGCTGTGCAAGCAATCAAAACAAGGCAAGGAATTAACTCACCATTTCCCATGGACAAGCAAGTGTTCAGCCATCTCCAGGACAGCAAGGCTCCATCATGCATAACTGCGACCTAGGCCATCACTTTGAACAACCCTCTCTTCCTTCTTCTTCCTTGCAGTTTATCTGCTGAGCATGACACCTTATGGTCTGGAATAGCCCTGGGGTCAGCTGTTCTGGCTGTGTCCCTTCCCAAATCCTTGTGCACCCCAGGCCTCTCACTGGGATGTGTGAGGAGCTCAAAAGGCCTTGGCTCTGGGTGAGCACTGCTCAGCAATAAAAAACCCATCCCTGTGTTATCAATGCTGTTTTCCAACACAATTCCAAAACACCCATGATAGCTACTACCAAGAACCTTAACTCTATCAGGGCCAAAACAGGCCCTGTTATTGAAAGGGCATTTTTTGATGGAAAACTCTTTCAATTAAGGCTTACCAGAAAAGTTTGAAGCACAGACTTCATAGATCTTTAAACATTGTGAGAGTCTTTTTTCTTTTTACTTTTTGTCTGTTTTGAAGGAATTTATTTAAAAAGACCAAATTGTGCAGGGTAACAGGGGCTTTAAGTAGGACTTTTGCAAACTTAGAACTTTTTTTCCATGGAGAAAAATAAAAAGAAAGCAACTAAATCTTTTTATTAAAGGTTTGAATTGTATTTGTTTGAGTTAATTAAATCTTATCACATTTGTATGCACTTTCTAATTAACAATTAGCCGTGTTTTCTTTGTAATAAATGAGAAATCTTTCAAGAACGTGAGAGTGGATAAAAGCATGCAGCAGCTTAATGAATCTCTGTATTATATCTGGAGAGCTGAGTTATATTTAGCAACAGTGACAAACAAAACTCTACACTGTTTTAGGGTTTCAGATGTGACAATTTCTTTATGAAATCAACTATCTGCAATAACAAAAGATTCCAAAAATAATATTCTTCAGTACATAGTCTGAGTACTCCAAACAAAAGTGAAGAAAGTAAACTTGTTTTAAACAATAGACTAAGACTATTAAGAAGAAATACTGCATTTAACAAGACAGTTTAATGTGCAAGAAAGGTAGGCAGTTGAAAACACCCACATTTGCCCTAAGTTTTTAAAAGGTCATGCCTTCAAAAGATTTGATCTTTGGTAAGGAAAAAAATGTGTTACTTCCTCTGTTCTCCTAGACCTAATGGAAAGTGTTGTGGCTTAATAAGTTAATAAGCAAAGGCCGACTGCACATTTCCACAAAGTTATCACCCTGACCAGGTAGTTCATGCTAAAACTAGAGCCTGCTCTGTCTACAGCAGATTTACTTATATGTGAGTTGGTGCGTTTGCTTTGTCTATCCTCTTTTAGAAACATCCTTTTTCTTCTCGTAAAGTCATAAGACATTGATGATTTAAGCAATCCTTCCATGAAATGGATTTTTATCACAAAGCAGCATTGACTGTGTCTAAAGCTAGGTCTCCTACTGGCAAGTAAGAGACACAAACCCTGCATGTCATCCTAGCTGCCCTTCCGGGGTTGCCTACTGGGGTTATTTCACTTTGTGCAAATCACACAGTCATTGGGCCAAAGAGCTATTCTATAACTCTGCAGTTAATATCTGTTAAAAATTAACCCTGTCCTGGACAAAACTAGGACTAGATTATTTTGGGGTTGAAGAATCCATCTCAGCTTTTTAATGACATTTTAAAAGCACTGTATTTGGAGAATGAAGAGGGATTCTCCTAATCCTACAAATATTTTTCAGATGAGAGAAAATCTCCTCCTCCATTATTGATCTTAAACAGCCATCACATAATTTTTGTTTGTGCATTCTCCCTTTGTGTCTGCTTAGTGAGAGATTTTTGGACAAATGCCATTTTCTCTGGGAAGAGTCTATCCTATGACACAAATTTTGAACACTAGATAGTGTGTGATGAATGTACATTTCTGACCACTTTAAGAAAAGACCATCAGCTCTGTGGTTTAATTCTAAACCTGGCCAATTTTGTGTCTGATGTCCCTTGAATAATTAGTTGGGCAATCTGACTTCCAGAACCATTCCCTGCAAAAGGACTTCATCACCTGCTAAGACGGTGATTGATACAGCCAAAACAAACGTTTGGGGGTGCACAGGCACTGCTGGCTCTGTGTATCAGCATTAATTACCTCTCTGGAGGCAGTGCCTTTGAATATGTAGTGTCAGAGGTGCTGTTGATGGTTTGTCATGGACTGCTTGGTTGCAAAAATTGAGTTGCCTTTGAGTAACATTGGCATCAATGGAAATTAGGCACATTCAACATCTGGGAGGATTGAAATCAGAATAAAGCTGGTTGTGGTGTGGTTTTTCTGGGGTTGGTTTGGTTTGGTTTTGTTGTTTTTTGTTTGTTTGGGGGGGTGTGTTTGGTTTGGTTTGGTTTTTCTTGTTTGTTTGAATTAGTTACATATCCATGGAGAATACAGAGCTTTCATTTCAAGCATTTGGAACCAGGAAGTAGGAAGCTATGGGGCAAAAGCCTGTATTTTTATGGGCCTATAGTTATATTTCGCCAGTGCGAAAAACAAATGAGAAGTTATTTTTCACCAAAAAAGCTTTTTATCTGTTGTGTGTTAGTTCACTTTTTCCTGTGACCAGTACTACGTGTTTCATGCTGCAGATATTTCCTTACTTGCGAATGGAAACTGTATTCCCTTGATCTTGTGCATTCAATGAGATGGACAAAGTCTTCTAATTCCAAAACCAGAGGCTTTTTCATAAGACTTGAATGCTGTGGAATGTCAATCTTATGATGTAAAAACATCTTGTTGATTGATATTTATGTCATGCCCCAAGGCCTCAGCTCTACTGCATTAGGTAAGCTGCAGACTTTTAATGGTAATTAATTATGTGCTTTGATGGCAAAAGTCAGTAGACAGCTACAGAAAAATGTGCCTGTTCAAGAGGTGAGGAGTAAAGGCACCTAGTGCTAAACATTTTAAAGTATTCTTAAAATTGACTTGTGTAGAAAAGCCATTTTATCCAGATCATTCCTCTGTATTTGTGTCTTCTCATGCTTAATGGAAATGTCACTAATGGGAAAACAGAGGAACAGTTGCGACCAGAGCTTTTAACTGACTAAAGAATGTGAATGTACCAACATCCTGGTCATCTGACTTTTATTATCTGTCTTGGCCTGCTTTTTTATCCCTCTGTTATGATCTAAAAAGCAAGGTTAATTTTTTTTTTTACAAACTAATTGATCTGGATAATCATCAAAATAATAGTAGTATTAGTAATAATAATAATAATAATAGCAGCTACTTCTAGACAGCTTCTCTTCTCCAAACACCTGGAATTGCTTTAAAATATGAGTTTCTCAAGCCTTATAAGTGTGTTACATAATATTATGCCCGTTAATGTTCTACATTACTATGAAGGGGTGAATCAAAGATTTTGTTGAGACAGCTGTAGAAACCTAGAAGAGAATTTTCTGTCAGCTTTTACTTCTCAACCATCAAAGTTATCTAGGGTTTTATAGTCACTTAAGGTATTTGTCTTCTTGCATAATGTTCTCCTTTCCACAAATTTCTTGGAAAGAATGTACCAAAGAGCAGCTGAGCTGGGGTTCTGTTCTTTCCCCTTTTGTCACCAAAAGGGTGAAATGCTACTTTATTTTCTCTGATGCCCCCAGACTCAAGATCCCACTCAACTTCTGCAGGGTCTTAAGAAGAGGTCTGTGTCTACTTTCTCGCTATAAAGCATGTGAAGAAAGGCACAGAGTAGGCATGAGAACAATAAGAACAAAGTAGTAGGTAGGATTTGCAGACTTGCAACCTGTCCAGTGTTTGTTTTTACCAATATAGTCTTTATATTTTGATGGATTAAAAGCCCAGACAGTCATAACCTATCTTTGCCAACACTTTGCCAGTTTGCGCTCTTGTCTTTCTCATAGGAAAATATGCAAGCCTGTCACCATGTGTACTAATCTGCTGAGAATCTTCATTTGTTACAATATACAGAACCATCATCAACAAGGGAGATTGCTGGCAAGTGAGACAACAAGCTGTCAAGTGAGACCAGTGTTTACTTCTGTTGAACAAGGTGATCACGGTGATCTTGGAATATATAACTAATCCATATATGTTCCTTTACCCTTATGCCAAAATGTTCATGTTTTCAACACCAACTAATAAAATCTCTCTCTTAAAGTTATTTTTAGTTATATCTGTGGGAAATATTTTCTTTTGCTTACAGTGAATAATCTTTTACAGTGTCAGAACTAGTCAGGTTTTCAAGACTATTTACTTCAGAATCTTTGCTAAGAAAAAGGGAAAATTTATTTCAGTTGTTTGAAAGTGATGTTATAGTGAAACAGTTTTTCATGAACTAAAATGTTATGTCAAGTTCAGACTTTAGAAGACGTTTCTCAAAGCACTAGACTTAATTTTGGTCTAAAATCTGTTTCTGCATTATTTATCGTTCCATTGACTGGACATGGAAATAGACCCTGCAATTAGTTTTTGAGGTTTTTTTCTATCTCCTTGCATAAAACCTTGGACAAACTACTCAAATTGAAATGAGGAGAAAAATAAATTGGAGGAGTACTTTTCTCCTAGATGATTTCTCAGCAATTTCTTGGTTACTTAGCAGCGTTGCAGGGTTATTAAGTCCAGAAGGCATGCCAAAAGCACTATGGTTCATATTTCAGTAAACACTATCCTGCATTACTTTTTTGTTGGAAATAGCATTTTATCCTCATAGCAGAATCCAAGTCAAGATTACATCTACATGTATATTACATTGTAGATTCTGTGCCAGATTCACACAGAATATGAATCTCTTCAGATTCAGCTTGGAGCTATTGTCTCCGTCTGTAGGAGATTAGGTTTGCTTATTTGTTGTGCTTTTATCTGTTTACAGACAAGGAAGAACTGGTTGAGATGTGAAGGCTGAAGGCTGGGGGCAGACTTGACTGCTGTGACCGTGGAATGGTGAAGTTTGGGATCCGGAGAGGAGAGAGCCAGGGAAATGACAGGATCACAACCCTAGACTTCAGAAGAATATGTTTTTGACTGTTCAGAGAATTGCTCAGAAGAATATCATGGGATACTGCCCTAGAGAGGAGAGGAGAGGAAGATTGGAGAGTCAGTTAATTTTCAAGGATCAATTTTCTCCTCCAAGTTCAAGACTTGATGATCTGTTTTAGTAGGAGGTCATGCGAAGGTGGCCAGACCCCCTGTGATGAACAAGGAACTCCTGGCAAAACCGGAGTATAAAAAGAAGGTGTACAAGAGGTGCAGGCAGGGACAAGTGCCCCAGGATAAACAGAGAGAATTTTTCAAAGCGTGCAGGGATGGACTTAGGAAAGTCAATTCAGAGTTTAATCTGGCAAGGGACATAAAGGTCAACAAAGAGGATTCCTGCAGGCATAGCAGCAGCACAAGGAAGACCCCAGAAAATGTGGCACAGCTGCTGCATTAGTCAGAGGACCTTGTGACACAGGACATGCAACACTCTCTTTTCCTTGGTCTTTGCTAGTGTGATTTACTTTCACAAACCCACAGGCTCTAGGGGATCTGTGTCTGGCATCAGTCAGTGGCTGGTAAGCAATTGCATTGGATTTGATTTCCCATTCCTTCCATGGGAAAGTCTGATGCAAGCACAGCCTAGCCAGGAATCTGTCCAGTGACGGGACAAGAGATGAGGCACACAAACTGAAATACAGGAAATATCATTTAAGCTTAGGGAAAAAAGTTTTTAGAGTGCATGTGGTCAGACACGGGAACATGCTGCTCAGGAAGGTTGTGGAGTCTCCATCAGTGGAGATATTCAAAACTTGACTGGACACAGTCCTCGGCAACCTGCCCTAGCTGACGCTAATGATCTCCAGAGGTCCTTTCAACCTCACCGTGACCTACGAGCTGTGACTTCTAAGTATGCTCCTCCATGTTCACGGGTAAGGATCACATCAGTTTACTTCTTGTGGGGAACAGTCCTTCATGGTGACTTGTCACACGAAATTACCCTGAGAATCTGGTGACACTTTGGGCAAGGTTCTGCACAAAATTTGTAACTTCAACTTTTCCTGCCATGAAGAAAGTATAGCCTAAATATGGAGTTAAACCAGCTGCACACAAGACATTGTAATGGTGGGAACGTTGATAACAGTGTAAGAGTCACAAACACCTTCTTATTTAGTATGAGGCATCAGAGCAGAGAAGGTTAGGGGTTATGGATTAAGAAGGCTTTGTAAATGTTTAATTGCCCCCTCCTTCCATATATGAAAAAGTGATACTGTCATAATAGGCATAAATTGCTATTTGCTTTATAGCAAAGTTTTTATCTAAAAAGCAGTATGATTACAGTTGCCCTCTTTCAACAGGATTTATATTTCCTTAGTTTTCAAAAGTAAAACAAAATACAGTTTTTTAAACGTCTGTTTACGGCAGTTGGGGGAGCTGTGTAAATCTTTAATATTGTGTGCTTGTTCTCTGGGTTTCTGTCATCATCCATAATTTAAAGCAACTAAATCCTGGATTTAGAAAAATTCACCATTTAGCTAGATCCAGAAGTAACACACAGCATGCTTGTTTTTACCTTAGGGTGTTCAGAAAGGAGCTTGGAGCTATGATGAGGTGATAAGATACAAGGATATTTAAAGAAATGTGGAGGGGCCACTAGATACATCAGGTATAGCACCACAGCCTCAGGCTCTCCTCTGTGGCCAGCAGCTATGAACTTCAGCAGAATATTCAATGGAGAGTAAAATTTAATCAGAAGTGAATTGTGCCAGGATCTTCTGCCTTCATTCTAAAGATGATAAGACTTGACAGCGCCTCTGTCCACTCAGGGTGAAATTTATTGAGACTTCAGTATCATATATCAACTTTGTGGAATTAAAAGCAGTCAAGTAAAATGCTAGTAAAGAAAGCATCTAATGATTGAGGTTTAAAAACGTCAGCCTTCAATTCTTGCACCTTTACCAGAAGTACAATTTTGTAGAGTGGTCAAGAGTTATGTAAGCAATTGCAGTTTTGTACTGTGATAAAAAGGGGCTGCTGCCTTAAATCACTTGCCCTTACTTAATAAAAACTTTCTTTTTTTTTTCTTTTTAATTAGAAGAGCAAATGACCATGTTAAGAGACAAATTTCTTTAATAAGGGTTCTGTAACTTGTATTTTCTTTCCACTGAAGGTTTAAATCAAAGGCAGAAGAACAGAACACAGGACAACAGTGTGTTACTGAAATCTGCTTGGAAATAAAATTTTCTGTCTCAGTAAGAATTAGGAGATACTTCCAGCATTAAAATACTCTAGTACATTTCTTGAGATTGGAGATCTGATTAACACTTAGCATTTTAAATATACTGAGAAAATGGTTTATTTAGAAGATCCTCAGATGTCTCACAAAATGAGAAATTTAAAGAGCCCAGGTGTCTCCAGAAGCAAGATGATTAAAAAAATAAAATTGTAAGCGAAAAAAAAATTAAAACTAGTTTAGATTACAGGTTAAATTAAGTTTAAATTAAAACTAAGCATAACATTCTGACCAGAAGGGAACATCATAGTCTTATATAAATTACCCAAGGGCTGTATCTCAGAAAGACTTCCTTAGAAATCATGGTTATCAGTAGGCAGTTTCTTACCAGCATGATACCAATATTTTTCTTTCGCTTACAGGGAATTGATGATGGTTCTATATACACTATGAGCACAGCTGGTATCACTGTAGTTTTGGGGTATGCATGCAGATCTTCTGATTCTCCTGCATTCTTTACCAGATTACCCCATTTCTCTGCTTCGAGCTGATCAGCTCATATTTTTTGTACCACTGATACTCACTGCATCCTTCCTCCACAGCTGTGATTCAGAAGTCAAGGTGTATCTCAGTGGCTTATAGGTTACACAGAACTGCAGTCTACTGTTCATGTGGGGCCTTGAAATGGAAGAGAAACTACTCAGCCATGCTGTGGCTGAGGTCTCACACTAAGCAAGGCTGTGTGTATAAAGGGCTGTCAATGCCCACATACAGAGGGAGGCCAATGCACCCTTTGGGAAAGGGAGTTGTCTTGCACATGCTGTGTCATGCTCCTAAACGGATGTGATGCAAGTCCTCTGCATAATTTTGGCCCTGATGTTATTGTAGCAAACTGAAAAATGTCCACTCTGCTTTATTATAAATCTTGGTGTTTTCTTTGATAATCGCTGTACAGTTATTAATTTTAATAAAATGTAGATAAAGATTCTGGGGTATGACATATTTCTGGTCTGATGTAAGTTATGTGTGAATAAACTCTTGCCCACATTATAAATGGGTAGTGTACTGGCTTGCTCTCAAACCACACCATTATCAATAGCTCCATGTTTTCTTGTTTGCATTGCTTATAGAAAGCCACGGATGTACCAATCTTCACTAAGCAGGGTATTTAAGATGTTTCTAAAATCTAAAGGTATTACAAGACGAAATACATGAATTCTGAGAATTCCTCCTTGAATATTCACAGCACTCGAAAATGGCATTGACAATCAGCTGGTGGTACGCAGTGTAAGTGCAATGGGAATCAGCCACTGGCATGAAGAAAGTGGTGTCATTGAGAAGTGGTGTGCCCTTCTGGCAGGGATAATTATCATTTACAGGAACCTTGTAATGAGATAAGCATGTTTTGACTCTTTTTCTTCAATTACCTGAGGGAGGGCAATTAAACTATGCACATTGAAGTAGGAATGTACATATATATGTGTGTATTTATTTTCATCTGAAGGGATGGCCAGTGAATATAGTTCACCAAATGTCTACTGAAGCATGAAAGGTTGCACCTATATTAATGCAGTAGCATTGAGAGTGCACAAGGTTTGCATGGCATCCATACGTCCTGTTTGCCTGGCATGGCTTTGCTGACGGTTATCTCTCTCAAGCAGCTCTCAGGCACAGTTTGGGTGTCAGCATGGGCTGTGGTCCCCTTCCACAGTCAGTCTGGATTTTGCATTTCTGTGCTGGAAATGTAAGAAGTTTTACTTGGGGGGTTTTTTTTGTGCAAGATGTCCTGAAACTGTTGGCCTATGCATCAAAGTATGGAATCTGGTCCTTTGAGCATATATAGCCAGCAACAGCAACATGGATCTGTTCAGGTGGGAAGCAGAACCGTGGGATGTGAACTGGAGGACTCCCTGTTCTGTAGAAATTAAGCATCACATACCATAAATCCTGGTGAGTGCAAACTGTACAGCAGAATGAATTTACTCCTGTCCAAAAAGTGTTAAATATTGTAACGTCGAGGCTGAGAGTGACAGTTTCATGGATGGAGCTGATGTGCACATTTCAAATATGCTAAGCACACCAGGCCCTGTAGAAAAATATGCTGATTATTTTAGTCCCAGGTGGCCAACTTGCAGCTGTTTAGCCTCAGAGATACTTCTTAGGCAGGCCTGCTGCTTCCTGACAGTCCCCAGTGTGTCATTTCCCTGCCAGCTGTGTGCAGAGAAGATGGCTCCCAAATCTTGAATTGTACAATGGTCTCAGCTGAGGTTTCTAGTTATACTGATGCTGGTAGTGCTAGCTGTGATAGCATAGGGCACAGGTGTCCCCCCTCAGTTCTGAATGAGTGCGGAAGCACAGGTTTCTATGCTTCTTGTTCTTTGTAGAAGGAGAAAACCATGGCGGACGAACTATGGTCATTTTAGTTGAAGAAATGCATGTGAATGGTCTGTCAGCTCATTCACAATCCTCTTTCAGGCATTCTTAGTAGCTATGTTTTATGTGAATAAATTATATTTGCCCAAGACTTGTCTGTGGAACTGAGCCCAACTGACGTGGTGTGGTTTATTTATCATATTAAACATATAAGAAAGATATTAAAATATTAGAGAGCATCCAAAGGAGGTCCAGAAAGATGGTGAAGAGCCTTGATGGGAAGCCGCATGAGGAGTGGCTGAGGTCAGTTTTTCTTTTCATTCTGGGGAAGAGGAGACTGAGAGGAGACATCATGGCAGTCTACAGCTTCCTATCCTTCATTCTGAACAACGCATTACTCCTTGTTCTATCACTACAGATTCTGATGAAGAATCTCTCTGACTTCCCTGTAGGCCCCGTTAAGAAACTGGAAGGTGGCCATGAGGTCCCTCACTGCTCAGATTTGTGCCAAAAGGCATAACCAAACTCTCCTTTGGTAAACCCTGTTTCACCAATTCCAGAAAAACTTGGTTCTGTAGGATTTGTATGCAGAAAAAAAAGCTTTACTTAATCTCCTTCACCTCTCCTCCTAACCCTGAAAACAAAAGCAAGATTTCAATTCCATTCATGAAATAAAAAAAATTACATTTCATGAAAAGAATTAAAACCTTGAAATCAGAGAACAAAGTGAAACAAACACACTGGAAAGAAAATATGATGAAATCAAATGCAAGAAAAAAAAAAAGGGAAAATTTAGAAATGCACTGAATAAAACAAAATGGACTGGGATGAAATGAGGTACAATGAAAAGGACCAAAACGTGTAACAATTATAATCACTGAAATCTCAAAATCAGGGGAAAAAGTAAAAAGAAGAGACAGGAGAAGAAATGGATGAAATGAAATGCTAAGAAAAAAAAAATTTAGGAATTCTGATATGAAGAGAAAACCACATAATGGAATGACATTGAAGTGCAGGGAAATGGACTGAACCTTGCCCAATTGAAGGAAAGTCTTCATTTCATGAAAGGAAATGAAATCTTGAAATCACAGGAGAAAGTGTAACAAACACTCTGGAAAGGAGAAATGATAAAATAAAATGCAATTGAAAAAAAAAGAAACTTTGGAAATGGAGTGACCACAACCAAACGGATTGGGATGAAATGAGGGGCAGTGAAAAGGACCGAAACTTGCCAAAATTATACTTACTGAAATCCCCAAATCAGCGAATGATATCAAAAGAAGTGTCAGGAGAAGAAATTGATGAATTGAAATACTTAAAAAAAATTTTAAAATTCTACATCGAAGTGAAAACAATAAAAAGGCAATAGGATGACATGAAGTGCAGGGAAATGGACCAACCTTGCCCAATTGATCTTCATTGAATTGGCAAGACTTCTTTTCTTTTCATGAAATGAAAACTTTCCTTTCATGAGAGGAAATGAAATCTTCAAATCAGAAAACAAAGTGTAACAAACACTCTGGAAAGGAGATATGATAAAATAAAATGCAATTAAAAAAAGAGAAACTTTGCAAATGTATTGACTACAACCAAAGGAATTGGGAGGAAACGAGGTGCAGTGAAAAGGACTGAAACTTGCCAGAATTATACTTACTGAACTCTTGAAACCAGGGAACAAAGTCAAATGAAAAGACAGGAGAAGAAATTGAAGACACGAAATGCGAAGGAAAAGAAATTTTGAAATGAAGTGAAAAGTGTATAATGGCATGGGATGACATGAAATACAGTGAAATGGCCTGAACCTTGCCGAATTGATCCTCATCGACATGGCAAGATTTCCTTTCACGAATGGAAATGAAATCTTGAAATCAGAGAACAAAGTGAAACAAACACACTGGAATGGACATACGATGCAATCAAATACAAATTTAAAAAAAAAGAAAATTCAGAAATAGTGTTGTTTGGTCCTTTTCACTGCGTCTCATTTCATCCCTATCCATGTCATTCTCTTCACTCTGTGTTCCCAAGCTGATTGTGTGAAGTTTCCCCACCTTGGTGTTAAGTCCTACGCTAAATGTATATATCACTGCCACAATTTATCTCGGTTCTGCTGATCTTGTTTGTTGAGTGTTATCACAGCTGAAAAAAGATTAATAAAATATCCCCCCATATTGACAGGGCTTCTCAGAGTGTGTCAAACTGAGTGTGTCGAACTCCACATTAATGAAACTTCTGTATGGATTTTAGATTTCAACAACTATAGCAAGACAGAGATAAGTAGAGAAAATGAGGAGTGTTGGAAGATTAAAATGATGTCAAAGATAAATATGAAGGGCAAATATTAAATACACATCTCAATTTTGTATCTCTTGATAGAATTATGAAGTGTTTTCAAAATTTCTAGATTAATTTACGTTTATGAGCTCTGAAAATCCCTGAGAGATGAAACAAAATAGGTCAAAATTCAGAAAGTCACTTTCATGTAAGGGGCAAATTTGACCAGGTTTGAGCCAAAGGTAGTGTCTATAGTGCTCTCCAGAGTGTCAAGGCCATTTTTAGGCCAACAGAAGTACTTATCCTCTTTGTCTACTCATAAAAGAGCATTTGTTGCTCTTCTTCCTAGGAAGATCATTTGATGGTGCTCAATGCAGAGTGCCTCAATTTTTTGTGAGCCTCCAGCAACTCTCTAAGTCCTTGCATTGACATGGCCTGGCAAGAAGGTGATCAGGAATCTTGTTTTGAGATAGCCTGCTTGGACAGGCTGCTTTCATGAGGTAATATAGATCAGACCTGCTAGGACTGCCCTTGAGTTCAAAACATAACCAACTGGACTTCTGTAAGGCCTTTGAACATAGGCCTGCAAAACATCCATGTCTCTAAGTTAAAGAGCTATGGATTTGATGATGGTGGAATAGCGCAGAAATCGTGCACTGGTGGGGTTAGAAAGAGGGACTCAGAGCTTTGTTATGCAGCCCTGAGACACAGAATCTTTTGGAGACTTGGTCAGTACTAGATTTGGATTCCAGACCCTGTCTTCAGCGACGTGTAGGAGCTTTATTCAATGTAACATGAATGCAAGCATTGACCAAACCCCAGAAACAGAAAGGCAGTGGGGTCTAAGTGTATCTTTGAGGTTAGAAATGCAAAGGTCATGAATACATAGATTTTCTTACATAATCAAAATGTGTTTAATATTCAGATTCTCTCTATTCAGCCAAAGGATGGATAGAGGCTTGGCAGAAGGGTGCTTATACAAATGGGTAAAGTGCAGGAGTAATTTCCACACTTCATTCCAGAAGCAGACAAAATTACAATGCAAGAGAAATAAATGCTTAAACATCTCTAGATTACAATCTGAAGAGGAGGCAAATTCTTTTGCTAAAACCTTTTAAATAATTTGGAACTACTTTTCAATTTATGATTGTTGCAACTATTTTCTTGACAAAAAAAACACGGTCAGGAGAAGAATAACTTAAAATAAAGCCAGTCCTCAGCAAGCATTGAATTATTTAGAGACTTTATTAGTACTACTAGTTTTAAGCCTTGCCTTCTTCTTTAGCTAATTTAAAATAATAGCAAAAACCACCACCAACAAGAAGAAGATATAGGGGGGTCTTGGCAGGCAGAAGTGTGCCTTATTATTGTACTCCCACTCGTCCATTGAGTGACCCCACATCACTCCATCCTGGCATAGAAACCTTTAATACATAGTTACCGTGATTTATATTCTAATATAGCAGACAAAGGCATCTACAACTTAATTTGAAAAAGTAGGAGTTCAAGACAGGAGTTTCAGAAATTGTACCTGATGATTTTAGAGGACACAGAAAACTCATAGCTGTAGAGTCACGCTCTCTTCTTTTTATAATACAGACCTCAGAAACGTTGTCCTATGGTATGTAGTCCTGTATCTCTATATACAACAAAAAGCTTCTGAAAACACAATAACATAATATTCATTCAGGGAGGAGTATTGTATTCCAGATGACAGAGCAAGCAAAAGGTTGTCCTAAGTATTCTTAAACCTTTCACAGAATCACAGAATATCCTGACTTGAAGGGGACCCACAAAGGTCGTTGAAGTCCAACTCCTGGCCCTGCACAGGACAATCCCAGGAGTCACACCATGTGCCTGAGAGCATTGTCCAAACCCTTCTAGAACTCTGTCAGGCTTTGTGTTGTGACCACTTCCCTGGGGAACCTGTTCCAGCCACCCTCTGGGTGAAGAACCTTTTCATAATACCCAACTTAAACCTCCCCTGTCTCATCTTCTCGAGACTGAACAAGACAAGTCACCTCAGCTACTCCTCATATGGTTTCCACTCGAGACCCATCACCATCTTTGTAGCCCTCCTTTGGACGTTCTCTAATAACTTTATGTCCTTCTTATATTGTGATGCCCAAAGCTGCATACAGGACTCAAGAGACATTGTTATACCTGCATGTAAGTCGTCTGAAAGTCCCTTTTCTCTATTTTTTAAAGAATCTGTTTTTCATTTATAGATGTAAAAGCAAGCAGCACATTCTTAATGACCTGCTGCTTGAGGGTGATCCTTCAATATGCAGTGCAACACTACTCTGGAAGAGGTTGTTAAAATGTTGCTAGTTCTTCCCTAGTGGAAATTTATTCAAAGAAAATAAACATTTATCATTAGTGGGCTTCTGCTCCCATTTCATCCTGCTAATGAATCCCTTCTACAAGGATTAGATGTTGATTAGATATAATGGCTGTTAATGATCTTATCTACTAAATTAAGGCAGATGTTAAGGGATTTATACTTAAAAATACCTCATGTGGTAAATCTCAGGAGTGTGCAGAAGAAAGGCAACGCTGTCTGCATTCATAGTCATAACAAATTAACCATGACCTGAAGAGGTCAGGAAGTGTTCATATTATTTGATTAGAAAAGGTACAAGCAAAATTCCTACTACCATATGAGCATTTTTGAAGACAGTGGAATGAAAAAAAAAATTCTCGAAAGACTCTGAACCCAAAAGTAATTTTGAAAATGTCATTTATCTGTAAGCTGTGAAAATGATTCCTGCTAAAGGAACTCAGTCTTGCCTAGTGAGAGGGACCAATCTGATTTTTATTTATGCCTCAACATATGTTACACATGAGATGAAAAATTACTCTAGGGGCTGTACTTGTGCTGGGAGCCCTGTCCCCGGGGAGGCTTTGTCTGGCAGTCAATCAGGGGAGAGAAAGCTTCCGTGACTGGGCTGCAAGCGACCCCCCACCGGCTGGTGGGGCAGATCCCTGGATGCCTACGAAAAAAAATGCCCGGGAAATCGGGCCATGGGAGGAGCCATAAAAACTAACTGTAAAAAAAAGTTAACAGCACCACAAAGGGGGCCATTCTTTCTTTGGGTTTCTTGGAGGGAGGAGGGGCTCGCCCGGAAGGTCAGCTTGGGCCCCTTCACCCCCTCGCCTTTTTTCCCTGTCCCCACCTGCTTCGCCACTTCCCCGAGGCAGCTCATCACCGTGACAACCTGGAGCTCCGCTGTTTCTCTGAGAGAGCAGGTGCCGCCCGCACCCAGCCCGCAGCCATCGTTCGCCGATGCCAGAGACGCGCTGCTCGCTGCCGCTTGGAAATCGCGCCCAGCCGGTCACAAGGGATGCGCAGGCTCGCCGCAGCTCGCAGCATGCTCCATCTGCCAAAGTCACCTATGGGGCACCGCGGGATACAGCGGTAATGATGTCCTTGTCTTCTGTTTCTCTCTCCATCTCTTCTTCCCTCTCTGCTCCCTTTTCTATCCCCCTTCCTTAGGAACACTTATCTTTCTTTATCAATAAACAGTTCTCAGATATAATATTGCCATGTTCACGCTTTATTTTCATCCAAGAAATCTATCAAAAAGAATCCTCCCCTACTCCCCTTTTACAGTGGGATGGGACACTGGGTTACACTGTAATGAAATCTCAGCTTTTTTTCCCTTACTGTTAGAAGCTGGTAAGAAGTAATTTTTAGTGTAGCGATCTTACTGGACTGGGTAGTAGTAAATTCCAGGAAAATAGGCAAATAGCTCCTTTGTGAATGAGAGCAGGGCTATAAAACGAAAATGAGAGAATGAAGCTCACTGGCTGAACATGTGAGTGAAAAACAGATGTGTGTGATGAGGGCATACTTGAGGAATAACCTGTGAAACAGTCCCCTAGGAAGAGGATGAATGTTGCACCACTGCCAGATCAACTAAAGATGTTTTATGCTTATGCGGATCTCTGTTTTTCATTTTTCTTTTAGTAATGCCAATGTTTATAGTATTAGAGGTATCTACAGGGAGGGATAAAGCATGCTAAGGTCTTTGACTTGATGGAATGCT
The DNA here is from genome assembly GCA_013398855.1 of Mohoua ochrocephala. Lineage (NCBI taxonomy): Eukaryota > Metazoa > Chordata > Aves > Passeriformes > Acanthizidae > Mohoua > Mohoua ochrocephala. Next base: position 21,796 of record VZTA01004771.1, read on the forward strand.
CAAGGTTGGCTATTTAGCAAGAGAATTCCTGGATTATGGCCCTCTTAGCTGAATTTGATATTCTTTCAGTAGTTTTATAATAATTTGAGTATCAAAATATGCTCTTTGGGAGACCCTTCCATTATTGCCTTTTAATGACCAAGATCCTCTGAGTCCTCCATTAAGACAGCAAAATATTCTATCATGCTCAGTATTACAAGCAAGCTGGCATTCAGGCTTTTATTTTTTGGCTCATCTGTTTAATTCTGTAAAGCCCTGATGTGATTATTAAGAATAAGAGTCATTGATAAAATTGCATTGATGGGTGAAATTTATCTTGTACAGAATGGCAGCATGAGGCCAAAGTAAGATGTATGTGGGATATTAGCCTCTGATGGTTCTCTGCTAAGGAAGAATTTAATTAACAATAAATTTAATTATTTTATTTTGATATGCAGGGTTTTGCAGACTTTCCTGAGTTTTTCAGCATAGCTAAGAATCTAGGGGATGAAATGAGGGTCAGATTTTCAAAAGCAGCTAATAATTTTGGCTAGCCTTTTTTTTTTTTGAGGATTTTTGGAGGGAAAAAGGGATTCTGGTATAAAATTTGAGACACCTTCAAAGCAACTCTTTTTCGGAAAGCTTTGCGAATTTAATTATTGAAACTCAGTTCCATGGGAAAACAGTCTCCAGGTGAGTTCCCAAAGACACTTGCATTTCTTGAGCACCTAGGTGTGGACTCTTGAGCCTTGTGTAAAAAGTTCAGAGGCTCCCTCAACCGGGTTTTAAATGTTGCTGTGAGGAGCCAATTTAATTTTGATTTCTGTCTCAGTGCTGGTTGTCAGAGGCATGTGGGGGAGGGGGCGCACGTGTGCCACTTGCAGGAGGCAGCTAGGAGAAGATGGGTGAAAGCCTTGTCTCTGGGGAGGCTTTGCCTGGCAACCACTTCCCCCCTCACATGGGACAGGCAGCCAGCAGGAGACCACCAGGGACACTGTATCCTCTGGAGAGGTTCTCCAATCAGATGGCCAAAGGTCTCCACCAATGGACTGCAGTGGAACATTGGACTGGGCCACTGGTCTCCTGTCAGCAGACAGACCTTGGGAGGAGCCAGGGGGTATAAAAGTAACTCTGTCACAAGCCCTGGGATTTGTCTGTTTGCTTTTTGCTTCTTGCCGTGGCTCCAGCCTGCTTTTTGTCTCTGCTGCCCTCGTGGGCCCTTGCTCGCCCTCACTCACCCTCCCTCTTGCCAGGCCGTAACACTTGCTTTTTCTCTCTGTCTCCTCCCTCTCTCTCTCTCCACACCCCATCCTTTTCCATTTTCCTTCCTCCTTTTCTGTCTTTTCTATTCCTCTTTAGTAGGGCAACTCCTTTTCTTTCATTACCAATAAAAGGTTTTCAGATACAATGTTGTCTCGGTTGACTTAATTTCATCCTGGACCATCCATTTTAAAAGAATGGTTCCCATAGCGGAATGTGGCAATTGCACAATGTCAAGGCCTTCTCTATTTCTCAGTTTGCTGTCCCACGGTGAGAATATTGGGAGCTGGGAGATGATGCCACCAGTGCAGTTGATCTGAGCTTACCAAATACATATTATGTGCCATTTAATGCCCTACTCAGTGGGTGGTGTTTGGGTTGGTAGTCATTGCATGGACGCTGTCTGGGCATTGTTCTACTTGTGGGAGAAAGTGAACAATTGCCTTTGGATCTTCCTTCCCCTTCCCCATTCCCTTTCCCTTTCCCTTCCCCTTCCCCGTGAGCTCTCCAGAGTCTTCAGCTTCCATCAGGGCATGTCACCTTTGTTGGCATGGGGTCCCTCTTGTGCTGCAGTGCGGATATCTGCTCCTGCCTGTTCCTTCATGGGCTGCAGAGGCACAAACCTGCTTCCCATGGTTTTCTCTACAGGGAAATCTCTCTGATGCCTGGAGAACTTTCTTCTCCACTGACTGGTGTCCACAGGGCTGTTTTCTCTCTCTGGTTGTGTTTCAGTCCATGTCTCTCTCAGATGTTATGCAGCATTTTTCTCCCTTTCTTCAACACATTATTACAGAGAAACCACCAGCTTGACTGATGGGTCCTGCTTTTTTTGCCAGAAGCAGGTCCATTTTGGAGCCAGCTAGAACAGGCTCAATTCGAATGGGGGCAGTCCCTGATCTCTTCTCAGGTGCCACCCCTGCAGCATCCCCCGCTACCAAAACCTTGCCACACAAACAAAATAAAGGCATGTATGAGACTAATACTGGCAGGAAATTCCATCAGTGATGTCACATGTTCAATTTTTAATAAATGTTCTTTCAGAAGAATAGCATCAGTGTTTTGTCACTCATCATTTTCATGACTGAAAATACAGAGTTTTAATAGCAAACTTGTAAACAATAAATTAGTGTTTGATATACAGTCAAAAGAAGAAGAATTCAAACTTCAAAGAAACACCATTTCAACTACAGCAGTACATTCCCAGGTGCTTCTAATCTACAGTTGTTTGGACCAGTTTTTCATCTCTGTCCAATAGAGGTGTTAAAGACGTATCCAATTATTAAATTCACTGATCTGGCAGACATTTAAGAGATATATTGATTACTAAACCAGTTACAAGATGATACTTAAAAGTCCCAGAAATAGTGAGCTGCAGAGCATTCTGAATTTCAGTGGAAGTGTGGGATCATAAAATTTACCCTCAGTTAGATGCAAACTACCTTTTTCTTATGTCAAGAAGTCATATTCTTTAAAGAGTAATAGTGAAGAGCAGATAGCATTTATGTCCAAATGAAGTCACAATAATTTTCATGGCATCTACCTGTTTACAGTTCTGATTTCCATCAAACAGAAATTGGTAGGAAAAGAATGGCCAGATGTTTTTCATGCAAATTTTCTGCTGGGTAACAAGATGAGAATTTTACTTTTAGGTCCCTATAGAACTGTTTGTTCTAAACGTCATAGTTTCAACTCCTATTCTACTAGATTATGAAACTGTGAAAAGCAGGAAGTAACTGTCAAGTAAGGCAAAAGATGGACACTGAAAATGTGGGTGTCACTTGGCTGCTGACTCGTCTGATTAGACCTGTAGATTTTTCCTTTACTATTGGTTGCTCAATGCCCAACTCCCCAGACAAACCCAAACCAAATAAAAATGTGTTATGATGACAAACTGTACAAAAGCTGGATCTTCCTGTGCATGTAGATCAGGTTTTAGCAACCAGTTACTGATGCTGGCACAGTTATTTTTTGGCAGCAAGGCACTATGTAAGAAAAATTCACCATTAAAATAAGAGCAGGATGAACTAATAATTGGTTTCAAACATATTAAAGACAAGAGGGTGGTTTGAAGAAATCAGCATGAGTTTATACTTGATCAAGCTGATAGCCTTCTATGATGAGATTACAAACTCAGCAGATATTGCTTATCTTGACTTTAGCAAGGCTTTTCACCCTGTGTCCCACAACATTCTCATCAAGAAACTAAAGAAATGTGGACTAGAGAAGTAGACTCTGAAGCAGCTCAGAAGGTGGCTGAACTGCCAAGTCTGAAGGGTTGTGAACAGCAGCCACTGGTGGTGTACACCAGCAGTTGACACCGGAATGGATACCGTTTAGCGCATTCCTTAATGACGAGGATGTTAGGATGGAGCGTACACTAGAAAGTTTGCATACGATCTGAAACTGAGAGAAGTAGTTGGTAGACCAGGTGGTTGTGCTGCCATCCAGAAAAACCTCAGCAGGCTGGAGAAATGGTCTGACAGGACCATCATGGTGCTCAACAAAGGGAAATGCCAAGTTCTGCCCCTGGGGAGAGTCAACCCCATGCACCGGGACAGGCTGGGGACTGAACAACTGGAAAGCAGCTTTGTAGAGAAGGACCTTGGGGTTCTGGTGGACACCAAGCTTACCATGGGATAGAAAACTGTACTTGCATCAAAGAAAGCCAAGACAATCCTGGTCTTTGTTAGGAAGAATGTTGACAGCAGGCAGAGAGACCTGACCCTTCCCCTGTGCTCATCCCTGGGGTGCTGTGTTCTTTTTGAAGCACCCACTGCAAGAGAGATTGGATGACTCCAGAGAAGGGCCATGAAGACAATTAAGGGACTGCAGCATTTTTTCGAGGAGAAGAAGAAGATGAGAGCTGAGATTCTTCAGCCTGGAGAAAAGAAGGCTTATGGAGGAGCTTATCACTGTGTATTCATATATTTAATATTCATATACCAGATACTGGAGAGTAAAGAGGATGGAGCCATACTCCTCTCAGTGGCATCCAGTGGAAGTACAGGAGGCAATAGGAATGAATTGAAACATAGTCAATTCCATTTAAACACTTCCAATTCTGTAATTCATTTAGCTGCCTTCCTGAAGTGATTACACTTATGCAGTGACAACAGGAATTTTAAAAAAGCAAATTAAATGCCTAACTTTTTGACCACAGTATGAAATGCGCTCTCTATAAATGAGCAGTCTTCCTCAGACCGATGTAATGATAATAAAACTATCTGCCTTTCTGCCTCATGATCTTGCTTATGCCTGATAGCACATGTACAACACATGCAAAAATAGTGAAAGGCATTAACCACTGAGGTCTCTTTGCATCAAGGAGAGTGTTTTTTGTTATTAGATGTGCATTAGTTCAAGAAAAGTGAGTTCTTGACTTCTCTTCCATAACTGTACTTTGAGCATGGCTGCTCCCTGGTTTCGAGGGCCTAGTCATTTTTCCATGCATGTCACAGGGAATTGCAGCCTTTTGAAAAATAATTCTGAACAACTATTGATGCCTTGGAGTGGCAACCTGAAAACAGAGGCTAGACAAGATTAAGAGAATAAAAGCAGGTATCTATTGAAGGGCCTTCAGTAGGTATACCTTGGGCAGTCAGAAAGCTCTGAGAGGCTACACCCAAGATGGACACTGGGTCATGGGTTTTTCACACTTTTATAAGTTTGGTCCATTTGTATACCAGGGTTAATTCTCCAATTACAATTTCAGGTAATGATGTCATTACTCCAAGTTTGTTCCACCTTTCCAGAGGCTTAGTTTACATCTTTCGGGGCCTGGGACAACAAGGTGTCCTTGAGTCCAGGCCCAGAGAGGATTCATTATGTCTAACAGTAGCTAACAGGCTATGAAGAGTTTTAGAGTTACACACTAAACCAGTACAGGGTCTGAAAATATAAAAGCTAAATCCTAAGGCATCCCTGTGAGGTGGAGTTATTTACTTTTTTCCCTAGTGATCCCTAAAGTCTGCTAAGTCTTTAAATGGAAGTTCTTTTCTGTATATCTAATTAATTTTCTGGATGTTGTTCAGGTCAATATCAAACTATACAGAATTGTAATCGACAGAGAAATGCAAATAAGAAACAGGAACATTCCATCATAAACCAATAAAAACAATTCAGTATGTAACAGGCTGCCTTTAGCAGCAATTGCAGTACTTCAAAGTAAACACTGTGTAATAATGTGTAAAGATGTGTCCCTAGGCTTCAGAAATATGATCTATTATTAGTTATCAAAATAATTAACAACTGTGCTGGTGTTGGTCAATAAAAATCATGTCAAAAATCCCAAGGTACTACTGACAGCGTTATCCAATATAATATTCTTCTGCTCTTAGCGTGGAAGAGATTTCAGAGTATTTGTTTTCCCAGCTGACAAAATACATAAATATGAAACTGAAACTGGAAAGTAGGAAGCAGCTGTTGATAGGAGGTAATATATGGCATGTGAATTGTGGTGCACACTTCAGTACAATTGTTTAAAATAAAACTGGCAGAAAGAGAAGAAAATAAGATTTATGGTGCGTGAGAGTTGAGAAATATTGCCTACACTGAAAGGAGCAATTTATTGTCTGTGGTACAATGCAGTGAAGATGTTACAAAGAGAGCTTAACCATATGTGATTAGTTGACATAAAAGAGCCTGATTTTGCTTATTAGGTTTCATTGAATTCCAAAGCATGTACAACAACTTAGTGTATTTAAATATATTCTGCTATTAATTAGCTACTGAGCCTGAATAGGAACACATTTTTGCCTAACTGGAAAGAAGATTTTATTCTTTCTTTGGTACATGTTCACAGCTCCATCAAATTTCTATCCAAGAGCCATGATCATCTTAGTCATGTATTGCCAAAGGAAATAGTAGGCCTATGCAGATTCATTGGCTAAGGGATATCTGTAACCTTGACGTAGGGACAGGCTGCTCTTACAAAGGAGGGGACTTCATCCTCTCCCATATGCTGCAGTTTGTTTTAGTTAGAGAAGAAAAGATCTTTTTTATGGATCCAGACCTGGAGAATGACACTTTGACTAGACCAAAATTTTATCAGAAATGGAAACACAAATGTCAGTGCCCCATGGCAGATAAACAGATGATGTTTTTTGGAGGTCCTGAGTGCGTGTGGAGTTAATTGTTGAAGGTGTGCTGAAGTCTCTTAGGGGACTGGAATGGTCTAGTGAAAGGGAGTGGAATAGGAACTTGATGATCTTTAAGGTCCGTTCCAAGTCATCCTATGATTCTATGACTCTGTGAATTTGACCAGGAGCGGTTTATATTTCTAGGGGAAGTTATGGGTAAGCAATCATGTTGGTGTTCAGTTTACTCCCCTACTGGGCTCATAATTTCACAGACACATCTGAATTTAAAGAACTGATTTCTACCTTTCCTGTGGATCTTCATGTGACCTTTGAAGCTAGATCTGCTCATTTTACAAGAAGAAATAAAAAGCAGCTCATATCAACCTTCCTATTGATAGAGCACATGAACACTGCAGAGCAGCTGGGGACAAGAAGAGTGCCAATTCTAGTTTTAGTACAGAACAAGAAATAAAACTCCAAATATGAATTTGCACAAAATACTTAGTCTTGTTTTGCACTTTTTCTTCACTTTGGGATACAAAGAATATAAATCAGCATTCAGCTTTTCTACAGATATATAGATTAGCTGCTGGTGAATTGGTCTGGGGTGAGTTTCCTGTTGATATTATTAAATTGAGAAAGAACTTTAGGGATGGTTGATGTTGTCTTTGGCAAGCAGATGTGATTCAACTCTGTCTTAAACCAAACCTTCTCTGAAGTGGAAGCTACAAAATGGTAGTAAATACGATAGCAATGCTAAACAGGGCTTTAGATCAGGCTTAGCACTGTGCTGGTGTGGTTCTCTGGCTTCCTGGCAGCTCAAAACACTGGTTAAGGAAGTCGAACTTAAAACTTTAACCAAAGATATGCTTAGACATCACTGATCACAGGGATTTATTGATTCACTTCTGGAGTCTCACTGGCAGAAAAGAAGGCATGAATTGAAGCACAGACTGCCCATACATGGATTTTGGCACCTTGCAAAACTGCATTGTGCAGACCTTGTAGATATAATCTCTCCTGGACTGGATGATGTGACGACTCCTTCAGAAACAAGCAGCTGTATCAATTGACCGTAAAGAGCTTAGACCTCTCACCTAAGGACTGTGAATTTACCCAGACACATCCTGCTTGACACAAGGTCAGATGAGGAAATTTCACGGTAATTGAAGATGATCAAACCCAGCTTCCAGATTTATGCAGTCCAAGGCTCCGTTCCAAGTGTTTTAGCTGATTTTCCAAATATTGTTCAGGTGAACATGACATTCAGGAAGCAGAGCAATAGGCTATCAATGAGAGACCAAAGGGAAAAGAGACAGTAGTGAGGAGAGGAAATCCCTTCTCTGAAGTTTGTCACAATATTTTTCTGGAGTTGCTTTATCCAATGTTAGAATACATTGAGGGTCGATTTATTGCTAGTATACTAAAATTGGATCATGTTAACAGCATTTCTACCTTCATGACTAAAGAGAACATACTGGAAGGGAACCAAGATGTGCCTCTTGAGTTAGACACGGGTAACCAGCCACTCAAATTCATTTCCCATGACAGGTTACATTATGTAGCCAGTTCTGTGGAATCTACCTGGACATAGAAGGATGTATAAGATTTTGAGTGAGGATGGTGAGACATGTAGGATGACCTATATAAAAAGAACAGTGAAATTATCCAAGATTCACCTGGGAACAGAAATAACTGAAGAGGAGGGTGTGATAGAGAACTATAATTCATAAATGACAGAAAGACTCCAGCAAAAATAGTACAGGCATGAATTGATTGTTCATTCTTTCTTCTAACGAAAGGGGCAACTCAATGAACTTAGTGAACCAGGTTCAACACAAATAGGAAGAGGTGGCTCTTTGTGCAAGCAGTACAAGAGCTGTTATCTTTCTATATGGATAAGGACTTCTAGGCCACAAATCTTCCCATGCTCTCTTTTCCAGAGTCTTTCATCAATCCTTGCCAGGGATATAATGACTGATAAAAATTTATGTTGGTGCTAGGGAAAACTGCACAAGTTCATGAAAGAGAAATCCTTTGAGTGTTACTAAATATGTGGAAATTAAATTTGGTTGAAGAAGTTCATAGGCAGGTGAGGGGAATTTTAAAAAGTAAAATGCACATTCACTCTATTCTTACTTGTCTGCAAGTGTCTGGTATTGGCCAGATTTGAGGATATGGCCTCTGGAAACTGATATTATATTATATTATATTATATTATATTATATTAATTATATTATATTATATTATATTATATTATATTATTAGTAATGGGCTAATTTGGACAGTTGACATTATAAGAGCTCTTTGTGCCCCAGAAGTATTCTCATTTGAAATTTATTCTGCAATATAATGTAGAGGCCCTTTGGGAAGTTTTTGCATCTGTAAATGTTGTCCAGCACTTTCTTTCTCACCTTCTCAAAACGTGCACCATGTGTTTTATGACTATTGATTATACAAAAAGTTTGGGTTGGAGGATCAGTAAGGCTGAATACTCTTGAAGTACTCAGAATAGTACATGTATTGTCAGTACTACTTTTTTTGGCATGTTTCCAAGTTCTCCATGATAGCCATAGAGAACCAAAGAAGGCAATAGTCTGAGGGGCCAGTTATCTCTCAAACTTTGCAATATTCTATTTCTCATGAGAATATTTTCGCCAGAGAGGAAGAAGGGTTAAAGAGCCTAAGAAAATCAATAGGATGCTTGACAAGAAAGTTATGTTCTTTAGAAGATGCATAATTTACAGACCTTAATCCTCTGTAAATATTTATTTCATTGATTTTTCTCCCACACTCTTTATAGTTTCTTTATATATGCCTATCAGAAACCACACTTATAGACATTATTACTACAAAAATGAAGAAATACCTGAAAAGCTTGATACCAGAATACCACTAATTAGAGGTTATATGACTATATACCATTTCATAATTAATACCAAACATAAATAAACAGAACTTTTTCACAGCCACATGTAATGTAAAAATCTTTCCCAAATCATATTATTTTGCTTTTGGTGTTACAAAGACAAATATGATGCGAAAATATAATCACATCTAGTGTTCATCCTCTATTATTGAAAAATAGTGTGGCTTAATTGAGATGAAATATATACAGTTGATTGACCTCCATCTCACTCTAGTTTGTGGCTTCAGGTACTATTGAATCAGAAGCAGACATATATAAAATAGGTTGCATATAATGTCCGCAAAAATAGTACAGAGATTGACACATCAGGTTCATAGAAGTTAGGATATTGAATAAGGTTGCTTGGCCAATTAATTTTGCCTTCTTTTTTCTATTCATTCTTGTACAACAATGATATTTTTCTCCTAAAGATTTCTCCTTTATTCAGTGCACAGGAATGGACAAGGCACTCTTGAAATATTACAGTTCATTAAGAGAGAATCGTGTACCTGGACTGTGAAAAGGCAGGGGAGAGGACTAATGGGAAGCCATTATAAGAAAGTATTCCTGAGCTCAGCCATTGTGTGGGGACACAAGTGATATAGAATTCAGTCATTGGTTGGTGTTGTCAGATGCTTGACCAAGTCCCAAAGGATTCTGCACCTCTACAAAATACACCTGCATGCAGGAGAAATCAAGCCATAATTAAATACAACAAATTTGACTTTGACAAATGTGAGGTAGTTATAACCTATTAGAAACAGGTTCTTCTAAGAAGAAGTGCTCGGCTGTCTTAATAACAGAGTATGGTCATTCTTGCTCCACATGCCATTATATTTATGTCTTTTTTATTTCTACAGGTGCAGATAAAAACTATAGCACCAGATAGTGAGTTTCCACCATTGTACAAACTGTAAGAATACGCTACTTACCCTGAAAAAACTTGTCTGAATACGCATAAAGAAAAAAATATATAGCATGACTTTGGCTAATGAAGAAAGATATTGATGGTCACCCTCAGATAAACTCTGCTCCAAAATACTTAATCCTAGTTATTGTCCTTTTTGACTAAAAGTAGAAATCAGACCACAGTTTGTGTGAGAGCTACAAATAATGAAGTGTTATGTAAGACATCTACTGCTCTTTGTCCAATCAAGTCTCCTGAGCACAAACACAATACCTAAAGTCTTTGAACTGTGGCATGTGTGGAGTGACCACAGGAGCCCAAAGAAGCAGTTTTTGAGAGCCATTAGAGATCCAGAGCTTCTTGGCGTGTAACTAACAGGAATGGCACAGTTAAGTATCTCCAAGGAAGATAAAAGATTTTTGTCTGCTTTTTTTTTTTTTTTAAATTTAATTTCACGGAAACTTGCTAATTGAAAGCTAATTTAAGGCAAAGGAGTAGCAACATAATCTATTTGTCTCCTTCTATACAAATGTACAAATAAAGATACCCGTAGGTACAGAATTAACAGATAGATTTTGAAAAGCAAGCTGAGGTGTCTTGATTTGCTGTGCCACTTTTGTAGCACCCTGAAAAGAGAGCTTTCAGAAAATGCTGACCATTTTTCTTCCTCTAGTGGTTCCCTTCAAGGCATCTCTTGATAGGTCCACAGGGAAAAATATACTTTAAATCATTACTCACTCAAGAAAATGTTGGTCATCATTCTTTTCTTGATTAAAGCCTCAAAACTGCATGTTAGACCTTAAAGATTTCTCTTTGTCCTCTTGGTTACTGAATTTATGTCAAAATTATATTATCAAACATTTCCCTGACAAAACAGGGTTTTGATCAATAAAATGAATGTCAGATCTGCAATGCTAAGCTTAGGCAGATTTTTTTTTCACTTAGTCCTTTTTTTTCCCCATAATATAAATGTATTTTTAATGAGTTTGTGTGGTGTTTTTTCTGTAAACTTTTCTGTGTTATTTACGTTCAGATTTCCCCCGAGTCAGGTTTTTTTTTAGCACTGCCTATAAAGATTACTTCATTTTTGATTTATTCATGGCCACAGCAAAACCATCTCACTTATGGGAAATACACTTCTGAGGAAATAATTTACATTATAGAAATTAATGAATTCCACTGTAGGGTTTAACTTCATAAATTGCTAAATCGGCAAATGTTCAAAAGTGCCAGGCAGTACAGTTCTGTGCTACCTGACCGGAGATGCATTTTGCACTGCTTTTTACATATTCCCACATAACCTCATGTTTAGTTCCCCAAGATATTCTGCATCTGAGTTGTTCTGCTCATTCCTGTGGGGCTTTGGGGAAGAAAACACAGCTAGATGTAGGTGTTATAATTCCTATTATCTTTAGCTGAAAAAAATTGGAGTTGTGTCTCCTGGATTTGTTTGACCTTTATACACAGACTGTGGAGAGGATTAATTACGTGAGGGAGTTATTAACAAAAGCCAGTATATTGTCCAGACACCTGAAATTAGCAGTTAAAAAAGGATATTTATCTTGAAGCCTCCCTTCTTTAGATGCAAGGCAGCACTCTGCATTCTTATTTAAATGTGTTTTGCATAAAAGAGTCACTAGGCAAAAAGATTCTCTTAGAAACAGGTATCAAACCATAGGATCCTTCCTCTGCTCTGGGAAGTATCTCAGTGCACATTGGAAAATTAAGAATAAGTCTACCTATATAACAATTAGCTCTGAGTCAATATTAGTAATTTTTTTTTTTAAATTTTGAATTGTGATATAGTAGTAAGAGCTAAATAAATGCATCAACTCTGACATTGACCATATCATTAATCCTGTTTTTTTGATCCCACCTCCAAAATGACAAAATAGACCAAATAAAAGCATAGTAAGGAAAATACAGGTGAAAACCAGCTTCTGCTGAAAAAGAAAAATACCCTGGAAATCTTTAGTCCTGAGATTTATGAAATTAGAAATAATGTGGAGATGGTATATTTCATCATACACAATACTAGAAGACATGATTAAAATATCAGGAAATGGGGATTGTGTTTGTTTGAGTTTTTGTTCATTTTATTTTTTATTTTTCACAGAGATGAAAGATAACTGAATTGTGTGATCATTTGAAGAAACTCTGAACATCCGCAAAGCTGGGAAATTGTTGGATAAGAAATAATAGATAGTACTGGTGGTAAGCAGGAAGACAGCATCTAGAATCACCTTGTATGTGATTGATTTCTAATATTTCATAGAAGGAACTCTGCAGACACCAAGGTCAATGAAGAAGGAGGGAGAGGAGGTGCTCTAGGCAAAGATTCCCTTGCAGTCTGTGGAGAAGACCATGCCATGGAGCAGATATCCATGCTAAAGCCTGTGGGTGACCCCGTGCCAGAGCAGGTGGATGTGCCCTGCAGGAAGCAGCACTGTGGGGACAGCCCTGGAGTACACTCCTGTGAGGAGCTGTGAGGGACCCACATGGAAAGAGTCTTTTCCAGAAGAAATGCATTCCATGGAAGGGAACCACACTGGAGCACTAGTGAAGAACTGTAGCCCCTGGGAAGGATCCATGTTGGAGAATTTTGTGAAGGACTCTATCCTGGAGCAGAGGAAGAGCTTGTAGAGGAAGAAGGGGCTGACACGAAGGATTATGAACTGCTACAAATCCCATTCCCCATCACCTTGGACTGCTTGGGGGGAGGAGGTAGAGAGTTTGGAAATGATGTTGAGCCTGAGAAGAAAGGGGTGGGGTGAAGGTGTTTTTAGATTTTAACTTGTTTCTCATTACTCTCTCTCTATTAATTGTCAATACATTAAATTAATTCACTAACTTGAGCCTGTTTTGCCCATGACAGGAACCGATGAGTGATCATCCTGTCCTTACCTCAACTCGGGAGCTTTTTGTTCTATTTTCTCCCTCTGTCCTGTTCGGGAGGGCAAGTAATAGAGTGGCTTGGTGAACAGCTGGCAGTCAGCTAAGGTCAACCCACGACAGTAGTAAAGGACAATATTTCAGGGAAATCCTAGGTGACTGCCACGAAAGATCTCTGCCAATGGTTTTAAGTTCAAGTCAACTTTGTTGAATAAACTAATTCCAGAATGTGGAAATTCTTTGCCTTATAATTGCAGTGATATGTGAATGCATGTATAAGCTAATCAATTCTTATAAGAATAGAAAAGCTATTAAGAAGTAGGTGACTGAGATCTGTGGTATGGTCACAGAAAGATGCCGCGAGATCATTTAATTGAATTCTAAAAAGCCTAAGTATATTGCTGTTGCATATTCTATTAATTTTATAATTTTGTCCATTTTTCTTGATCAAATTGGTGCAATGTTGCCGATTTGGCATATGCTGACAATAGTTGCGTGTATTATAAATGTATTGCACTGGAATAGCTTAGAAAATCAATGATGATATTATATTAGCATACTACTAGCTGCTGACTCATGTCATGACAGCGCAATGCTGTCAATACATTAGTGTATTCTGTTTGGAACAGACTGCTACTAAGATGTCAAGCCTGAAAGGTGTGGAGGTGTGTTTATTGGTATAAAATATTAAATGAAGTAACATCAAATAGAAAATTTTCTAAATAGTTACTCATCCTGAATAGGAACTTCCTCTTACCAGTAGTCCCTACACTGGGCAATCCTTCAGGATGAAAGAAAGAAAGAAAGGACAATATTAGTAAAAAGAGATTCCAAGAAAAGATATGGCGGCAGGGTCCGTGTTCTGGTTTCACAGGGGTGTTTAACAACAGCTTTCAAGTCCTTAAGTCTATGTTTCTGGCAGTGAAGTCCTTCCTTTTGGCTGTCATTTTGGTAAGTCTGAGGTTCCCTTCCAACCTTTTGAATGCTGGTTCTAGCAAAATGTAACAGGGAGCCTAACAAGGTACATCAAACATAGTCCTTGACCTTACGGATTTTGCTGGCAGACTCAAATTCCGAACATCTCAGGCACTGCAGTACTGAGCACCCTAAGGCCTGTAGCTCTTTGATGGATATTGACCCGTGAACCTTCTCTAGATCTTTGTGAAGTCAAGGTAAAGATGATCCCTGATGTCTGTGAGAACTGTTCTCATCTGAACCAGTGTATTACTGAAGACATTACAAAATATAACCAGGTGCAGTAAACCCTGCCTGTTTATAGGGAGTTACGCCTTTTCCATTTTTCTTCTGCACTTTCCTAGGTTGTCCTCTGCACACAGAGGAGAATTTATTTCAGTAAACAAGTTTCCTACAAATTTACTTAAATGCTTCTTTAGTTTAAGTTATCGAATCTGGGTTCTGATTCTCTATTGTTACCATCAAGGCAATCTCCCTACCAAATGCAGTCCTTTAAAAAAACCCAAACAAGTGGGTTATTATTGGTGCCTGTGGTTTTCCATCGTGACAAATTCACTGTTCTATGCTATTTAAAATGGAGTTGGGTGTAGTTCTGTAATGACAAGCAACACCAATGTAGAGCATTACACAGGTTTTAAGGATGCATTCAAATTCTACTCAGCATGAGTAACATATTAGAGATTATCGCTTATTACAGGCAGTACCATTCAGAAAAATACCAGATCAAAGCACATTCTGGCCTGTGATTTAGACATTGTAATACATGTTTAGAACAATTCAAATAAAGTCTCTATTAGCATAAAAATTACAAGGTGGCAATATTCAGGTTGTGGAGAAAAAAAAGATGTGAATAGGTGGTATTACATGTGTGTCTTTGCACTTTCATGTATGATTGACTTTAGAAGATCAGTTCAAGATTAAGAAATATCCTGTAAAGACATTATGGTGGCAATAAAGTGACTTTTTTTTTTTTTTTNATATATTGTCTCTGAAGTGGTAATTTTAAAAGGGAATTGACTCCTTCATACATGCGTAGAATATTCTGAAGAGTCTTAAATATTTCAAAGCCACAAGTGCATGCCTTTCTGTAGATAAGTACAGGGACATCTATTTCATAAGCGAGACACAAAGAAGAAAATAAATTTATTTTTTAAGGCATATATATATTGAGGCTTCAGTCCATATTTATGTGTACAAATGAACTAAGCTTTGCTTTCACAGTCTTGGTTCTTTTTATCAGTAGCGTTCATCAAGTACTCCAACTTCTCAAGA
The DNA here is from genome assembly GCA_013398855.1 of Mohoua ochrocephala. Classification (NCBI taxonomy): domain Eukaryota; kingdom Metazoa; phylum Chordata; class Aves; order Passeriformes; family Acanthizidae; genus Mohoua; species Mohoua ochrocephala. Next base: position 37,067 of record VZTA01004771.1, read on the forward strand.
ACTGAAGCAGAAAATTTACACTAAAACTGGATTTCTCGGTTTTCCACTCCTGATCCTTTGGGTCAGTTTTCCCAACACCCATGTCCATAGATCCTGTTTTACGGTCGATGACTTTACAAAACCATTACAAATTAGATCTTTTGTGTTTCAGTTCTGCCACAAAAGTCTGGATGTCTGTAAAAAACAAATGAGACCTTAACACCTATTTTAGCATTTAAATATAGTTTTGAATATAAGAATTTTTCTGGCTGATATATATATAAGAGTTGTTCTGTTTCCACTTCCATTTCCATCGTGGTCAACATTTTAAATTTGTATTAATACAGAGTCTTCTTGTGTAAAGGATCTTAAATCTCTCAGTGTGAATTATCTTAAAAAATATTTTCATTTTACATTTGCAAATAGATAGAATAATGAAGATTTACAGGGTATTCCTAAAAAACTAACCAGTCAGGTACATCTTTTTACAAGAGGATTTTACAGGGGAATTTTGTATTACTTAAAAATTAAAACCAAAGAACTCCTAAGACAGGTTCATGTCTGTAGCATTTAGAAGCAGAAGGAAGAATCTCACACAATCCTTGCATGAATCTTCTGAGGCATAACCTGTTTTTTGAAAGCTTTCAGATTATATAGAATACTTTATGGCTCATGACAAGGCTTTTTAAAATTTCTTTTTTTAATAGTTAATTCTACTGATTACTTAAAAATTGCGTCTTCTTTGCAGTCTGAGGTTTTCTGCCTTTCAGCCTCTGGGTTCATTTGGACCTTTTATCTTCTAGATTAAAGCGGTATTTGCAATCAAAGAGAGCTCTCCTGGATGACAAATACAGGTCTTAAACAGACCATCTCTTACACACTTCTTGTCGAAAGAGCTTCTTTTATCTTTCACTATAGATCATGACTTATAGGCCACAAAACTTTCCATCCTCTCTTTTCCAGAGTCTTTCCAATTAGCAATACTCAGTCCACTTCAGATTCTGATCCTCTGGTATAATTGAAAACTCAGCTGTTCTTTCAGTCCTGTTTTCCTCTATAAGTTCCTTCAGTGGAGTTGTCTTTCCTCTTAGCTAGCTATACTCAATTGTTCTTAGACAAGTGGTATTTATTGCCCATAGTAACTTTCAGAAAGAGCTTCCCTGCACAATTTTATTGTTCCATAGATAAGCCATAGACTATGAAAATTTATTAGTAATAAAATGTGGTTCGAGTTTATAACATAAATAAAATTTCAAAGACAGTTACTCTTTTGATTCTAAAAGTTAATTTATCTGTTTAAGTATTTCATTTATTACTTACTACTTTTATATGTTAATATAGCAATGTATTATACATCTCAGTGATACTCTATTTTAGAATTAATTGATTAGACATTCTTATGGTGAGCAAATAAATGAAGTGACTGATTTTTAAATAATTAGGTAGTGCATTTATCAAACTAACATTTCAGACAGTTTAAAACTAGAGTAAAGAGGTCACTGAATATTTTTATGTCGGACTACAACTCAAAAAACTAGTTATGAAGAATTTTGAATAATAAGAATTGATTTGGATTCTTGCAGAGGTTTCCAAAACTCAGATTTATTCATTAACTTGGATTAATAATTTATTTATTATTAATCCTGTCTTTATTAAAAGATATTCAAACTTCTCAGAACGTTGATATTATAATATTCTGATTTTCTATTTCTTCTCTTTGAGACACAACTTTATGTTCCACTCTAAGTAACCAGTCTTTCCTGTGTCTTTAAATTTCTTATTACCATCAGAAAATGAAAATATGAAGTTATTACACCACTGAAGATAGTAATATTTATTTATAGATAGAACAAAACCTGATACTCTCAAAAGGGAAACCTTGAAAACCATGGAATTGTGTGAGGTTCAATTCATTAGTTCATTTAACCTAATTTCACTTTTCTGTGGTTATTTGGGGTGAAAGGAAAAGCAAAATATTTACTAAGACGGACATTCTGAAGAGCAAACAAGTTACTAAGTGTGAGAAAAATTCAGAACATGAAAGTAATTTGCTTTTTCTGTTTGCCAGAACTTTGTGTCCTGCAGAAAACATTGAGGCTTTGGAGTGTAACACGTTTTAGTCAATAAAGCAATGCATCACTGAGTAAAGAACAAGATTTCTTTTAAAAAGGGATTTATACTATGTTTCTTAGCCAGAGTATTTAATTTGTCAACAAACCTAATTAATGGACAAAGCTAATGATGGAAATCATGGCGGCGCATTAATTTAACACATCTCTATCTTTGATAACTAATGTATACCCTTGAGACAAAAGTAGGCACAATTCACTGAGACGCCCCATGTTGGAACGGAGAGCTTTTAAGCTCAAGGAAATGCATCAGATCTCCTTGGTTCTGGTTGTAAGCACAGATCTGCAAAAGTCAACATGCAAGTGCGTCGTTAGAGAATTAGGTGTCCCCGCCAGAGAAAACAGGTATGAGGATGTAGCCATGGATATGGGTTGTCTGTTGGATAAGCAGCCAGATAAGAATGGATTCTTAGTCAGATATATCTCTGTCATCTGAAAAAACATGGAAAGCTTGCTGCAGTATTTTGGATGTGTTGGTACAGAGGGAAGAAAATGGATATAAAATTAAACCCATATCTAGTTCTGAATGGACTCAGGCTGTGCAGAAGACTCTAAAAATGAAAAAAAAAAAACCTTTATCCTCTAAGGACAGTCAGAAAATAAAACTCAGGGATTGTGACATTAGATGGTAGTTCTGTGAAACATGTCACCTATTTATGTCAGCTCTTGAAAGATTCCTTTTGGTATTGTAAGTTTCTATCTCTTCTCTTTCTGCTCTGCCCCTAGTCACGTTATCTACAGAAAAATTGGTTTTGGCCATTAAAGTGTTTTTAGTTTTGTATTTATCTTACAGTCATTCCTTGAATTTCTTTCCTCTCTTGCTTATTGCTTTCAGATAAAGTTAAGATAAATTTTTTAAAAGAATGTTTCTTTCACTAGAAGTATAGAAAATACACTTCATCTTCTAAAGTTCAAGTGTTTAAAATGTTCTTACAGAGTATATGGAGACTCCAACTAGTCATCCTTAATGTAATTTGTGGATCTACCACTGTGTATATGTGGAATACAGAAATGCCTTTATAAAGGCACTGGTGGAGTAGAAGGTGTTTTATTGAGTTTTGCCCATTTACACTTTTGTCCACTAGTGACTGTTTTTAGTGATTTATTTGCTCTTTGTTGTTTCTCACACCCATTCAATAACACCTTGAATAGATTAACTGGTGAACATGGATAATAAATATTTTGCTCCAGATGATTCATCCTGAAGAAATCTGACTTCACCAATTGTGTTCCCCTCTACTCTATTATTATATTCATTGCACATTGTAAAGAAGTTCATTTTCAGGCTTTTAAAAGTGATCGAGTGCAATTATTTGGTCAAACTGTTTCAAATAGATATTATACTGTTTTTTCTTTTTTAATCTTTTCCATGGTGCACTTTCAGCCTGCATCCAACAAGTTTTCTTCCATTTTGATTTACAGAATTACATCATCAGTTTCAAGTCAGGTCAGCTCAATCTGCTAAAGTGTGAACAATTCCTTGCTTGAACAGAATGTGGTATTCATGTACTTTTTTTCTTGTTATTTTAACAGTAAGGGAAGCTGAGACTTTGAAAGGATAGGAATTTGGCTTAAGCTGAGCTTGAGGAAGAAAAAAGTTTTAAGTGTTTCTTTAAATACTTGTGTTTTCTTTTTCCCAATACCAAAATCAATAATTAAATATTTTGCTAAAAATAATTCAATTAAGAGAAAAACACCCTGAATTGAGACTGTTTTGCCCATAATAGTCACGTAAACAAAATGAAATCTACACACAGAAATGGCTCTATCTGGCTATATTCAGACCTAAAGACATAAATATGTATTAGAAAATAAGCTAATTTCAATTCTCAGAATGACATCTAAGAATGGATGTCACTTCACCATTCCAGGATGCATGGGAAGAATGTCTCTGTAGTGAGGAGAGGAAGGTTGCATGGTGCGTGCCCTGTTGGATGTTACACACTATACTACATGTGAATTTATAATATCAGAGGTGCTACAAACGATTGGTTACCATCCTTCATGGTAAATCTGCCCTGAAAGCCAAATCCTGGTACTTTGCTACCTGTTCTGAGGACAGTGACAAAATTCAGGTGATTTTATGGTTTTGGTCCACATACTTTCTGATTTTTTTCTTAGCCATTCTGCAAGGTAGAAAATTCCTATTTTTAAGTTCTCTGAGGTGCAGCATTGCAACAGGCCAAGCTGCTTTAGTTCCAGAGTGCAAATGAGCTACTAATGGCATCCCAGCCTCCGTTCTTCTGTGTTTACTCAAGCATCTGTCACTGGTATGTCTAGGCAAACAGATATATATGATTCTGTCTTTGAGCAGGCTCAGTTAGTCACAGAATTCCCTGGATGCACTCAGCTCTGCTCTAGGGTTATATGTGTTTTATTCAAGCTCTTATTCACTTGTATAATCTTTATCAACATTGATTTCTCTGTTTGCATCTCCTTTAAATAACATTTTTATAAGTAGCAATAAAAGAAAAAACATCCTCAATCCTGGAGATCCCTTAGAAGTGCAACCAGATTATAATTTGGAAATCTCCTCTGAGCTGTTTCCACATGAGATGTCCAGTGATCTGTGCTTTCAGCTGTACTTAAAACCTTTTGATAATGATTTGTCCTGCCTCAGCTCACTGCTGAGTTACCTGCTTGTATTGGTTTCCTTCAGATCATTGGCAGCAAAGGTGATCTGTGTGATACAGGACAAGCCAAGCAGACTGGAATGACTGTGTCAAAGCCTATGCCACTCTTATGACAGTGCATTACTAAAGTGTATATGAATATAACGTGTTCCTTCCCAGCAGAACAGAGGAAATCTCTAGGTGACATGTATCATGTGTGTTATGTGTCAGTATTGTGTGCAGTGTCATATATCTTTCTCTGCATCACCTGTAGTATCAGATATTCAGAGAATCATTGACTGTTCAGAGTTGGAAGGCACCCACAAGGATCATCAACGTCCAACTCCTGGCCCTGCACAGAATTACTCCAAAAGTCACACCATGTGCCTGACACAATCGTCCAAATGCTTCTTGAACTCTGTCAGGCTTGGTGCTGTGACCGCTTCCTTTGGGAGCCTGTTCCAGTGCCCAACCACCCTCTGGGTGAAGAACGTTTTCATATATCCAACCTAAAACTCCCCTGCCACAATTTCAGGCCGTTCCCTTGGGTCCTGTCACTGGTCACCACAGAGAAGAGATTGGTGCCTGTCCCTCTGCCTAGCCTTGTGAAGAAGCTGCACACAATGATGGGGTGTCCCCTCAGTCTCCTACCCTCAGCAGCTCCTCATGTGTCTTCCCCTCTAGATCCTTCACCATCTTGTTAGCATGAAGTTTATCTGATTCTTTAACTTCATTGAGGTTACTACTGATGGTGGCACTGCAATGTTTTTGGGAAAAGTTCTACTGTTTTGACATTTTTGCCACAAGATGGAAAACGTCAATCCTCACCTTCCAGACACTGCTATGTTTTTATTTTATCTGAAAATTTAAAACCAACAATTTCTAATCAGAGATATTTTTACTTCGGCATATTTTGCTGAAATTCCTAATTCTATCAGAATGTTAGGCACTTTAGTGAATCAAATAAAAACTGTGTTAACAAATCTTATTATTGGTTCAGCTAAGCAGATTTTATTTAGCAGCTCTACTAAATACCAGGTAATACAACCAGGTGTGGGGGAGACAAAAATCACCAAAGCACGTGAATCTGTTTGTTGTCCACTCCCTGTCACGAAATCATTGCAGAAACTAACCAGATGCAGATCAGCATCATTTTGCTGCAATTCACTGCTGGCTCCTGAGATCTTCAAAACCAGTATGTGATGACCAGCTGTCAGCTGGGAATGGTTTCCTCTGTGTTCAGATTAATTGTCTGTTAATTGCTGCTGATTGTCCGAGATTGTGTACCAGTGTGCTTCTTGCACTTTGTATTAATTCAACAAATCCTGGCTGTATTTCCTGTGATCACATCTTCTTATCTTGGACCTGATTCCATGATTTTACCTTCTTTTTTTTTTGTACTATCAAGGTCACTGATACATCTTCTTCAAGGCTAGTGATTTTTCACATCTTTGTATGTTGTATTAAGACTCCTGACTTGCCCTAAGACAAGTGGCTCTGTGAGATCTGTCAGTAAGTTAGGGAAGAAGGCATCTGTCCTTTGCTATCTACATTTCAGATAGAGCCAGTACTGATGATGCACAACAGATGTTTCCTGGCCAGTTCCTTCTCCTCTAGAATTAAGTTTTGTGCCCTTTCTAAGACAATCAAGTGCAGTTAAACAATTCAGAGATGAAATTTATTTGCAGACTTATTCTGAGCTAATTATTAAGACTGATTCATAATTTCAATTCTATTTCAGTCTCCTGAATTTTTCAATTTCACAGACTAGCTATGAGGACATTAAAAATATTCTTCTGATGTGCCTACATTAATGAACTAATCTGGAACAATTTAATATAAGAAAAATTGTTGAGACTATTTAATGGTAAACACATAGTTTAGCATAATCTGGACCAAAACATTTATGTCTGACACAGTGACTGAGACAGGCTTAGAAATCAGAAAACAGTCTCCAAAGCACCCTGTTCTGGTGCTTGAATTGAAAAGTTAAATATTTTTAGCTACAAAGATGCAGCCCAGGTTGTTCCTATGCTATTCATCTATATGGATACAGCTGTAGACACGCGGGAAGTTGCCCAGCTGGTGGCTGGAAATGGTGCAGGAGTCTTTCACAGTTCACAGAATAGACTATATTGTAGTATATGAAATAAAAATGTGCAATTATATATATTTCTAATACATATAATATTTAGCTCCTATTTTGATTTATACTAGACTTGATGTGTTAACAGGTATTAGAATGAGTAAAGAGATTTAGGAATGTTCAAGAACAAATAGTAATTATAGTAGGGGTTTTTGTATTGTAAAATTAATGCTCCATGAAAATCTTGGCTAAATCCTTGAACAGCTGGGCTATTATAATTACTTAATTTGGAAGAAATAAACATTTCTTACAAATCTTTGTAATAATATAGGCACAAATAAAATATTTCTCATCCACAAAGCTTGAAAAGTTTTTTATGTACAGACTCAAACTGGAAAAACAGGGTCTAGCATTTTTAATGATGTTTATGAAATAGAGGCAAGAATTTTTAAAGTTGTAAAAAACTAATCAATTAATAAGAAAATAAGTAGTTTTTCAGGTCATTCCGTAGACTGGAAGGTCCTGATATGTGCCTAGTGGCAGAGCAGTGCTAGAAATCATTACTATTAATAAATTCTAAGGAATGTGTTATTATTTTATTGCGAATGCGTAGAAGAAATAATTCTGTTTTTCTGCTTCTTTCTGTTCAGCTATACAATGGTTATAAGACAACATTCAGCAAATTGCATCGCTCTCACTGAATGATCCACATATTAATTACGTGTACTCTGCATGGTATATCGTGGATATTACTGAAACAGAGGAAGAATCGGTAAAATGTGTTATAATCATAGTTTGCTTGGTCTGAGATGATGTGCTGGGGAAGCCTTTAGAAATTTATTATAATTTCTTAAGGGAAGCTTAGGTGCCAAGGTAGAAAGTGTAAGGAACACACAGTGGAAGATGTTTAAGTATTAAAATAGCATTAATATTTATCAATGAAGTTGAGGAGAATGTAAGGAGAGAAAATAGCAGAGGTACTCCCGCAGACTTCATATTTTTATGAAACTCATTATCATAGTGTCCAAAGACCTCACAATCATTATGCATTTATTCCAATGTATATTTAAGATCAGACTTAACACATCTTTAGGGATGGTAATTGAGCTCTAAAGAAATGAAGATCAAGAGATTTAAACATTCCTAGGTGCCAGTGTCTGAAGGTGAGCAATGAGCTCTGTAAACTCTAGAGCAAGATGACAGATGGAGTTCTCTCTCCCACATTCTCTTGGTGACCCAATTCTTTGGACAAACACTTTCTCTTTTGAGCACTATCTAATCTTAGCTTCTACCAAAGGAGGAAGAAAAATAGCTGTATATAATTTTTCTGCTTCTTAAAAAAGTTGGTAGTGATTTAGAGTCAAGGCAGTGCTACCTTGAATTAAAAGCAGGCAAGCGTACCTCCCTCTAGTGCATCCTGCATGTTACGTGGCGCTCTATTTACTATTAATTCCCTGCATTCAAAACATGCATTTAGCTCGCAGTGCAATTTATATATTGATAGAATTTAGAGACGTCTGGAGCAGTGAGAGTTTTGGACCTCAAGTCCTTTGGATTTTGTTAACCATTCCCTTAAATGAAATGTTAATGGTGACATTAGCCACCACTTTGAGTATTCAGATGGATGCTTCATTTACTGTGGAAAACTCAAACAGTTTGATTTTCTTTAGCCTGAGAAATTCAGCTGAAATTTTCCCAAAGCATTCGACCCAAACACTTTCGGAAGCACATAATGTTTTTCTTGAGAAAATTTAGGAAATTATCAAAATGTACACTGCTTTTTTCTCAGTGCTTTTGATTTATAACTAAATTTCAGAAGGATGGAAATACAGAGAGGAAGTCAATGAATACAAAACCAGTGAATGTATCAAGCAGTTTCAAATAAGTCTGCTGATTTGCCTTATAAATATCACCAATTATGGTTAAAGAGTAAAAAAAATGTATAGCAAGTTAGGGTCTGATTCAATCTAGCACAGCTGTACAAAACATTTCTATATCAATTATTTAAACTAGATTATGTAGGGCTGATGAAATTTTCTAGTGCAACAGTTTCCATTGAAAATGGCTGATGCAAAAAAAGCTAAACATTTTCTTGGAATGTTAATTTCACGAAAAACCTCATGAGAGGTTACTAGAGAACATCTGAAGAAATAGGGAAGTTTAAATTCAACCTTGAGATGACTGATGCAAGTAAATCATGAGATGAAGTGAACTGGGTCCTCATCTTTGCTCAAGACAGAAGAACCTTCACCTTTCTCCTGGAGTGACCCTGTATAACAGATACAGTGATCTGGGAATAAAGAATGAAGAGCATGTAAGAAACAGATAGAACACACAAGAAGTCAACCATGCAATTTGATCCAAACACCCACCTGCATTAGAACCAGTGCCAGCAGAAAAGTATGTAAATTATTAGAAGTGATTGCAGACTCCTTACCGAGAGGCAACGAAACACCCATTTGTTATAGAGACAATTTCTCTAGAGAAATTTGCAGCCTACTAAGAGCTTGCATTCACGGTTACACCAAGAGGCTGCCAAGCCTGGTGAAGCCTACAGATTATCACCTGTTCCTACTGTTCCTCTATGAGTCTAGCGATACTGTGATGAGGCAACTTAGAACAATCAGAAGAGCTTATATGATATGTCCCTCAGAGCAGTCTTAAAGCAATCTGGAGCACAGGTAGTTCTCCTCTATTCTCCCAGTCAGAGGAGAGGATTTGTGAAGAAGGAGGTGAACAGGTGAATGCCTGGCTGTATAGCTGATTACATGCTCAAGGTTTTGACTTCTACAGCAATCAAGGATCTGCCTTTGAGAAGCCAGGTCTTTTGAGAGCTGATGGGATTCACCTGTAAGGTGGAGTGAGAGGGTCTTTCACAAAAAGCTGATCCCACTTTTAAAGAGAAATTTAAACCAGAATTAGAAGGAGAAGGGGACAGAGTTTTGAGCAACAGAGAAGAACTAGGGGCTGTTGCTGTTTTAGAGACCAACAGGAAAATACCTGTGAAAAGCCTCAAAATAATTAGGGTGTGTTCCTCTAAATAAAGGTGTTAATTGCCTGGCTGAAGTGCCTCTGGGCCAATGCACACAGCATGGAGAACAAACGGGAGGAGTTGAAAGCCACTGTCCAGCTAGAAATCTATGATCTAATCGCTATTACTGGTGTGTGGTGGGACAAATAAGGCTACTGGAGTGGTGATATTGGTGGATATAAACTATTTAGAAAGGACAAGCAAGAAAGGCAGAGGTTGGGCCAGAAGGGTTGCCCTTTATGTAAAAAAAAAAATTAATTGACTACACAGAACTGTTTTTGAAAACAAGGGATGAACACATTAGGACCTATAGGTAAAAATTAGCTGCCAAACCAGCAAAAGAAAACTCAGGGTTGGTGTGTACTGCAGGCCAATGAAGGTTAGGTTTAAGATCACCTGAGAAACCTGAGCAATAAATAAGTCCATGGGACATAATGAGATGCACCACGGGTTCCTGTGGGAAATGGTGAACGTTGTTGCCAAGTCACTCTCCATCATATTTCAAAAGTCAGGGCAGTCAGGCAAAGTCCTCGTAGAGTGGAAAAAGGGAAACACGATGCCCATTTTCTAAAAGAATAAAAAGGAGGACCCTGGGAACTACTGGCCAGTCAACTTCACCTCTGTGCCCAGTAAGATCATGGAACAGATTCTCCTGGAAAATATATCAAGCCATATGGAAGACAAGGAGGTGACTGGAGACAGCCAGTGTGGCTTCACCAAAAGCAGATTATTCCTGACTAATTTAGTGCCCTTCTACTGTGTAGTAGCTGTGTCAGTGGACAAGGGAAGAGCTACAGAAGTCATCTACCTGGATTACTGTACGGCTTTTGGAATGGTCTCCCACAACATTTTGACCACTAAATTGGAAAGATACGTGTTTGGTGGATGGACTGTTAGAAGGTTGAAGAATTTGCTAGAAGTCTGCATCCTAATAGTTCCGGCCAATGGCTCAATTCTCAAGTGGATACCAGGAAGGAGTGGAGTTCCTAAGGGTGTGCACAGAGACAAATACTGTTTAGTAGCTTCATCAATAGCACAGACAGTGGGATCGAGTGCACGCACAGCACTGATCTGCTCTTCAAAACTGTCAAGATCCTTCTGGATGGCATCCCTTCCCTCTAGTGTTATCAACTGTACTACTCAGCTTTCCGTCATCTTCAAACTTGCCGTGGGTGCCCCAATGCCAGGTGGAATCTCAAAGTATGGAACTTGTTATTAGCTGGAAACCAGGGTGCAGCTGAGTGCAGAGGCTGCTTTCCCCCTGCCCCATCTAGCTGTTCTTAATTTCTTGAATCTTTTTCTTAGTATCTGCTTCTGACTAGAATCAAAATCAGAATTCCGGATTATGTTGATCTTGGGTGTGTTTTACTTTGCAATCTTATATTATTACAGATTCTTTGTGGCACTATCTAGCCTAAACCAACAGAGAACACTGTCAAATATCTAATCAAGCTCTCCTTATTTGATTAAAAGGTGTTTTTTTCCTTCAACCTTGTGAATTGCAAGGATAATTATTCTTAAATTATCTATTAATCCCTCAAGGACAGGATTCTGTCACCTTCTTGTTTCATTGGAATGTGTTTAATATCGACAGTACAATCTGGAATCCCTAACATTTGCTCTGCAAAGTAAAACTAAACCCATTTAATCTCTTTCATCAGTTCTGACGTCCTCGAGTTTCCTTTGAGAAAGAAAGAAGGGGAGAATTTGAAGAGGAAATTATCTTCAAGTTTAGTTCCATATATTCAGTTTCTGCAATGAAATGGGGTGGGGATTTTTAGTCCTCTGAAAGTGTCATTAATATGTGTGAAAATATAAACCCTGAAAAACCTCCTCATGCAAGCATTCCCTACTCACATGGGCAAGACCTCCTTAGTAGAAATGTAGAAAGACATTTTCTACACTTTCTCTGTTGCTACAAATCTTTTCAGCTTAAGTTCCAGACTACTGCAACAAAATGTTCAAACAGGTGGACATCTAATACTCTGATTCTGCTAGTGGAAATATTAGCGAGTTCACATTTATGCTCAGACTTTTTTGAAGTCCTTAATTCATTGGGCATTAAATTTTCCCTTTAATCTCCTCTCCTCTTCCTATCATTGACAAGAAACCCCCCATTTTTTATTAATGACATTGTTTTTCTGATATTTACAATCTAAGAGGCCAGAAAGTCTCAAAAGGGAAAGTTTAAAAACTATTTTAAAACTCATGGAAAAAATTTCAAAAATGAATAAAAGTTTTGCTCTTACTACTACCACGAACTGTTGACTTACCAATGCCTTTCAGGACATAATGGAGTTATATTGCGAAACTCCATTTTTAAACATGAATAAATCAGATGTAAATGGAAGCTCATAAAGATTGTGGTGTGTTTGTTATGTTCATTTGATAGCTTGTTTAGATGGAAACAATGCTAACTATTTGACATAAATTTTACTGGAGATTTTTCTATTTTTTAACACAGCGGTTTATTGATTTAGTAGTTTTAATCCAAAGTCATGTCATTTGATAAAGCCAAATTTATGAGTATTTGTAACTCTGCTAATATAAAGTACATACCGTATATTTCAGGATTTCTTCCTAGGACTTTTAAAATAATTTTGAAATCTATAACTTTGAAAAGAGTCACTGAAATAACGCAAGTATTTTTGCATTGCTACGTAGTTGAATCACAATGTTATTGATACATTCCAGGTTAACGGAAGTCAGAAGAATCCAATCAGTTTGCTTATTGGCAGAACTATATCTTCATGGGTCCTCTATTCACCCTTCATTACATGGTCTGAAAACTGTATTTAAAAATTACCCTTAATTATGTGGAGACAGCTCAAGTGTAGAAGTTAGATTAGTCTCACCACAGGTGCATGAATACATGTATGAGAGAAGCAGTGTCAGCCTCCATGATTTATGGTAGCTTGGTTCACTAAGCTTGAGAGAATTAACGGAATTCTGCAACCCTATTTAGTTGTTTTTACCTCAATTTAGTTCTGTAACTAAAGCTTTTGTCTTTAGTGCTAAAAAGTCACTGGCTGAGGAAATATTGATGAAATGTTGATCTCCTACATGGTATGAAACTAGGCAGTTTGCTGCTTGAAAAACAGGCTCAAACTCCTCAGTGAAGGAAAAGAATTTGGTTTTGCACTTGATAAGATCTTGTTCTAAATAATGAAATAGAGCATAAAGAGCAGTTTCAAATAAATGAATGAAATCTTTCTCTGCTTGTCCAAGGAAAAGAGCTTGGATACCCTGCTTAGGGAAAGGATTCAGGATCGTTAGTCCCAGATAATGCATCTCCCAAATTGAATTTGGATTTGAGGTATGTTCTTTTATACCAAAAGTTTAAGTGGTTCCTTAGTCTATAACCGGCTCATGCATGTGCTGCTCTATGATGAACTAATCTCTCCAGGCTTATTAGGGAAAACCTCTGCTACACAATTCATGGGTTTACATTCTGCTACAGGAGTCAGCCCTGAAAATTTGGCATCTGAGATTATCAGTCTCTTTTTCATTCTATTCATTCACCTCTGAAAAAAAATCTGAGAGTGCCCCAGACTGCTAGAAATTAGGTTGCTGTAAACACTATAGCATCAGATTTACAAGCAATCTGTGATTTGCTTAGACGTGCAAAGTAACTGTTATGTTTCATAGTGATTTATTTATGCTTTATTTATATTTTATTAATGAAATTCTTTAAAAGCTCCATTGTATCCTTTGTCATACTCCTAACCGGTTGCAATGACTGAGAAGTCACCTTAGAAAGTAGAGGCTTGCACTTTTTCTTCTGCTTCTGGAACAGTAAAACTCTAAAATATCACATACATTTCTACCTGTTCTCCCAGTTCTTCCCCAACCTGTTTCTGTCAGTGGAAAAGCAGGTAAGATGCTCTTGTTTCACCTGAGGTGCTACACCATCAAATTAAACAGAATATTTCCTTGGAAGAATGTAAAATTCTTATGTTCCAGGCTCACTGGCTACATTTACAATATCAAATGCTTTACATAAGGTAAAGCTATTTACATGTCATAAAGCTATTGTGTCCACTCTGCTCAAAGCTGTTTAAATTTAGCAGTAGTGCTGCCATACGTACCTTGTACAACTCAATTTTGAACCTTCTTAGAAGATTTCTTTTTGAGTTCCCTGTGGCCCTATACTCTTTTTGGCATTTTTTTTTAAATTACAGTGTCTGAAACAATAAGACAACTGAGTTGCAGACCACCAGAACATTGTGTTTTTTACATCGTACTGAGTATATGTTTGAAAGGCTGGGATGGGACTTCAAGATACTTCAAAATGTTTGCAGCCAAAGCCTGCTTTTGTAGCAGAGTAGTGAGGTGTAGGAAATCAGACCTGATGCTACTTTATCCTTACTGGCTGCTTCAAATTGTCCTTGAAATAAACCATCCGGGTGTTGCGTTAAAGTTTCTTTTCGGAGTAGAGTAAGTTTCCTCTACCAAAGATTTCAGGAGAAAGTGAATGTTTTTGTAATGCTGGTGACTGGGGAACTGGGACACGGGAGTAAACCATGGAGTTAACTTAGCTGGTAATGTGGATGTGCAGCATGTCTGTCATTCATGTAGCTCCCACGCAGCAAAACGGAAAGCTCTTCCAATATAATTTCAAATGATGAATGAGTTTGAGAATTATACCATCTGCTTGCTGACACAGGGAAAAAAATGTGTAATTCACTGAATTCATTATTCCTTCAGGTCTGATAACAGCAACAGATTGTTTGGAGGATGTAAACATCAAAGAGGGAGAAATGTTATTCACAAGGAAATGGCTTCATATTGTGAGATTAAATTAACAGAGTAGGAATGCTAGATTGGGGGGAAGAGGGGCTAAGTCGGCTGTGCTGACAAGCAAGATCCAAAGTCCATTGAGATAAGTAAGAAATTAGAATATGAAAGCAAATAGTTTAATATGGAGGAGTTTTGGTAGTTTTCTGAATTTCCTACATGTGAAGGGCAGCCGGGTTTAGAAGATAGTAAGGTTACAGAAGAGAAAGAAGGGTCACATAGACTGGTATCAAAATTGACTCTGTTGAACCCATGGAAATTCCAAATGTGAGGGGAAACAACCTCCTTGACTTGATAGTGAAGAAGAACAAGTATCCACAGAATGACTTTGTAGACATTTTGTAGATGATCGTGTCTCTTCTGGATAATACAACTTCTCAAATATGACCAGGGGTAAAACCTTGAAGTGCTTTTCCTGTGCAGGTAAGGCAAAGGTATTGTTCTGATTCTATGTTGGTAGAGTGCATCAGTCAGACAGGAAGCCAAAGATGCATTCATTTTTAAGTGCTAATGACATAAATCCTGCCAAAGTCAGACACAATTTTTTTAAAAATAATTAATTATTTTTTAAAGTATTAGGAGCAATTGTTTGGAACCTCTCTCAGTTAACATTTTAAAAATACCAACAGATGGCTCTTCCTGCATCCATGCAGCTGCCGATTCCAAAATAAGTAGTGCTGAGAGACTTCTGGGTGAAGCTAAGGGACAGGAAAGGCAGCTGTCACTGAATATCTTAATTACAGCATTTACAAAGTTTTAATTAATGTAATGTTGTTTCTATAGCTATATTAATGTAGCATCCATTAGTATGTCATTGGTTATACTTTGTGAATTAAATTAGGAGTTTGGCACAGATAAGAAGTTTATGGAAGCAAGTGCTTTATCTAACTCTTCAGCATTACAGAGGAAGAATACATTCAAAATATAACTTGAAAATGTTAAGACAAGTTTTCAGAGCCACAGATGGTGTCTTTTTATACTGCAAAGTGGTGGTAGACCACTTGTTGGATCTTCGATTTCAAGATCATTCACCATTTTTTCTCTCTCCAGAAATCTTTTATTCTGTTACCTGATTGAGACTTAAAATAATGCTTGCTTTTCCTCTGACTTTTCTAAAGTCACATAACAGTATCAGAATAAGGCATGGGAGACTGCTGTTAATAACACAGTCCTCCATTTTAAGAACATTCTCTTTCAATTGATCTAAGAAAGCACTAGTTTTTCCTTTAGACCTTTATTTCCCACATGCCACCTGTGCTTGTTCTGACCAGACAGTTAAATATCACTGTGCTTTGTTTCCAAAGGCTGTCACTAAAATAAGAAAGACCATGGATGGATACGTTTTCTTGGTAAAGCTGTGTTTGATTACGCAGAGGTACATTCATCCAGCTTTCTCTTGATGACTGTAAGAATTTTCTTCAGTGCTGGATATTTTGAGTTGAAGAGTGAGGAGTCAATATAGATATCATCTTGTGCAGTCTAATAAGGTGAAAGTAGTTGCTGTAAATAAAATACAAAGTGGTCGTAACAAGCCCTTGCTTCAGTCTGTCCTGCACTCACTTTTATATGGCACATGGTTTGGCTGCACAAAGAAGTAACTGAGAAGCTGGAGCTGTTGTTTGGTGAAGGAAACTTCCCGGTCTGATCATTCACAGATGGTGGCAGTCACCCTCCCAGCGCCAGGGACTGTCACTGCTGGGACCGAAGCCCCTTCACAGCGGCAGCTCCGGTGACCCGACGGGTCCCTGCTTGACTCCCCCCACACCCCAAACCCCACACCCACACTGGTTTCCTGACCGGCTTGACCCTGGATTTCCCATGTGTTATGGTTTGAAAAAACTTGGTTAGATGGACAGGTTGTTAGACCAATCAGAAAGCTGGTACCGCCTCTGCAATTCACATATTTGCTAAACCCAGAGTGGGATTCTAGGATTCGGGGATTCTCACTTCCTGGGTGGCTGCAGTAAGGAACGGGCCCGCTCNCTCTTCCTCCTCAGTCTTCTGCTCCCACCCTCCCTTTCCATTGCTCATCCACGTCGCTGGTCACTCGTCTTCATCTCCTTTGTTATCCAAAAGGTCAGCAGTTCCCCGCTCCTGCTGTGTCTCTCAGTGTCCCTTCCCGTGGCTGGCACCCATCTTCATGCCTTTTAGTATCCCAAAGGTTGGCCTCTTGTCTCGGGCTCTCACCCAGAGCTCATATGCATTTCTGCATCTCAATCTGCAGCTTGCAGATTTCATTTTCATTTCCACATGAAGTACTAGGTGAAGAATATATTGCAGAAATATCTGCAGACCATGGTGACTGAGGCAAGGCTTGGAAGTATGAGAAAATCAGTACAATACAGGAGAAGATTACTTGCCCTTTTGGGAAGGGAGTTTCATGCAGAGCATATTGTTTGAATTGATTACTTTCTTGTGTTGCTAGTAGTTTACCTAGGAAAAAGCATTAAAAACTTTTATTCTCTAGTGCGGAAGGTAATAATAAAAAAAACCACCAGCCAACAAAACCCTGTAGGTTTCCCACTGCAAGACAATTGAAACATAATGGAAATTCAATTGATTTTCAGTGGGGAAAGCTGCAGGGCACCAATTATCTGTGCTCCAGAATTGTTGCTTGAAGTGCAGCTACACATTGAGGAGCCAATCAAATGTATTTCAATCCCTGCATGCAATATGCTCCTGACAACAGCATAAGGATCACATTTTTCAGCTTCTAATTAAATGGACATATCAAGACAACCTTTGGTTGGCTTTTAAAAGGACATTTGAAATGTTCCTGAGAAAATGAATGCCACATATTCAGTAGCAGTTGTGCAAAACTTTTATAAAACTCACTTTTAGTGATTATGAGTTGTATTACTTCTGCCTGTATAAATTTCAGCTTATGACCAGTATGTCTATATCAGATTTATGTGAAGGGCAAGTGTTAATTACAGTAGTTAAAAATGTTTGAAACTGACTTTATATTTTATTCCTTGATCCAAATAAATCTAATAGCTGTTAAGAATATTTATTGCCTGCACATGGAAGAATTAGTTTTTGGACTTCATAGAAGAGTTTTGTCATCCTCTGTGTCAGCTGCTGATGGACTGCTAGCAGATAATGACTGTCTCAGATCAAGCAGCAATGGCAAATCAAGACTTATTCATAGAAGGAATCGGAATTATTCTGAGCAGTAAGGTAGAGCAACAGGGCAGAGATTTAACTACAAGGGTAAATGGGTAAAAGTGGTTGAAAATACTTACTGGGCTAGAACGTCATCTGGTTTCTGAGAGACTTTTTTCACTCTGGCTTTTTTGTTACAATGTGGATAACATAAAGGAGAATACATTTATTTGTTTTTTAAGAATTTGCAAGAAGAATTGCAAATTTTTAGGTAGAAATTTTTAGTGGAACAGAATAAAGAAGAAGACCACTGGTTAGACAGCAGTTTTAGAGAAAAGTATCTTCTCCAACAGTGTATCTCAATCTGAAATAATTGACATGCATTGCATTAAGGAAGAGTGTATCTATGTTTAGATACACATAATTATTTTTTCTGCTCTACTTGATAGTACTAAGCCCTTGAACTTGGAGCTTGAGGCACTTCAGCCTCAAAAAAGATTTGTGCCATCTCGCAGGAGTACAGAACCTGATCAGACATCTTGAAAAATGAAGAAATATGGAAAAATACCGAATTTAATTCAGGAAAAGAGGCACTGCAGGCAGACATGACAAACATTTTTAGATAGGCTGCAAAATAGAAATTAGCAAATCGTTCTCTGGGTTCCAAAACATTTACAGTTCCTTCAAGCTTTGTATTGACATTTTCATGTTTAATAACTGTATTCCCTTTTCTGTCATCCAAGACAAGAACGGGCTTAATATTCAGCAAGAGCGATTTCAATTGGGCATTAGGAAAACATTTCTGGTAGACTAGCTAAGGAATGTCAATAAAAGTAGCAAAATCTGCCTCATTTAACGAATGATTTAGGCAAACATCTGCTTAGAATAACATTACAGTTTTTCTTGCCAGAAGATTGGGTGGAAGAGAACTAGATTGCCCATTTTCCTCAAGGCAGCTTTACATTAAATTTACAGATGAATGTGCTGAAGTTTTAGTAGCATTCGTGCCTCTCATCCTTCAGATAGAAAAGAATATTTGCTTGGTATGCAAGATTAACAGAGAAAGCGAGTGCCATGCAATAGCAACTGAAGTGACTTTCACACCTTGTTCTGCGGTTCCATACTGGGGTGAGTTTCGTCTCTCTGGAGAAAA
The DNA here is from genome assembly GCA_013398855.1 of Mohoua ochrocephala. Taxonomy (NCBI): domain Eukaryota; kingdom Metazoa; phylum Chordata; class Aves; order Passeriformes; family Acanthizidae; genus Mohoua; species Mohoua ochrocephala. The sequence goes on from VZTA01004771.1 coordinate 55,959, forward strand.
ATGTTGTCAGGGTCCTGTGCTAAAAGGAATTGCACGCTGATGCCGTACACATTTATTATAGACAAAGTTATCTTGTGTACACCATTAACATTGCCATTTATTCCTCTTGGCTTCACTAGACTTACAAAGGAATATGCTCTTCAAGGTGAGAAAAGAAGTTTAAGGAACCCACAGAGACAAACTGAAAATCAGTTGGGGGGCACAAGCAAATCATTGCATCAGTGAAGAAATTAACAAAAAGGCTAATCTGGAATCTGATTGCTTTGATTGACTGAGATACCTAGAAATTATCAGTTTTCTGTATTGTTCTGCCAATTTCTAAATTGCATTAATCAAATAGTCCACATATATTCTTTCTGAAGCTTTTTTTTTTTTTTGTCATCCCTAAACTGGATTTTTCTCTATTGCATATGGGATGCAAGTATTTTGCCCAGTATAAAGAAATAGAGCTGTTCCAATTTCACTTTTTAGCTGGAAGGATAACAGTAGCATTTACATAAATCTGACTTTTGTCCTTTGCTTTCTATTAGAACCTCTATCAATAGATGGTGACATATCAATTTCCCTCCTTTAAGCTGACTTTACACTTTCACAAATGGCTGCACAGCATGTAATTGTGATGAAATAATTCTCCTGAACTGATTCTATAGCTTTGCTTGTAACTCTGGAAATTTGAATTTGTTAAATGGACACCCTTGTCCTGCTGAAGGTGGAAAGAAACATAAGGAGAAGAAAATCAAGGGAGGCTTTTCATTAGCCTGCTGTTTGACTTTGAGAGCTTCTGATTCCACTCCAGCCAACACCTCAGATGTGTCATTCAACTCAATAATCAGACTCCTACCTATTAATGCAATCAGCAGAGATTTAAGAGCAATCCAACTCCCAAAAGGGGAAATCCAGAGTAGGATTCAGTTGTCTAAACGCAGGTATCTAGTTACACTGCGGATACTCTGTGACTTCTTACCTGCTATCCAGATGCCACATCAGAAGGAATATGGGTCTTCCAGAAGTCCAGCACCGTATTTGCCAGCCTGTTGGAGCATCCTAGACACTCTAAACTATCTAGGCTGACTAAAGTGTTCTATGTTATTTAATGCACCTATAGATAAGAAATAGAGTCGTATACTCGTTGCTGTTCAGCTCTCTAGATTCCAGGACTGTTCTGCTATCTCTGTTGATGATAGTGGAAATTTATATCTTACACATCCCTGCAGCTTTGTTTGGATCTCTTAAAAATTGGGTATTGCTCTGCATCTCTCTCTTTTCAATGTGACTATATTGATGAATACAAGTTCTTCCTTTTGTCAGAGGAATATTAAGAGGTTTTTTAGTGTACTAAGTACGTTGAAATTCTGGATACATATTTAACTGTAGGGAACCAATTGCAAAATAATATACTAAAACTCTAGGGAAAAATATACCAGAAACCCAGAATTGTTCCAGCAAGTAAAATTTTGAAAAAATTACTACTAGAATTGAATTCTTTACTCCCATCTCTTGTAAGCATACCTTTGAACCTACCCCACTTTTGATTTTTATCAAAAGACAACAATTCTTGTGCTGTAGGGCCTTGGGATATGTCATGCAATTGGAAAGTTATGGAAAGAATTAGGATTTTTCACATCATCAGGCAAGAAAGTATTAAATGGAAAAGAAATATATAACTTGCTAGAATCAATCCAAATACCTAAAGAAATCACTGTCATGCCCAGCTCATGCCAAGGATACTGCAGAAATTAGTAAAGGGAATGAATTAGTCGATGCAGCTGCAAAGGCTGCAGCCTGACAACCTCTGAGACCATGCGTGGTTGCAGCTGCAGCAATAGACCAAAGAGAATGGCCAAATTTAACAGAATACAAACCCCTGTATGCATCTGTTTAGAAGAAGAAAAGGAACACTGGAAAAAATGAGAAGCAAACCAAGAAAATGATGAAATATCGAGAATTGGAGGGAAAACAGTATTTCCAAATAAATTTGTAATTGCTGTGTCTAGATGGTTTAACGACAAGATCATGGGGGACCAAAGGTGATAGCTTTTTAGGTACAGAAAGTGTGGGAAGCACCAGAAATTTACCTGCTCAAAAAAAGTCACCAGTAGCTGCCTGACTTGCTGAAAGTTCACCAGTATCAGGCTGAGCTCAGAGCTAGGGGAGGCAACCATGGCTGTACTTCCCTTTCAAGAAAAGGGAAGCCTTCCTGGCAAGAAAAGCTCACACAGGTGCAGTAGTAAGGGATTTATTGAAATTACACCTGGATGTGGGGTTCTGTATTGAGTCTAACATTTTACGACAATTACAATCAGTCAACTACTCCGGTCACTAAGAATATACAGAAATTTGCATATAGCCCATAGATTTTATTGCAAAAGGTTCGACTGCTTTCAACTACAGAATGTAGTCTAATGATGGACAGCAGACCTGTTCTTTCAAAGATCCCTTCATAGACTTACTCCTGTTAATCTAATTTGCTGTTTAAGTTTGAATTGATGTCTCGTTTTTTTCCATAATGCTATTTCTCACCTTTAATTTATTGGCTCTTAAAAAAGTAAAAGGAAACTGGTATTTATGGTTTCTGTCATGCTTGGGGGGAGTGTCACTGCAAAGCTACAAACAAACGAACAAACAGCTACAAAAGCTACAACGAAGTTGCTTTTGTTGAATTTACCACAAAGGAATTTATTTGATTGCATATCTACAAAATCACTGACTACTTCGAAGTCATACCAGCGGCATTTGAAGGGCACTATTTACTCTAGCAGTGACTGAATATTTTCTTCAAAAATGTCCTGCCTGCATCCACTGTGGATTTTTTTGGTGTGCTTCTCGAAAGCATTCAGGAACAGGACATACATTTGTACAATACCTTTCACAAGAAAGTCATAATACCTAAAGTTGGTACTGCGCTTCTACATTACTGTAATAAAAGTAACTATGGAACCAAATATGGAACTTTAGTTTATCTGTGTTTTTGTTACCTTGTCAGGTGTTTCCTCCAGCTTGGTTCCTTGGGAAATGTCAGTCGCAGCTCAGATAATTAAAAAATAGACCTTGAGGATTGCTGTGAACTTGCCAAGAACTGTGCTAAATGGAAGGAGTGTTTATCATTATGCTCTTTCAAGCATGAGACAGAAGTTTCTGCTGAAACAAAGCTAGTCAGAGCTGTGATTCCATTTGATCCAGAAAAGCACACCTTAGCATTTTTAGTCTAAGGATATAAGATTTTGAGATATCCATCAACACGCAGCACACAGCTAATGAATTGTTCATGGGTTCATCTCATAGCAAAAGCTGTGCTAATCATCCTGTCCTTTCTCTTCAGGAGGGTACATTCCTTCAACCATATGGCAGGGTTGGATTTCTCCCCCCACTCCTGCCTTGATTACGCTCTTGCCCGCAGAGAGAGGCATACTTTAAACAGGAATTTGAACTGTTGCAATGAAGTTCTACCTGATGTGTAAGCGAAATTTTAGTGACCTGTCATTGTCAATGCATAATTTTGACACTGTAAGAATGGCTCTTCAATGTATAGCTGGTGAAAGTATTTGTGAAAAGGAAAATAAGGAAAAAAAATCATTAACGCTTTTAGAGAGGCAATTAATTCCCTTCAGAAATTGCTTTCCACATTTTAGAGACTAACTAAACAATTTTAATGGTGCAAAGTGCTATAGCAGCTGTTCATCAAGGAAGAAATAAACACCACAGCAGCTTCCAAGTGTACCATGATTACTGTTGCTTCTTCAATCTCTTTTCCAAAGGTTTACACCAAAGTTGCTGCAACAGCAAAGAATCTATATAACACTAGTGTTTATTACACCCTAATTATACTTGGGTAAAAATTGAAAATCTAAAATCTTTTCAATGTTATTTTATGATGCGAAAAAATTAACTAATTATGATTTTGACCTTTATTACCAAGTCTGAATTTTAACTTTTTCCCCCTTTTCTTTCCATTGGCTTCCTCAAATCTTACCAGCTGGGGAATCCAGCTGAAAATCCAGTGGAGTCCAAATAGCAGAAAGGGATCGAACAGAAGAATGTGGCTGTCAAACCCATTTTCACGTTTGCTGGATATGTAATTGTCACCCTTTCAGAACAGCTAAAGTGTTCCTTTGGTTGACCATTAATACATTTTTGTGTTATGTCTACACATGAAAACAAGGGATTAAAAGCCTAAAGAAGTAGTCATGACTTGCAGGGAGGCTTCACTCTGCAGAAATATGCATCTGAGAAGAAGGTCACATTCCTGTATCATCTTAAGCCTTCCTGAAATGCTCATTCTCTGCGTATTACATCCCCTCTGATTCTTTTATCAATGTTAAGGAATTTTTCATTAAAAGTGAACACTCAGAGTGTTTCTCGAGGCTTTTGTTGGGAATTACTCACATACCTGAAACTGAGGCTGCACGGCACCCGATGTTTGCTGCGCTCTTGCAGCCGTTCGTGATCCATGCGTGTACTTCGGAGCTACAACCTAAGCAGTCCTGCAGCGTGGAAGAGATAACAGAAGAGGGATCAGGTAAGAAAGATCTAGCCACTGACCAGTCAGATGTTGCCATAACCATTTGCGTGCATTGCAATAATCATTAAATCGTCCTCGGTCAGCCTGTCTTTTCCTACTTTATTCCTCAGAGTTGCGTAACTGCATCATGAAATGCTGAGACTCTAAGAAAGTAAACCATCAGACTTTGCCGTGTTAAATATGTTTCCAGAATACCTGTGGGCATTTTTAAAGTATATTGACTCAAATGTTTCATATCTCCTTTCAAAAATGAGTCAGTACTTACATGGAATCATTCTGTTACATGGCCGAACACGGGACCTGAACAAGTCTGTGACTGTCACCTGCAGTGCTGATAAAGCCTATCAAATAAGCTTAGATTTATTTTATTTTGTTTAACATAATTCAGTTTAATGTATCTAGAACCTACTTACTTACTATGTTGTGAAGACATAACAAATGTCTAGAGGAAAGGAAGAAGGGCATAAGTTTCAGTGATAATGTTTTATCTGATTAATGACTACAATAGTAGAGGACTGTTTTTACAGGTTTGAAAGATTTATAGACATTTTTGTCTTTGTTTGAAGACTATTGAAGCTGGAAGATTCTTCCTTTCCTCTCTTCCCAATTCACTTTTACAATTGACTGTTGTGCTGTGTTCTGTGAAGGATATGTAGCTGATCAGCCCCCTCAAATCATGGCCTAGCTGTTCCATGTTATATATTTATATTGTGCTTTAATATCACATATATTATTTTTGGAATATTATATATCTACATAGGTTGTGAGAACAGAAGTATTGTCAGGAAAGTAGTTTCCAAAAGTTTGTCTTATACTACTCTGAAGTTAATTTGGTACTTTATAACGGGAAAATCAGATTATTTGTTTTTTCATAGAAAGATGCAAACAAAGGTGGTAGATCTTCTTCCTGGTTGTTGTGGAATGGACAACCAAAGGGGAAAAGTTAGTCTGGCCTTTGTTTTCAGTCCTTGACTTCTCCAGTGAAATGGAACTGAGACCTTGCTGAAAGCCTGATTGTATTGTCAGGACAGAGTCAGGGAGGGCAAATGAAGTCAGAACAAAAAAATAAGCTTCTTTCCTCCCCTCTGACCAAGTCTGAACTTGAGCTGAAGTGGTTTCGAAGGTGAAATTAGGAAGATCCTTCATGTGTGTGACAGCATCTTAGATTGAAACCTTACTCAGTTTCTTAAATGAATTGAGTCCCTGAGGGCTCGTGACTTGTGGGATATCTTTGTGAAGTGTGAATCACCCCAACTAGAAACAGCCTGAGCTGAAAGACTACAGGACTGTTCCAAGGCTCTTCTCCTTGTCTGGACTGCCATTGCTGGAACACAACCCACTAAGTGTCCTGCAGGAATGCACAGAGAAAGGTTATACAGGTACTGATGCATCAATGCTTATATAAACCTTGAAAACAGAACTAAATAATAATTTGGCAAGGAACAGGTGACTCTTCAGCCTGTAAGTTTTGTTGTGTGTTCTTGCAGTACTATTTTCCAGCAGTGAATGTCTATTACCTAATTTGATAATAAACGTATCTCCTTTCTGTGTTTTTCTTTCTGTTAACAGTTGCACCTTCATTGTGTAAAAGACCACCAGTAAATGGTTACAAACCCCAAGTGTTCTGGAAGAAAATCTTGACACATCCGAAACAAGGACTCTGAACTCTTGCAGAAGCATCTCTTCCTGAATCAGCTGCACTTTCAGTGAAGCAAATAAAACTCTTAGAAAAATAACAGAACTTAGAAGAATGAAAAGTAGACTGCTTCTTTTCTTTTTAAGTGATGATTTTAGCAGAAGGAACACACCAATTCTAACCTAGTGTAAGTAAAAATCTAATGTTCCAGTCAAGGGCATTTTTATTTGAAATAAACTGAAATGGTGTTCAGCAGGAAGAAAGAATATTTAAGTTGCATATAAATTAAATAAGAATGAGACACAATTTCTCATTAAGATTTTTCATTAAAATTTTAAATAAATTTTGCAATTTTATAATCAGTAGGTTCAGGTTTGTAAATACCTATGGCATAATCAGATAAATAATCCAAAAGAAAAAGGTTTGGCCTGTTTTGTGACAGAGTCAAAGTGACAGTCACTTGAGTCCTTTTTTTTGTCCAGGAATCTTAGCAAACAGCTTTCAGGTCTATAGTTTCATTACTTTCTACAATAATAAACTTTTCCAATAGTAATTCATGTGCTCTGTGATTGTAAGATGAGTGGGAGTGAACATTCAAGTAAGGAGACAAGGCTGATCAGTCAGTGGCCTTTAACATCTCTACTTTGTAGAATATGTTTTCACAGTTATCCAGTTCCTGCTTATGGAAAATAAAAAATGGGGGGAAAAGGAAAAAAGCTACCACAAATGCTCTCTCATAAAGTCCTTAATATCTTCAGGATAGTCAAATTTTGCAGTAAGTAAGACTAAACAGATTTGACTCTGTCTAATGGGTTTGATTCCTATTCCTAATATTGGACATCTTACCCCACCACAATTATGCAAAGTGCACAAATAAATCAGTGCAGAGCAAAATCCAGGATTTCCCTCATTTGCTGCTTCACCTCATTGGATCTTTGGCTTATGACTTTTGTGTTCCTTGCTCAACAGCTTCCCAGCTTCCACTGAAAGCATCTAGAGCTCCCTTCAACTTCACTCATCCACTGCAAGCCTGTTAGTCAAGTGACCAGGGCATTCACCTGAAGAAATGCAGTTTTAATCCCACTCTGCCTCATGAGGAAATTGAGCCCATGTCTCTCATTTCTTTGGTAGGCACTGCAGCCCTGATCTAGCAGCAGTGATGATCTGGGCAGCAGACTACCAGATTTACTGACAAATGGCTGCTGAACTCAGAACAGGGGGAATGTGCTGCTTCCGGACCTGGCCATATTGACAGGTCCACTTTAACAAGTATATATTATGCAAATCAAGGTCAGCGGTAGCACCTCTTTTCCTCACTGTGCCCTTTTGAATTAAAATAACCATGACTGATGTGTTTTGTGTTGAACTCAATGCTTCTCCAGTGGATTAGACATGATCTGAGCATACACGTGATGAACTGGGGCTCCTCGGGGATGTCCTCTCTATAACTCAACGTAAATTTGGCATTCGTGGCAATGGCACTACCAACACTTCTGAGTGTGCCTGGTTTCCTACCCTTAGGCCACTGAGCTTCTACCAAATGATGAGGTCCTGTGTGGAACCACTGCTTGCTGTGGGTTCTGGTCCTATTGTGCTGAATCAGAATTGTTTTTTTCAGTATTCTTAATTTTTTTCCCTTTCCTAATATGCCAGCCCAACATAAGTTGAAGTGACTTAAGGACAGCTGCAGTGGTGTCAGACCATATCACTACATGCACAGCTCTGACCCTCAACTGTGAAGCCATTCTTTAGGTGCATTATCCCATCATATTACCTCTCCGCTGAAATATCACATGCTACCAAGTAAATAAAAGGCTATGGGACCATTTGAGTGCATTCATCTATGACTGAACTTTTGATAAAACAAATCATTCATCAGGTTCAATCTTGTTCTGCATTATCTACCTGTTTCTTTCTAATAAAACTCTATTGCAAATTTGATACCATAGAGCTGATTATTTATATTCAGGAAAAAGTGATATGTATATAGAGTGAAAAAAGTGAGGAAAAGCTTCTGTTCAGAGCAGAGGAGTAGACAAGTAGAAGAACTTTAATTTGCCTGAGTTCCAGGTGAGAAGACTGTATTTACCTTTGTTTACCTTTGGCTATATCTCTGGGGCAGAACTGCACCTATTATAAATTAGCTCAGTCAATCTGAAATCAGTGAAGCTAAACAGATTTATTTGAGGTGAGGTTTCTATCTTTTATATCCTTCATTCCAAGAACCAACTCCACAGGATTGTGTGACAGTTAATTTGCCTTGGTATTTTGAAGCAAAAGGGTAGAGATAGACAAAAGTAACCTTTAGATACTGAATTCAATGTTGTGTTTACTCTGTTCTTCTCTGCTCCTAAATTTCAGAAAAAAATTTCATTTGACAAGCTGACCAATACAACCTTCTTTAAATGTCCATATCTCAAAATCAGAAAAGAGAAAATGCAAAGCTTTGTGAATACTTAGTGTAAAACTGCTGCTGGACTACCTTCTAAAATACAGACAAATAACTGATAATTGTTCTGTTTAAATCCAAATGATATGTGGAGACATATTTTAGGCGGTTTCATTGTTATTTAGATAACTGAAATTATAAATAAACATATTCCTTACAATGCCCAGATGAAATAGAACGACCTTTCCATAAAACACTGGTTTTCAGGTGGAGATTATAGCTGCTCTTTCCAAAGCTTTTCCATACCGTTGAGTTGAAAAAGACGATGCTTATGGTGAAGTTTCCTCTGCATTGCACAAAAGGTCAGACCCATTTTATGCTATCAAAATCTTCTGGAACTGTATAAGCTCTGTGTCATCCTGGCTTCAACATTAATCTGCTGGTGAGTCTTGGTGGTCATTCTGCTCATCCCAGAAAAAGTACCTGCAGCCTTCACTGCAACAGACGGCCCAGAAAGCAAAGAAATGCAAGGAAAGTGTAAATAGTGCAGTGTCATTTCTTTGTTTAGCAACAGCAAAGAGGGAAGGTTTGAAACATTTTTTTCCTAATGCATTGTGGAAGGCTTCAAAAAATGTATTAACTCTTTAAAAAACCCCAAACAACAGGAAAATGGCATAATTTTTTTGATAACCCATTGGTATACTGAAGGTATTGTATTAAATATGATTTATTTACATGTAGGGTTTCAGTTGAAACTATTCATAACCAAAGATAACAGGCACTGACATCACAATCAGTGGTTCAGTTTGCCAATAAGTACAAGGCAGTCTGTCTGCAAGAAGAATTTTAAAAATGTGGTAATAGTGAACAGAAAGCAGTAGGATATCACAATGCACCTGGGCTAGGCAGGAGTCTGAGAGTCAGTGGGAATCAGAAGATCCTCTTTCCAAGACAACTTCCAAGCTATTAAAAATAAACACAGGAAGACAGAACATAATAAGAGCTCCTTCCAAAGTGAGATTTTTTTAATATCACATTTTAGCTACCCATAGCATCAGGGAATTAATTCTCCATGCAGAAGTTGTGTTCATACTAATTTATAAGCTTCTCCCTTCATTAAAGGTCCACAATTCAACTTCCCTATATTGAAACCACGTAAGGTTTTGCTTAAGTTTAAACATATGCCTAAGTCATGTTAAAACGAAAGAAGATTTAGATGTGAAAATAACTCATTGTTACACTGATCCAGACTTAATGGACCACTAGACACATCTAAAGTGGATTAAGTTGATAGAAAGACCTCTGTTGATTGAAATGCTTTGTAGGTCAGGATCTCTCTTCCCTCACCCTGTAGAGGCACTGCAGTACTTGCTAATTTAGCCAAATGCATTTTACATGCTTCCTTGTTAAATAGGTGTTTTAATTCAAAGTAACTACCCAGGTGCTCTTTTTTCCATGCAATTACCACAGGTCTCCAAGTACCTCAGCACAGGACTGAAAATGCTAAATTCTCATAAAAAATAATCAATAAAAAAATTAGTAGTTTCAGCCGAAGTTCCTTTCTAGCAGTCTCCAGAAATTATTGCTTCAGGTACTGACTGAAGTGTTTTCAACTGGAATATTTTATTCCATCTCTTTATTTAAACCAATGTGACTAACGTTATTAAAAAAGTATAGAAGTAATTACTTTATAAGAAAGGCGCTTACTGAACACTTACCTACGTACTTGCCTGTGTACTAACCTGTAATGTGTCTTTGGGTTAAGAGGTGTTTTTATAAAGGCAGCAAACACTAAAAAGTAGTTTATATTTTAATAATAAAATAAGATGAAAAAACCCCTTCTATTAACTGATTACACTGTATTTTCATTTAGGAATATTTTACTCCTCACTTCCACATGAGAAATTGAAGCCAACTGTAGTTCCACAGGTAAAGAAAAAGGTCTGACCTAAAAGGTCTTTTTCCTGGACCATTTTCCCTGCAGAATGGGTTTTGGGTGACATTCTCAGTATGGAATGTGCAATTGGATTCTGGACTGTAGAGGAGAGATTTGCATCCACAGGCATATTGAAAAGAGTGTTTTGGCATGAGTTTCTAATTAGTCCTCCTTGGGACAAATTTATTCTCACTTGCACTGATCATCAATTTTGCCATTTGCAATTTTTACTGAGGAAAGTGAAAGAGGAAATCTATTTTCTTAATTCTGTCCTCATTTTCATACTTTATTGACAAATAACCTGCAACAATGTTATTGAGCTTCCCCAGCCTGTGATTCCTTGAGTTTTATTAGTAGCATTTTTTGGAGGAGTAGATTTGATTTCTGTCAGCATAAGTTTATCGTTCTCAAATTCTGGGAGGGAAGGAAATCCACACTGAAGCACTCGTCAGCTGGTCCCCTATGACGCTAAATTCTCAGGATGAATTGAGAACATATTTTCATTTTAGCCTTGAAGCTCTTAATCTCCTTGGGGTCCAGAAAATACGGCAGACTTCCACTAGACCTCTGCAACACTGAACCTTGAAGCATGATTTAAGAAAGATTTTCATTTTAGACTTGCAGGCTTAAGACTCCCATGCACAGGAAAACATGGCAAGTTTAGCTGTATAACTGCAGCTCCAATTCCCAATGGTTTGTTTTTATGTTTGTTTTGGAGAAACTTTTCTAATCTTCTTTCAGTTAAAATTTAAGAAAAAAATCAAACATCCAAACTTCCAGTAAATGCTTGCATATTCATAATTCCTGTAATGATGGAATCAGTGTTTTTCTTCTAATTCCAGTGTCTGGAGATTTGCAGGGCAGCAGAAGAGAAAAGCAAAACACATTTTTTGAAAAATAATGTACCGGCTGGATCATGATGCCCACAGGCAAACAAAGGAAAGTCAAGAATATGGTGCAAGTGACAGACTTTATGCGACTGCAAGTGGAAAAGAAAATGTAAGTCGCGGTTAAACACTTGTAAGTGTTAAAGAATCAGATGAGTTAAGGGTCTGTTCAGATAGGATCGAAGGAAACTCTTACTCAGTGAACAGCATTATAGTGATGGTGGCAGAGAGCAAAATGTTTGGAGCTCGAGTTCAGTTCAAAGAGAAACCCAAGAATATGTCTGGGCCTATCTACAAATCATGGAATCACAGATTGGTTAAGGCTGGAAAGGACCACAGTAGGGCCATCTGGCCGAACCTCCCTGATCCAGCAGGGTTTTCCTGGAACACGTTGCACAGGATTGCGTCCAGATGGTTCTGGATGATTGCATCAGTGAAACACAGAAGCTAAACATTGCACCCAACTGAATGGGAATGCCCAGGCTAGAAAACCCCTTCAGCCTTCTCCTTTCTGTTCTGAATGAATCTAATTCCCTTAGTCTCCCCTCACATATCATGTGTTCTTGTCCCCAGTCATCTTTGCTGATGCTTCTCTGGATTCCCTCCAGCATGTCAGTGACTTTCTCACATTGCTGAGTCCAAACCCAGACACAACACTTCCCATGTGTCCGTACAAGGGCCAAAGAGAGGAAATAACCTTTTCCCTCCATGTACTAGCTGTGATATTAAAGCAGTCTGTGGGTAAGCCCTCATTGCTGCAGAGGCGCACTGCCAGCTCGTGTTCAACTTGTTTGGCATGAGGACCTCCATCTCATGTTCTGCAAAGCTGCTTTCTGGTCAGCCAGCCGTCAGGCTTTGTTTTACATGGGCTTATTCTGCATCACACAGTTTATATTTGGCTGAAATTAGTGAGCTTTGTGGCAGTCTATTTCTCCAGCATGTTGAGATCCCTCTAAAAAACAGCCCTACTCTCTGCCCAGCAAGTTCTTCATTCCTCCTTGGTTTGAATCTGGTTTTGGCACACTCGTGTCAAACTCCAAGTTGTTACTTACAGGAAAATACATCAAAGCAGTACTGATCCCAGGGAAATGTCATTCATAGCTGGCTGCCAGTGGGATTTCACTGAACCTACCAGTCCAGTCATTTGGCTGCACATTTTGTATTCAACACATTTAGTGTTTTGACTAGATTTAGACTTCTGAATGAAATAATAGTATGGAGTATCTGATGAAAACCTTGTTACAGTCAAGGGAAATGATGTCCACTGGTCTCACCTGCAAAACCAGTTGTCTCACTGTAGAAGGCCCAACTTGCCTTTGGTCAGTCCATGGTGACTGTTTGCAGACGTTTTACTGTTGTTCCAAGGCCTGGATGCAGGTTTCAGGAGGTTTTGCTTCACAACCTTCCCAGAGACTAAAGTGAGACTTGGAGTTTCCAAGATCCTCCTTTTTGTCCTTTTTGAGGTGATATTGGTCAGGTCCCTCAGCGCTCTCAGATGCACTTCATCTGGTCCAATTATCTGGTTAATTTGGAGTCTTTGACTGGGATGCAGAAATTAAGATTGACATTTTCCTAATAGACCCACATTTGTAAATTTATCATATGACCTCAACCTTCACCAAATGGCTCTTTCTAAACTGTATGTCTTCCATCCTGTTAACAAGTTTCAATTTCTGCTCTGCTAGCTGTTTGCATTTCTACAAAACTTCTGTTACCTGACCTCTTTTGAAGAGGTAAGATTAATTTCCAGGCTTCAGAAATGTGCAACTCGTCTGAAAATTTGACTGGAAAATTCTGTATTTCCTCTTCTTCTTCCAAGAGAAACGGCACGCTACAAATCAGATAAACCACAGCTAAACCTCTATCTCTTCCCAAGCCATATGGCTATGTCCTTTCTTGTCCTCTGAAGCCCACAAACATCATCTCATCTTAAGTACACTAAGTCATTAAGCTCCACAATTAGTGGGGCTCGGATCCTTTTCTTCCTTTCAATTTTTTTTCCACTGTTAATGCCACACCACAAGTACACTCACATTAGAGCCGTTTATTTGCTGAACTGAAAAATCGATGTGTTCACATCTAATTGACAAGCTTAATTTGAGCAATTGCATATATCTAGTAAGACCACTTTTCATACAGGGCTTTCCGCACGTGAATTTCAGATTACTCCGAGAAGAAATTGGTATCATTATCTTTAGCTCACTTGAACCATAGATGCTTACTGAAGTACTCCTGCAGGCCAGAAGCAGAGTAAGGATGGCAGCACAGTTTGACTAAGTACTCAACCAATGTTGTTTCCCTTGGCTGTCTTAAAGCAACACTCCTTAAAGCTCTCCAAAGCACATAAGATATTTCAGTTTTGAATTTTCAGCCTGGACGGCATACAACACATGGACGTCTGTCCCTCTATATCAAAGAATCAAAGCCAGGCAGCTACATAGCAAAACACACTTGGTTACAAGGACTTTCTTGCTTACTAAAGAAGAAAAAAACCCACACTTTTGTTTTTCATACAATGTAATAATGCTATGTTCTTTAACCTATACATCTTCTGAGTATTTTCATCTTGATACAGTTACCGCCTCATAGATAGGAGACTCTTTTGTAGTAATAAGACTTTTTTCAAGTTCAGGCCTGAATAAAAATAATTAAAAAAGAACAAAGAAAAAGATCAGGCAGTATTTCAGGACTTGAGATATGGATGTAATTGGGGCTTTCTGACATATCTAAACTAAAATAAATGCATATGTGTCTTAAAGAACTTTTTAAAAAGGCCTATTTGAAACATTATTCATAAATTAAGTAGCTGGTTTAAGATATTTGTGACCAGATTTGTTTTCTACAGATTGAATATATGTGAAGTATTGTGGCATTTTATCTTTCTTGAAAAGATTTTATTGGGTGTAATTTTTGATCATAGCTATATTGTGAAAAGTCATTATCTAGCTAACATCTCTTCTGCACTCAGGGACACCGGATTATATAAGACTATTAAAGAAACTTTTAACAGGAACTTTTTAAAATTCCCCAGTCAATGTTGCCAAGACTTCTAAAACGACTTTTTAAATTTCTTCCTTTGCTGAATTGCTTTATCCTATTGGTCATTTCTGTGTTGGATTCTGCATTAAAAAATAAAGGATCTATTTATTCTCCTGACACCTTTTATATCTTTTATCTCTTCTTTAAGAAAACATCTGGCCATTAGCATACTAATAGTATCTCTGCTGGTTCTTAATGGAGCTTCTTTTATCTTTATGATACCATCTGGTTTCAAGTTACTTTTAAAGAAAAAATGGGTAAAAAAGTTAAACATCCCAAAGGCTGTCCTCTTTGTTGTTGAAAAAGATTGTATGTAGGTATCTAGTGCCATACTTTGCTGAATCTCATCTCCCTGGTACAGAGATACAATCCTAGTATGGTTTGGGTTGGAAAGGACCTTAAAGACCATCTAGTTCCCATCCCTTCATGCCATGGGCAGAGACACCCTCCACTAGAGCCTCATCCAGCCTGGCCTTGTCCACCTATCTCACTCTCATGTCTTCAAAAGTGGCTAGATGCACAGCAAATAATTAGGCATGTGGGGATACTTTGCCTCCCAAGTTTTGCAGCTATCTGGGGAGAAATGCCACACTGGCAAATGTAGAAAAGTGAAATTCACTTCTTTCCATCTGAATAACAACACCAATGATGATAACAACAGTAATAATAATAGTGTTCACTACATAGGAGAGAAAAAGTTAGGGTAACTCCACTACTTGCCTCCCTTTCCTGCTCATTTCTTTGAAA
>VZTA01004773.1:2016-25485 GCA_013398855.1 Mohoua ochrocephala
TGTAGACTGAAATAGCCAAAAGAGAAGAGCCCAGACCTTGCTCCAAGAACTTTGAGTCTTCAATTGAAATGACTTTTTATTACTTCCCCGTGCCTTTAGAAGTGTTGAACACTTCTAAACTACCTGCAAGCCCAAAAAAGCTGCCCTCCAAAAGCAGATCAGAAGCAAACAAAGGAAAAAAATCCAAATATTTCTTTCTGACACTTGCACAGTTCACTTCAGGAGAACTAGATTTCAATTTCTTTACCAATACTACATTATAAATCTTCATGGTAATAACAATAATAATAAAAAAAATAGTCTCTTCACCCATGCTCCTTTTATCAGTTTTCTCAGGTGAAAAAATTTTAGAATGATTGAGGCAGGAAGCAAACTCTGGAGTTCATCAAGCTCAATGGCCTTAATCAAGACAGAGTCAAGGACAGTAGGTGGCTCTGGATGTCATCCAGTGTTTTGAATGCCTCCAAATATGGGATCTCCTGAGTCAATCCGAGCAATCTGGACACCACTGGCAAGACTCAAGCTCCATCTTCTTTAACCTCTCCCATCAGGTATTTAAGCACATTGCTGATATCCCCTTTATTCTTATGTTCTCCACACTAAATAGCCTCATCTCTCCTTGCTTCTCCTCAGAGATCAGCTACTCTTAACCCCCTGATCATCCTTGTGGCCCTTTAATGGACTAGCTTCAGTATGTCCATGTCTTATAGTGGCAAACTCATGACTGGACCCAGTACCCCAGTCGCAGTCTCACCAGTTTTCTAAAGAAATGTCTCTACCCTTTCCTCAAAAAACCTACATCCATTCCCAGCTGCAGTGATAAATATTAGGTCACCTTCTCAGCTCATGTAAATGAGTGCAGTTCCACAGAAGGGAGCTACACTTTGAGTAGTTACAGACTAGCTGAAAAGCTGCCTCAAAATGTCATGATTTTATGTATTTTCAAGCTATTCCCTTTCTAGTCACCTTGTGTCTGGTCTGTGTACAGCTTTGGTACATGCTAGAATATTTGAAGGCACATTTCTTTCACTACAAGTTTCAAATGACCTTTTAATGAAGGGCTGAACTGATTTTCAAATGCAATTATGTTGTTAATTAAACTGCTATTTTCTCCTCTATCCACTACCAGCTTCATGTTTTCATATTTCCAGTTTCTGGTATAGTCACTGGAGTTTCTGCTTTCCTGACCATGACAGCTACCTTTACAAGCACTTGTAAAATAGCACCTCCAGCATTAACTTTATTAGATTATTTCTGAAGCAGCAGTGGGTCAGTTTCAGCAGCACCATTCTGATCACCTCAGCCAGCACCCTCAGGGCAGTCTTATTTTAGTTTTCAAAGTTAATAAAGAAGGAGCGAGGATCTGCCTTTTAGTGAAAGTGCTAACTGAATTGAACAGGTTGACTGTAATTTTTTTCCCTGCACTAATCTCTGCAGACAGTCTGTTTGCTTAAGTCTAGTCCTTCCTGCTCACAGATTACGCTTCAATACCTTTGCTCTATCATTAATGTTTTCACAGCCCAAAGTCTTCATCAGCACATCTCAGGACTGTTGGTGCCAACTGTCTGGTGTAAAGGGGGAACACCAGAAGTTTAAGCTAGTAGTAAAACCAGGCTTCCATGGAGCAGGGATTTACACTGAGCATTTTGTGGATTAGTGCATAATTCACAAGTACATTATAATGCTGCGCTGGTTTGAAAAAAGACCACTGAGAGACTCCAAGTCAGAAATACAATTTAATAGGGAAAAAAAATAAATTAAATAGTACAAAAAGAAACCACTGACAGAGTCAGAATACAACCTGACACCCTGTCAGTCAGGGTGTTGGTAGCAGTCCAGTAAAATGGTGGTTGCAGTCCTCCTGGAGGGATGGTTCTGTTGAAGCAGTGATCCTATAGAAAAAGGTCTGGTCTTCACCTGAAGGTCCAGTGGTAGCTCTTGTCCTCTGGGAATCCAGCAGGTAAGGGCTACCTGTGGTGTTCGAAATCTCAGCTTATATCCAGGATGGAATGCTTGGTTCCTCCCCCTGGCCAGAGCATCTCCCAATGGGATAATGTNAATGCTATCTGTTATTACAAATTATATACTGGCACCTGGTTTGACATGTACGGGTAAGAGCAACAGCTAGGCTTTTAAACAAAATATAGTAGAAATTTTTTTTTTTTTAAATCGATTTCCTCTGCGGGTAAAATTTCATCTCTGACCTAAATTGTACTACTTACTCCTACTGTTTCTTCTCTCCAGTGGATAAGCACTGACTCCCAAACGAGAGACTTGGTGTTCCCTCTCATACAAACGTAGGCACAAAGAACTTTTCTCAAGGAGTTGAGTGGTGCTGTTTTCATTTTGCATAAGAGTCTGGCTCAAAGTAAAGATGGACCTTGTGATTCGGAAGGAAGTTTAAAATTGTTAAGTACTCTATAACCATCCTATATTCTACTTGTTTTGAAAATATTTGAGAGAATTTTAGTATTTTAAGTTCAACATTCATTATAAACCTTTCTACAAAGAGAACAATGTTATAAACAAATTCTGGTTCTCTTGTTCACCTTAACCAATATCAGAAAAGCCACTTGCATATGGAGACTCTAGCACGGAACTGGCAGATAAAACCCGTCCTTAAGGAGTTAGAAAGAGGAAAGATTGTTTAAGACTGATACCATAAATGGAAGGTTCTTTGTAGAGGAAGTTCTTAATGAGTCATCCAAGACCTGCTGGTCATGGAAAGAGCTGTTGATGGTTAAGATTTCCAGGTACTATAAATGTCAATGAAAGTTGGTAAAAAACCCTTGAGTCTCAAAGATTTTGGATACTGCTTTTCCCCTTGGATTTCACTAGGGAGCTGTCAGTCCTCAAAACTCAAAACAAAAAAAAATCAAGCTCATTTAATATTACTTTTCCAAGCAGTGAATACTTTAGATGCTAGAGGAACATTTTAAGTATTAGAACTAGGTAGTCTGGAAAGAAAGGAGAGGGAGAACCAACCTACAAAATAGATTCATTACTAAAGTGTCATTTATACAAGGTGACTCCCTGTCATGCAGCACTTCTTCCCCGTTGTGGTTTAGGAACGGCACTCCCTAATTTAATGACCCTCCTGCCTCCCATCAGACTCTTGCAAACCAGACATCACTTGCTCACTTATGGCAGAGAGCAGAGATTGTGGGTTGAGATGAGAGCAATTTACTGGAAACAGCAATGAGATAAGAAAATGAACAGTAACAGCAACTACATTAATAACAAAAGTGTACAAAAGAGAGAGTGTGGAGCCCAATTCAAGCACAGCCACACCACCCAAACCCCTCCCTCTGGCTGAGGGTTACTCCTCAGTGTTATCCCACTGCTCTGTTTGCTACAGTTGCTCCATCCAAAAAGAACATCCCCCCACTTCCGGCAAGCGAGAGAGTCCCTTTCCCCTGCCCCTGGCCATGATGTAAGATGGTATCAAATAACACGATGTCTTGGACACTGCTTTCAGCTCTGTGCCCTCCTGGCTACTGCAAAAAATTAACCCTGTCCTTGGCTGAAATTAGGACATTCCCTTATGTTGCTGTCACTCTAAAATACCCCAAAAGGGAATCTTACGAATGTAGAATCCATAATCACAGAAATTTTGGGAAAAAAATCAAACAATGAGGCTTAGGCAGGAAAACTAATGGCATCGTTCATCTAAGATGTCCAGAACTGAGTTGGTTTTTTTTTTTTTTCAGATGCATAGCAGTTAAACATTTTTTTCTTTTCTTCTGCTCCAGTGGACATTTTAACACTTGCCAAAACTAATTAGCAGTTGTGCATTAAATGTTACAGATGGAAGTTTTATTTTCCAGTATGTTTTGCAGAGCATTTTTAGGAGTGCAGTTTCTGTACAATTAAGTAACTTGGTTAGACCTAACTACCGTTTCTTTTAAACTACATATTCCCAATCAGGTAGCCTTTGTAATATTCAGGACACTTTGATACATGCTTAATTCAGCAATATGCACATTTACACAGGAAACACTGTTAACAATAACTGTTTGTTCTTTGTTTATAGTGTGTCCACATTCTTCTTTTCCGTGGCCTATGTTTCTAATATAGAGACAGGCAACACTGGAACAATTTCTTGCTCTAGTAAAGTGAGAAAGGCAAGCACTGAGATGTCACTACATGTTTAGTACACAGCTGTAGCTTTGTTGTGGGCCTGAGTTATACAAAAGCAGCATAAATTGCACAGAAAGATAACCAGGAGAAATTGAACTGGTGCATATTGTGTATATGCCATAGCTAAAGATGCAGTGGCAAAACAGCATTATACCTTGACTGAAGGGAAAAAAGGTGTTATAAAACCAATTAAGTATGTTGAAACGTAAGCCAGTCTTCTCATCTGGAGAGGAGGGTTTTCAAAGGCATCATGTTTTAAGAGTAAATGGGGGCTCAATTCTACTCAAAGCAATGGAGAGGCAAACAACCGAAGGCCAAATCTGACAAAGGATTTAGGCCACATTTTCAATGTAGCTATAAAAACATGACTGCTGACACCACTGAAGTAGGCAGCCTAAATTTAATTTGAGTTTGTTTACAGTATGTATAAGTAGTTTATTCATTTTTAAAACCCATCAATTGCTTTCTATTTCTCTTCATGATAGACACACCTAGGCTGGCTTTACATTAGCCACCTGAGGTGCCAACAGAACAACAGCAGTCTAGATTTCTGAATGTATTAAAAAACCTGACTGGTATTCGGAGGTTTCAACAAGGTGGAAGCCACTGTCCTCTATGACAGCTAATGATCCAAGATGCAGCTGGTCAACCATTCAAGGTGGAAACTGTGGATTTATGTTCCTTTGAGCAGAAGAGGAAATGGAAAAGCCTGGGTGCTCTGAGGGTTTGGTACTCTGGATCGGAGTTCTGCGTGTGGGTGGGATACAAGGCTTAGAGAAATGTAGCCTAATGTAAACTTCCATGTCACAAACCAGTAATGTTTTAGATGGTTAAGCAGTTAAAATTTTCATTAGTTTAATGCAGAAGAAATAAAAAATCTGAGACTGAAGTTCTGGAAGGAGCTTGGGTATTAGATTAGAGGGTGAGGGCATGAATCAACAAATAAGCTTTTAGTGTTCGTGTATAGTCAATACAACTATATTAACATAGTTATAAAGTAAAGGTTTGACAATGAAGAGTTGGATGGCTGTAAGTCACCTGTTACAGATCCAACGCTGTATAAGATATCCCGTATCTATTTTCAAAGGCATGTTTCTACTCAGGAATATATGTGGAAATGGTACAGTTTTTCAGAAGTAAAAGGACACATTTGAGGAGTTCCTTTTTCAATACTTTGTCTGCAGCAAGAGACTTGATATCTGTCATTCATCTGTCTCCTGTCAAACTGAACAGGTAACAAGCAGAGTAATTAAAAACTTTGCATTGTGTTGAAATAATTCCTTAATTTTAGCACTGAAGTGTGTTAAATCTGCATCATGTTTGCTTCTGCTACTCAAACACACAATATGTTTATAAAGACTCTAATAGCTTTCAGAATTTGTAGAAAGATAAATCTATTAAAGGAATCAACATATAGGCATGGTTATCTAATACACAAAATGCATGTAAAAATTCTGCATAAGTCCCACTTCAGATACCTACCTCCTTTATTGAATCCAGCTGTGACTCCTAATGCCCTTATGAATTTACTTCTCTCAAGTTCAGAGAATTTTCCACTTCTAATAGTCAGGCCATAAAACAAAGACCTGCCACTCTGTGTGATAAACAGAAACAATAGAGGTAAAAAATAATGCTGCTTCTTGTGATGGTTCAAAATGCAATGCAAATGAACTACCTGCTACCTAGATTGAAGAAGCATCTATATTCAATGAACAGCAATGAAAAACAACACAGATAAGACCAGTTAAGCTTACCAAACACTTATTCAGTATCTTTCATCCAGAACTAGTTTTTGTTCTGCAGTTCTGCAACCAGAACGCTGAGGATTAAGAAGCAGTTTCTAACGATAAACTAAAGTTTTGCTTCCTGCTTTATTTTACCTTGCTGGAGTACTTAACGATGATGATCTTTTCAAAAATACATACGTTAGTTAAATATCAGTTCAGACACAGCACAGCAATATTTTGATATTAGATCCAAGTTAAAAACCAGGGGCAAAAGAAGGAAAAAACAATTTCACAAAAAAACAAGGTTAAGTTTGTTCATGGGAACAGCCGAATTCCCATAGTCTTGACAGATGCTTTTACAAAAAGAGTGTATTTGAACTTTTTAAGAACTGGTTTTAAGAATTGTCCATTAAGCTCCTGATTTCTTCTTCTTCATCAGGAAATTCAGAAATATCCTTAAAATTAAAGCAGAAATCTGACCCAAGAAACCTTGTGTGGCTTTATTGTACCAACGTTGCTTTATTTTATCAATTGTTTCAAAAGGTGACAGAAATTTCAGGCATTGTAAAAACTCCACTTCAAAAAAATTATTACTCTGTGAAAGGACGACCACTCAAGTTAGTAAGGTTTCTACTGGGGATCTCACCACCACGTTATCAGTGTGCTCCCTCCCCCACTCCCCCTTACTATCTTATTCATGCCGCTAGTGTGAGCCACTAAGCTTTTAGAACAAACCAAAAAACCAAGGCAAAATAACAGACAGACCATTAGAGTAAAGAAAATTTAATTTTGCTATTAATTTAAGGATGACAAAGATGGAAATAGATAATATTATATACATCTAATTAAAAAATGAATAGATCTAAGAAATTTAAAAATATCAAACCAATATCTGTACATAATTAGGAAGTTAGCTAATTATTTTGTCTGTTGAACCAGTATATCAACATGATCCACAACACAATCGTATTTTAATAGGATGCTTGTTTATTTTCAACTAGCCCAATGAGTTATTTTTTTCCTTGTCTAAATGAAAAGGTTGCTTAGAAAGTGTAATAGCCTGTTTGACTCTTGGGATTGCTGAGCTGTGTATCGCTAGGACTAAATACCTCCTTGCCCAAAATGAGGTGAGGAGCATCGCTGAAAGAGTGCTGGGCTGGCTCAAAGCTAAAGACCTTTTTCAGAAATAGGCCCAGTTTTGTCATTATCTTTGTCTCTTACTCACTGTCTTTACTTGCAATAAAATGCCTCTTTTCCTTTTTTTTTTTTTTTTTAATTTAAAGGAGTTGTAAAAAGGAGATTTAGCTATAGTTCCTGAAATGGCTCTGAGCATCAATATTACTGTAACAGGATTTTTTTTTTTTATACTGTGACACCTTGTCTTTTCCTTCATATAATCTGAATGAGTTTAGCAGTTGCAACTCCATGAAATACAACTTATAGAAACAGAAAATATAGAAATAGAAAAATGTATGTGCCTATGTATTAAATTGTTTCTTTCATACTACTTTGGATTAAAGTGGAGAAAAATCTCCAGTGAGCAGATAACTGCAGTACAAGACTGAGTATCTTGCTTTTATACTTCATTGCTTTGTAGTGTACTGCCAGAAAGCTATTTTTAGATCTGCTCTGCAGATGCACAGTTGTTGCTTATATCTTGGCTAAAGGAAGCAAGGTTGCCCTACTGAGACTTTGCCCTTCTCTCAAGGGTAAACTAAAATCCATTAAACTTAAATATATGCTGTAAACCCTACACATTAATGGCTGTGATGGAAATATTATGTAGTTATTTATAACAAGATATCCGTTTGGGAAAGAGAAATAGATAGGCATATTTGAAACCCATTGCCTCTTTATTCTCCTCTTAAAGTAATTTTGTTTGTGTCTAAGGCTTGAAAGTTTGTTTTGCTGGCACCATGGCAAAGTAAGCAAATGTGTCTCCATAGAGCAGATCCCTGCTGCCTATAACCCCACAATAAATAGTTTGTGAAAATTAGCACAGACATTCAACCAGAACCTATATTGCCCCAAAGAAATCCAGAGAAATATTTCTGATTACAGGGAATGTTTTTCAAACACAGATGCTTATATTAGCAAGAGATAAGTAAATAGTAGATTTGGAGAAAAATTGTAATTTAATCTAACTAGATATATTTAGATAGGAATAAACACAAAATGATAGAGATAAGCAAGAATCTACACATGCCCATGATCATGCACATACACACATACACATAAATTTTAAAATTGACTGTAGACATAATGAAGATGTTTTATCCTGACTTTGCTCTTACAATTTCCAAAGATTCAGATAAACATTATTTAAACGTCAGCCTTTGTATTGATGTTAAAACAAAGAACTGAAGATGGAAGAAACTGGAAGGAAAGAAGCAGAGAATCTGAATAAGAGATTCCTTTGAGACCTTCTGTAACATATCAGCCATGCTGTGAGATGTGAGAGCCTCTGAACTAAAAGAATAAGTTACACAATCCTAGTTCTTCTAGTATTAAGCAATCATTTTCTCTGGTCTTCTAATAGTCTTCTTTTCTGAATCTGTTATGCATCCAAATGTTCTTGAGTTAAAGCGCTAGTATTATGTCCAAAAGCAAGACCCACTGATTCACAAAGATGTATCTAGCTGTGGTATTCCCTGCTAGCCTCTGTAGGGATCCTGTACAGTCCTCACATTAAACCCACTTTGATGGAATGTATACACACACTAGATGCAGGAACTGACCTTGCCAGTCTTTCAAATAAGCCATTTTGCCTCCCAATGAACTTAATCAGTCTACGAATTTGTTCTTTATAGCTTATGAAGAAAAGTAGTGAGAGGTATAGTAACAGACAGCTAGTTGATCTTACAAGATTTGATGAGGTCCGCACCCAGCTGCCTTACCATTATAAAATATTAAGAAAAACAGCCATAGCAAAATTCTTACCAGTAAGACTTGAAGTTGTTGTACTGAAACTGTAGCTTTAATTCTTCTGGCTCAAAATTCTGAACAAGACTATGACTTCTCTGAAACAAAAGAATACAGACAGCAGCCACATCTAGGTTTCTGGGTTAGGAAGCTGAACATGATTCTTTTGCTTCATGCCTCACTATAAAAGAAGGCAGACATCATGAGTGAAAAAGACAGTAGTAGTAAAAACAGTACATAAATGCATGTGAAAACACCTTGCCTCTCTTTTTTAATCACTTACTCCTGATCTCCAGTCTCCTTTAACCAAATCCAAGCACTATCTGCATTTTGTTTGCGTATACTTGGGGAAAACAAAAAAGAAAAGGGAATGTTACATAATGAACCCATAGGATGGTTTTGCTCAGTGTGAAAAAGACAACAAACAAGAGCAGGACATGGCACTTGATGAATTTCCTGGCAGGTAGGGCTTATCATGAATGTTGGGGTTTTTTTGAGCTTGGGACCACAAGCAACTCTATTGCCCTTTTAGAAGTAGGAAGAAAAACCCAGGAGGTAATTTTTATTCAGATAATTATAGGAACAAATCAAATGTATTTTTGAGAACATGCCTATCCGAAATTAATGGCATTAAACACAGATAATCTTGAACTAGAATGGCACATTTGAGATATATAATGATTTTTCTTAGTTTACACTGAACTTTTAAACTCGGAGGTCTGTGAGAAAATGAAAAAAAAGATGCTTTGAAGAATTTGAAACAGTTGTGACTTTACTAACATATATCTGTTCTGGCAGAGAGAAGCATGTATTATATATATGCCCAAGATACATTTTGCTTGAAGTTCAAAGCCCAAGCTGTCACATTTCTGTGACCATTTGCAGTGTCTTAAAAGCAAGGTTCATGTGCAAGCAAACCTTGAGACAGGTACCTTGAAACAAGACAGGTAAGCAGGGACTAAGAGGAGTTTCAGAAATGCAAAACCAAAATATGCCAAAGGATTTAAAAATTTTGTGTCAGCTTCTGTCCTACTTTACAAAACTTACCAAATTTAAACAAGCTAGTGTACATAAACCAAAGAAAAACTTTCTCCCCTCCAAAAAAGGGCTCACCCACTCTAAACCCAGGAGCAGCAAAACAAATAATACTTTTGCTCCTTTGGCTATTTACTTCCTTTCTATTTAAACATACACTACAGACAGGATTCTGACTACCATGATTAGAAACACCATCATCCCATCATCTTCTTCCCTAGTCTTGCTTCCTACACTAAATCCTGTTCAATGCTTCCTTTGATATAAGAATGTATTTATTTCAGTGAGAGTCCTCTCATTCTCCATGCACATCACATGTAATTGCTTAACACGTCCCCCCAAGTATTCTATAACTTCCCAAGTGCTGTCTACTGGCATCTTATCTACTGTTTATATAACTGCTTTCCTGGTATTGGACACTGCCTCTACTTGATATTTCTAATTGTATAAAGGGGTGGAGTACAGTACCCTTAAATTCTCCATCTTAATTTAAGAGTTTCCCTTGTTGTGTTACACAGTGATCTATTCCCTTTCAACCGTGGAATTGTAAATGAAGAATTGTTCCAATCGGTCAGACTAAGACCTTCCATGGTAGGGCAAATTTTACCCAGACCCTGCCTGACCTACACTCTGGGCACCGGAAGCTCAATCCCATTCCCCCATACTTTGTTTTAAGGCAATTTAAGAGGCAGACCCTCCAAAATAAGCTACCTCTACTTTAGTTTTAACCAATCCATTTCCACCAATAAGGAGAGACAAATACAAGTAGACATAAGTGAAAAAATAAGTTTACTAAAAAATGGAAACAGCAACAGGCAAAAAATAACAGTAAATAATCACTAGTTACAAAATTGCTGAAATCTCAGGGACTGCCGGGAGCAAAGAGAAGCTCAAAATGGCGGAGGAACCCCTTCCTCAAGATGGCGGCCCTCACAGCCCACCGTGTGTGGGGAGACACAGAGGAAAGATGGTGGCAGCCTTCCCCCCATCCTTATCACCTGGCAGCAGGTCCATCAGCAAAGGCGGATGGCACACTCTGGTGGCTGGACCCACTGGTGTCGGCACTGCAGCCTCCAAGCCACTGGTGTCAGTGCTGCTGTCTTGGGTCTTACCCGAATGGAGGGGAGGAAAAGAAATGGACTCTTGAGCACCGACGTGCCATGGTCTGACCCCAACCAGCTCCGGCTTCATACTGCCAACGAGTGTTGCAAAATTCACTCTGAAACAATCTCTGATTGAGAAATGCAGCTTCTAGGGTTGCTGCTGTTGCCACTTGGAAACTCGTCTGAAGCAACCCCCAGAAAACCAGAGGGGAGCCTCTGTGGGTACTGCCTCGCTGCACTCTCCCTGCAAGAACCGAAAGCAAAGAGCCAGAGCCAAGAGAGCTCTGCTTGGGTGACCCAACTTTTTAAAAAGCCTGGGCACGCCCCCTTAGCCACGCAGCTGGGGCTTAAAGAGGCAGTAACAATTTTGGGCACAGATAGATATGGAATACAGTAACATTTGGGGTTACCCAGGACACTCCTAGACTTAGTGACTAGATCTGCATTCTATGTAGCCTTATCTCTGCCATTTTGGACCTCTGTTACAGGCAGATTGTCTCTAGCTCTGGCTTTTGCTGTTCCTCGTTGGACTTCCTGGATTGACCCTAGACGTGACTTGTTATTTCGTCCTGGATGAATGATCCCTGGATTGCCAACAGATCCTGTAACTGCTTCCAGTTTGGCTCAGCTCAGAGCTCGGAGGAGCCCTCTCAGTGAGCCCCCAACTTGCACTGGGGTCACTTGCTTGGCCCCCTCACGGAGCAGCCCTGTTTGTGCAGCTTTCTCATGGGATGGCTTTCCCTCTCCCCAGGCAACCATTCATTACTGTGGTGCCACTAGAGCTTTTGACACAGAGCAGACACAAAAGAAGATCATCTCCTTTTCTGCGTGACCTAACCGTATTTTACTCTTGTGGCTATGCTCATGGAGTGTTGCAATGAGCTGGTAGCGGGGGGATCAAAAGTCCAAGGGACCATGGTTTGGTCCAAGAAAGCCCCCTCCAGGTTTGTTGAAAGAAGCCTCTCCCATCCACTCTTATGAATATTCATGTACCCCTGCAAGGTGTAACCAAAGCCCCCATTCCTGCCCCTCTCTTCCCATCGGTTGGTTTTGTATTACCCTCCCCCTTTCCCTCTCTCTTCCCATTGGCTATTTTGTATTACCCCGCCCCTTTGGGACTCCCTTATAATCCCCAGCCAAACGGAAGTTTGCTCTCTTGGTTCCTGGGATATCATGTGGGTCCTTTCTCATCCCTGGGGTTCCCCACAATAAAACCTACGGTTATCCAGGCCGGGAGCCACCTCTCCACCTCTGGGGGCGCCTGAACCAACATGCGCAGGGTGGTAGATGGCCATCACCACTCTGGGTGGAAAACAGCTGGCTAGCAGGGATCTGGCCCCGCCCGGGACCCCTCAGCGAAGGGGTTCTGTGGAAAACGCAGCAGCTATAACACCCAGCACCACAGAACCTGCACTGGCGCAAATTTAAGAATGGAGCTGACAATGTCCACTGTGCCGTCAGTGTATTGGAAAGGGAAAAAAAAGCACAGAGAACTAAAATACCAGACTGCAACAAAGCAGGACCTTGAAATAGCATGACCATCTAATAAGAATAAAGAGGGCATGTAGGACAAATAAGCACTATCACATTCTTCTTTATCATTTTTGATACTTTGTATCCAAAACTTTGTCTCTTCTGCTAGGAAGACCTAGTAGAGCATTTGTTGACCATGCTTCTTCTGTGATGATATTAGATTAAGGAATAAAAAAGTTCCCATAACCTGCAGAAAATTTAAACATTTTCAAAAAATCCTTTTTCACAAACTAGGGAATCAATAAAGTCAGAATATCCAAAATGCCCATGGTGCAGAATTCCTTTCTTACATACACAAAGCAAATTAAATTGTTTTTTCTCAGTAAATCATAATGTTCTACTTCAATAAGAATTGTTTTCCATTTCAGCTACCTGAAGGATGAGACTTTAAAAAAAAATCACTTTCTACTACAAAGCAGAAATTTTTAAGTTTAGCAATTGCAAACAGGAGTTTTACAAAGCCAGATTTTTTTTTTGTGTGTGTTAAATTATTAATATGTTTTCTGTGCTGCCAGTTGGTGAAGTCTATTCTCTAGCACCAGACTTTCTCAAGACCCTGGAAAAATAGCTTAAGGCACCCACCTCAGCAGTGACAATTCCAGAGTGGAATCAAGCATTTAAAAACTAATTTGAACGGCAAGCATTAGAGATGCTGGAGACACAAGGGCTGTACTATAGTCCCCAAATGACCACAACTAACCATCATAGGCAAAGATTAAAGCAGTTTGTCAAGGACTTGCACACTGAGCCTCATCTTTATAGAGAAATACAAACTCAATGGCATGTTTCTTGTGTGAAGAAGAATCCTTTTGATATTCTATTCTTTGACATCTGTATGGCAATGTCTATTGAAATACTTCATAAATGTGCCAATTTCTCTCCTGAGCAGAATATAAGCTAAAATCCAGCAGTGAACAAATCACAACAGGAAAAAAAAAGGGCAAACAAACAAAACCACCAAGATCCTGAGCAGTCTTTTCAGTCAAAGGCCAGATATCCATTTAAAAGGATAAATAAATAGTATTTTAACTTTCTTTTTTTTTTTTTTTTTTTTATTTGTTGGTTTGGTTTTTGTCTGGTTAAGTTTTGTTCCTCCTCTTCAGCATTCCATGTGGCCAATCTCAGGTCAAATTCCTTTTGCAAAGCTTCTAGTGAAGGTTTTTCAGGGTTTGGCTGACATTGCCGTTTCTTTGGGATCTTGTCTCAGTTGCCACGAGGGAAAAGAAAAAAGTCTTTTGCAGATCATATTTTTAATTACTGGCTTACTTCTTTCTTAAATGTTTTTTATTATTTAAAGTGCTTTTTTTGACTCCTGCTATATTTGAGTTGCATTCAAGGCCTGTCAGTTAGGAATAAAAATTGGCAGTTGAAAGGCAGCCACTGTTAGCTTTTAGAAACATTACCCATCCTTTACCTCCTTCTGTGAGAAAATACAATACACAGGAATTGGGAGGCTAAACCAACTGTGCTCTTTACTTATCGTGACTGATACCATGGCAGCTCTCTCCCACATGAGACAGTGCTACATCATTAACATAGAAGTGTGCTGAGAAAAACAGAACCAAAATGTCACAACTGACACCACAAGAATTCCAATGGGGCAGCCATTCACAAATCTTAGTTTCGGGAACTAAACCCAAACATGAAATATTAATTTATGCATTCATTCTCCAGGAAGACACACTCATATAATTTAAGAAGCACCAGTGTTTATAGAAGAAGGAATAGGAATCAGAACTTCTGTAATGGATTAACAGTCATCAGGAAGTGGTTTGGTGCAGCGATGTTGTTTTGGCAAAACATATGCTGCCAACTTTCTCTGGCATATGATGCCAATATATTTGATGCAAATTTTACAAAACTGATCCTTCAGTAGAGAACACACTGTTACTTTTCAAAGTCTTTTTTATATACTTGAAAGAAATAAAAGGGCAAGCATAACTTCTATAGTGAATAAAAATAAAAATATTCCCTTTCTATAAGGCTCAATAGAATTCTATACATAGACTTTAGAAAAGCACTCAACATTTTATAGAAATATATGCCAGCTGTCATAGGGAGAAAAATCCCTGTAGTACCCAAGGGTTGGAAAGTACTATTTGTTGCTGTTCCTTGAAATAGCAAGTTGGGTTTTTTGACAACAATTGCAACCAGTTGTTCTTTGTTTTGGTCTTGGTTTTGTTTTGGGTTTTGTTTGTTTTTTTAAACAAAGCTTTACACCAGAAGGCTTCTTTTGTGTGTAGTTCTAAATGGAAAATAAGTAGGGAAATTATGTCTGTCTTCACGTCATTTGAGGAAAATCATGCTGGGCTACTTTGTTTCTGGATGCTAGTTGTAGTGATAGCAAACAAGGAATCTGGCACCTCCTTTTCTTTCTTTGCCACAAGCACTACCATTAAAAATGGATCACATGTGTTAAAGAGTTTGTTCTTATCACAAATTTTTTACCATTAAAATATACTCTATAATAATACACCCTGAGTTTTTTCAAAGCAATTTGCATTGTTTCCTTCAGATATCTCAGGATATATATGCTATATAGGCTGATCGTGAAACATACTGCAAACAAAATCCCGTTTGTTTTTAAAACTGCATATTTACTTCACATGCTATTGAGCAATTCATTATATAGTTTTCATACAAAAGTAGGGAGAGGAGACTAAATTTTTATTAAGTTCTGCTTTGGAACTGTGGGACTCGAAAGTTTCTAGTCCTCCAGATGACAAGGTCGCTTCTTATGTGTGGGCTAGACTATTTATAAAGTAACAGAGTTTTACAGAAACAGGTATTTTGAGCCTGGCACTAAAATCACCAGAAGTGGACAAGTGAGAAAAGAATTAGTAACACCAGAATCACACAGAGAAATGTACATGTGTCATGTGCAGAGCAGTTACTACAGTTATTGTGGTTTTTTCATGATTTTTCCAAGGGCTAAAGCACAAGAAGGTAACTCCTTATATAAAGAACATCACGTCTTGTGTTAACTCAAAGAAATCAAAATTGCACATAACAGTCATTTTTCTCTTTTCTAGCTGACCATGGAAACACAAAGTGGCTTGCAATCACAAAAATTGTGCTGTGCACTTGACATCACCAGTTTGCTGGTGAACAAAGTTTTACACATCTTTCATCTTGATGATGGCTAAGAGTTTATGCGGGACAAAATTGCCAACAGCTCTTTCCTTTCCTTTTGGGTTCTGTTCAATGTCTTTAGCTTTCAATTTATTTCTTATTTCAGACTGTAGTGTGTAATTTCCTGTCTTTAAGGGGAAAAGTGTTTGATGGAACAGATGCACACTGTAGGAATATCTTGGATCTACTATTCACACTAATTTTGTTACAAAATGATGAAGGGAATCTCTGTTTTAAAGACTTTATAAATGGCATGTCAGAATGACAATTTTAGAATTTTATCCTTCTTATCTGGTAAGGCACACTTGCTAAGATACACTGAGCTTCATTGGAGTTAGAAATAACTATTGTGTTTTGTTTTTTCCTTTAAATGCTTTCAAAATATCTTCAAAGTAACATGCTTTGATCAGGATACATTTTCTGTGAATGCCTCTATAATGTACTTTCATTGACATAAATATGTACAAAGTAAAACCACAAAAGATATGTTATCTTGTCATTTTCCTTGAAAAATATTCTGCAGATTGCTCAGTTCCAAAGCCCTCATTTGTGCTGTAAGGACTGACTTGTACATGTGAGTAAACATTGATACTGAGGAGTAAAAATCTTACATGGAATCAAATGTCTTCAGCTATTCTGGATATAAGGACGCAGAATCAATGACAATTTGGCTGCATTTCCTTGCCTCAGAGTCAAAATTCAAGTAAATATAAGGAAACAGTCAGTCAAACTTGCCACAGAAACATGCACTGGCAGTTTCCCAGTACATATCTCTTCTTTTATTCAGGTAGCTCCACCTGCATCAACAAAAAACCCCAGTTTGAGCATTAGGGTCAAACCACATTTTAGACTTTTCTCAATTACTGTCCTTGCCTATGGCAGGGGTGTTGGAACTAGATATCTTTAAGGTCCCTTCCAACCCAAAGCATTCCATGATTCTGTGATTCTATATATGTATGGTTTGTACTTTCATCCATGCTTTTGAGTTATTTCAATTGTTTTGTGTATTAAAATTGAAAATAAAAGCAGTAGTAGGCTGATAGCATCTAGTGATATGTTTACATTAGCTCTGAAAGATTGTGCTTTTTCTGCAGCATCTAAATCCCACAACTCATTGTTGTGATAGTTAATTGCAGTCAACATCCTGTTATATTCACTGGATGTATTCTTTGAATAGTGTTATTATGTATTAAGATGTTTTTTCTAATTTATTCCTTTACCAGCCTGATTACTGCTGCAATTTTATTCTCATTACCACAGTATTATTTTTATCGCTCGGAATTACACAAAAAAATGTAATACTTATTTTTGAGAGAAAGCAATTTTTCCTGGGATGATAAATTGAAGGGCAAAAAATTCAAGCACCTTTCAAACTCTCAAATGAAGAAATTTTGTTGAACATATATCAGTATATATTGTGAGAAAAAATAAAAGATAAATGAAGTTATTTGTACATAATACAATATTTCTGTCTTCACCATTACAAGAGGAGCAGATGATTTCTCACTACTGTCTTTAGGCATTTAAATAAAGGCCTAAAACTAGAAATGTAGGATCACAGCATACTCAGAAGAGAGAGGAAGATGTCTACAGAATGTGGTTTCGGACAAAACTAGCTGTTGACTCTTTCCAGCACTTTAAGTAACTTCTTGGAGATAAAAAACTCATTCTGTGAAGTGCTGGAAGATATTTGGTCCCTAAAGTAGGCACTTGTTTTACGTGGTATACGTACACCTCTTTCCTCCACCTAGTGTTAATGTACAGACTTCTGCTTCCGCATACTAGACAAGACGTTGCACTTAAAAGTGTTTGAGAGAGGAAAAAGGGATTGTTGACTTTAGCTCAAGGGGTTAGCATTTCTAGGGTTAGTAGTCTCTCCTCCAGGCCTAAATGATTCACTTATTCAGATAGTCATTAACAGACCTGCAGCCCAGGAAGAGTCCACACTGGGGTATGTTTGTCCTGATGGACTGTAGTCCACCACAGTGGAGCAAGCAGGTGAAAAGTGTGAGTAGGCAGGAGTAGCAGGGAGCAACTAAGCTAAGTTGAAGCTGATTTCCTTAAGGGGATGGATTTCATCCAGTGGGACCTTGACAGGTTTAAGGAATGAGCTCATCTGAACACCATAAAATTTAACAAGTGTAATGAACTGCACGTGGGTCAAGGAAAAACTCCGTATCAATACAGACAGGGGAATGAATGGATTGAGAGCAGCCCTACAGAAGGCAACTTTAAAAGACTGGTGCATGTAAAACTGGACATGGGTTGGCAATCTGCACTTGCAACCCAGGAAGTTAATTGTCACCTGGATTGCATGGAAAGAAGCTTGCCCAGTGGGTACAGGGAGGTGCTTCTCCCTCTCTATTCTTCTCTGATGAGACCCCCCTTGGAGTACTGCATCCAGCTCTGGCATCCCCAGCATAGGAAAGACACAGACCTATTAGAGCAGGACAAGAGATGGGCCACAAAAATAATTAGAGTTGGAACATGTCTTCTGTGAAGAAAATCTGAAAGAGTTTGGGTTGCTTAGCCTAGAGATGAGAGTTTTTGGGAGACCTTATTTCAGCCTTTTTTAAAAGGGGCCCTAAAGGGGTATTGCAAGAAAGTCAGAAAGAGGCTTTTCACCAGGGCCTATAGTGACAAGAAGAGGAAAAATGGTTTTAAACTGCAAGAGAGTAGATTAAGATTGGATATAAGGAAGAATTTTTTTTATGATGACAGTGGTGAGACACTGGCACAGGTTGCCCAGAGAAGGTGTGGATGCCTCACACCTAGAAGTATTCCAGGTCAGGCTGAATGGGACTTTGAGCAACCTAGTCTAGTGAAGGATGTCCTATGGCAGGGCAATTGGACTAGGTGATTTCTGAAGATCCTTTTCAGCCCAAAGCTTTCAATGGTTCTATGAGTCTTTTAATTCAACTCTATTTTAATAGGCAATAAATTAATTTTCCCCAAGTTGAGTCTGGTTTGCCTGTGATGGTATTTGATACTTGATTTCCTTGTCCTTATCTTGGCAAGCTTTTGTTTATCTTATTTTCTACCCGTCTTCTTGTGGAGGGGGAGTGAGAGAGCAACTGTGTGGATCTCTGGCAGCCAGCCAAGATCAACACACTGCACTATACCTCTTGAAAACAGCCCAAATTAACCTTAACTGATATGCCTGTAATTATAAACTTCAAATAAAATTTTGTCTGCAAAATATTAGTAAGAGTTTTGCTCTTTTATTAAAAAACTTCTGTTGCCTGTCCTGTCTCTCTTTTAACTCATCAGTTGTGCCTTATCGTTTTTGTTAGAAAATGTTGCACCTTTTCTGCCTATAGGGAGCTTTACCACCTATATTGTGCAATTAACTAATATTGTCTGGGATAAAGCAAATCCTGAAGGAAATCCTTAAGTGGTTGATGACAACCCCTCCATGATTGTTGTATGATGAAGCTGGGGAAAACTGCGTAATCACATGGCTGTATGTAATGCCACTGAATGAACCGATATCAAGAAACTTAACTAAGATTGGCAAGCATTTAAATTTAATTACATTTAAGCACTTCACTTTCTATCAGTAGTCTTTATTGTTTTTAAAAAAAAACCAAACCAGCAATATCTATACTTTTATAAACATCCAGAAAAGAAGCCATTGAAATTCTAAAGAAATTTCAAAGTCATTGAAATAATTGATAATTGTTAATTTCATGAAATTATCTAGTGTCCTCTAAAATTCATATGAACCTTCAATTTCACGGTTTTCCTTATGTTTTTGCTACTATGGTTGTTTCTTCTCCTGAGGAAAATGTTGCTGTGGAAGCTGTTTTGTACATAGTTGTATACACTCAGCTTTTTTCTTTGGGCGCTTTTATAATTCTACAGATATTTCAGTCAGATGTGTAATTTTATTCTTAAAATTGTAAACACATGAAAACAAGCAAAAAGGCTTATATCGACTGTTCAAGTTAAAACTCAGCCTCCAGGCATGTCTTCAATGTGTATTAATCTACTCATGATTACTCCACATTCCTGTAGCCAACACATTTATACTACCTACACTTATTCTTGCACCTTTTCTCTGTAAAAGACGGACAAAACCAAAACATCTTAAAATCTACATATTGGAGAGATTCACCTAATTTGAGTCTACATGTACCACCTGCCATTTATTTTAGGTTCCTTATGAGTAGAAAAAGAATGAATGTAATTGAATGCATGAAGATAGAATCATTTTACTGAGCTAAGCACATGATAGCAGGTGCCTCAAAAAATTGCTATGACAGTGTACCGAGGAAAACACGAAAACTGCATTCTCTCATGTAAATTAGGAGGCAGGGAAAATTAATATTATTTCTCTTATCCAATCTTTTTTCCCATAGCTGATTTGCAGGGTATGTTTCCAGGGAACTGAAGGCTCAGAAAGAATGCACTGGCAAGGAGAGGACCAAAATGGATGTTTTCTCAGTGGTAGAACTGTCACATATATTGAATTCCAGGTTAGCAACAGGCAAATATTACAAGGCTTGACTTAGATCTTCTCTTTTGCATTTGGGAACTGATTCAAATCTGCCTAAGCAAATGGGAATAAAAAAAATCTGTGTTCTGTGGTTCAATTCTTTCAAAAATCTTTTCATATAAGAATCTCAGTATAGTTTACTCACAGCTTTTATTACATACACTGGAGATAAGCACTGGACCTTCAAAAATTAGGCTGATCACAGTGCAAATATGTAGCTTTGGATGCCCATATTTTCAACTGGTTCTTTCATCTAAAACCTTGGAGTATGATTTTCAGAAGCATAATTTTAGATCATGTCATTTGAATAAACTTTTAGCCCTTCTTTTGAGTGTCTTCACTTTGAAAGCCACAATTTCCTCAAATTCTAAGCATCCAAATCAAGTATTGGCCTATAGAAACTATTTTTGGGTTTGCATGAACTTGTTTGTTCAGTAAAGACCACAAGTACAGACAGTACTCTCCAACATTAAGCT
This sequence comes from Mohoua ochrocephala, assembly GCA_013398855.1. NCBI lineage: Eukaryota > Metazoa > Chordata > Aves > Passeriformes > Acanthizidae > Mohoua > Mohoua ochrocephala. Next base: position 22,583 of record VZTA01004773.1, read on the forward strand.
AGCATAAGAATAGGTATGCAAGAAGGTATGCAAATAACCTCAGTATACCTACTCGTTGCGAAAACATCAGTATAAACCTAATTAAACATGTAATTAATCTCTTCAACCACAGTTTTAAAGTTATTTCATAAATCACCATACCCAGTGTTATTTGAAAAGACATACCTTCTCTTTAATCACATATAATAGTGTAACCTTTGTAGCTTGAGAGTGGAGGTGAAGCATGCCATCTCCTCTTAGAAGCCACAGCTCTGCCTCTTTCCTACCCTGGACAAAGAAGGAAGCTTCCCAGCACAGTGCAACTTTATCATGAAAGCTGTGCTCTGTGTGGTAGGGCTAAGAAGAGTTTGGTTGCAGCCAATTCTGTAAGGAGAGAGTTGTTCTGCTAGAGAGGGAGGGCAGAATTTCACAGGGACTGTGAGAAAGCATCCCCAAATGAGTTCCTGCCTGGGATAGTACAACACTGATATTAAGTATTTGCTTTCAGAATATGTCTATTGTTTCAAAATTCCTTTGACAGGTTGAGTTATTTTTAAGTTACAAGACACTACATTTCTTCATAACCCACACAATTTCTGTCTACAATTCTCAGTTTATTATGATATTCAGTACTTGTTAAAAACACTGTGACTGTATATATTAAAATTTTAGTGAAATTGGGTCTCTAAGGGAATCAGACGGTTCATCTGAGACATGGACAACTCATACAAAAATCAAAGAAAGCTAGTCCTCCTCTCCCTGTCCCTGTACTTCCCATCACACTCACACACACATCACTAACACAATTTTTATCCTACAGATAATTTGAAGGCATTACTATTCTTTTGTAAAAGTGAGAAAAATGAGTTTAAAAATACATATTATAACACATAATAAACAAGTTTAGTTTTCTTTAATATGCCAAAAGCTAAGGTTGCCTTGCTAGCAAGTTTTCATCGTATCTGAATAAGCACATTTGGCTTGCAGCTCCTTAGAGAGATAATTCACTGAAGAAAAGTGAATTTCAATGGCCTCAGCAGATGTTTAAAGTTCTGCATGTACGGAAACTGAATAAATATTTGCATGAATATGGAGTGTTATAACCAAGGAGTTCTCAGTCAAATTTTGGTCTCCTTACTAATATTGGTAAAGATAGAAGGACTTTTAAATATTCAAAGGCAGAAAAAAAGAACTTTAGGAAATCTAAGAGTTATACATAACAAATAAGAAATCTTTCAAACAAAGCAACTTCCAGAACTCCTAGGAAACCTGTCGAGCAAGTCACTTGAAGCAACAGGGATGGCAGTGCTTGTTATCAGGCAGATCATAGTTAGTCGGATTGTGCATCATCCTACACTCAACCCCATAGTGTTGCTTTATGCTATCTGTTATGAAAAGACAGAGTTGTTCAGAAATAAAGACAGGGCTGCTGCATTGTCTTCTATCAAATTCTCCTCTGCCTCTGTCAGACCTGATGTCATGGTTTAACCTCAGCCAACAACTAAGTACCACACAGCTGATCACACAATCCTTACTTCCTCTCCATGTTGAAGGGGAGGAGAATAGAAAAGATAAAACTCCTGTGTTAAGACAAGAAAAATTTAATAATTGAAACAAAAACCAAACAAAAAATCAACCCCAATTTACATATTGAACATGATATTCTATGGTATGGAATATCCTTTTGGTCAGTTTGGGTCAGCTGTCCTGACCATGATCCTTGCAGCTCCTTGCTGCTCATTGTGCAGCTCCTCACTGGTAGAACACAAGAAACTGAAAAGTCCTTGACTCAGGGTAAGCACTACCAAGCAACAACTAAAATATCAGTGTATTATCAACACTATTCAAATACTAAATCCAAAATACAGCATTGTACCAGCTACTAAGAACAGAACTCTGTCCCAACTGAAAACAGAAAACCTGTAGATAGTAAGACATCCAAATAAAGAGTAATGCTGTTGTATTTCATTATGTCCAACTCTGTCTCATGTATTTCATTTGTTCAGCCACTGCCCACAATCTTGCAATTAGATTTTAACACTTTGAAAAGGACAGTAGAACAAAACGGCATTTTACTCTAAGGACAATAGAACACAACAACATAGCCTTGGAGAAGTAGATAAAGAATGTAACTTAAGCAAACAAAAGTTAGGCAAGACAAGCAGGATGCCAGCATAGCTCTGTGAGGCTGACCAAGTAGAAGTTATGCAAAACAATTATATCGTACTCAAAAGCAGGGGTTGAGGAACAGCTACCTAAAAAGGACACTGCACTTTGAAGACTACTGAAGAACATCCCCAAAGAACCATACTGGGACTTCCGATAAGGGGTGGGACTATGTAAAATAAAGTAATACATATACATCAAGAGCATGGGGAGAGCTAATGAATATGTAATTAGTGTGCATGACGAAAACTCTGTTCACCCAATGCTTGGCACACTCGATTAGAGAAATGATCCTCTGAATGACCAGTTCACTGCAATAAAGAGTGCCTGCTTTTTAATACTCAAAACCGTGTAAGAAAATTTCTATCTAGCCCATTTTGGTATCAGCCTCAAGTCTGAAAGTTACAATTCTGGATGCAGCTTGAATTCAGAACTCTTGAAATCTTCTCAAATTTCATGAATTCCATCACCAGTGATGTCTCGAAGTAATGGACTGTGAGACTTCACTACTAGATACTGCCCTAATCCTAATATTTCATGGTTCTTGATATTAAATGCTGTCCACCAGGTGGTGTAAACTTTGATTGCGTCCACAGGGAAGCGTGAAGGCAGAGCTATTTCTTTCAAGAAATTGGTTATTCAGAACAAGTGGGGTTTTGCCAGGTCTCTCCTGGCATGCAGCAAACTAAATATTCCAGTTTCAAACAATTACCTTTTCTGCCAGCTCTTATTTTGTATAATAAACTGTAGTGACGGGG